>JASPKZ010001974.1:4030000-4112500 GCA_030220185.1 Diploptera punctata | reverse complement strand
GTGAATATACTGGTCGCTCGTGTTTTTGCACAGTTTTCAGCAGGTGATTGTTTGTGTTTTACAGGTAGTATAGGATATTTTGAAATTATTTGTGTGTACATTTATTCTGTAATAATGGCGCCACGCAAAACAAAGAATTCCGACGAGAATAAAGAAGAAATGACAAAGCGTGTGATGCAGGAATGTTTGAGGGACCCTGCCATGTTGCAGCTGCTAAAGGACTCGGTGCGTGAGGCTATAGTGAGTGAGTTGAAAACAACCATAGATCGGAACACTGAGGTCATTAAACAGTTGGAGCTGTCGTTACAGGAAAGGGATACTAAATAATAAAACTAGAACAACTGTTGTGCGAAAAAAACTGATCTCCTTGAACAGTACCAACGCCGCCAATGCTTACGTATCTTTGGCATCCCTGAGATGGACGTTGAGGATACAGACAAAATAGCTATCGATGTGGCGTCTAAAATAGGTATTAAATTGGAAACATGCGATATAGATAGGAGTCATCGTGTGGGGAGAAAGGCGGACCGGCCACGGCCGGTTATCGTTAAATTCGTAAGCTATCGGAAAAGGAGAGAGGTTTTCCAGAACAAAAAACAGCTGAAAGGGAGTGGTGTTACAATTAGGGAAGACTTAACTCAAATGAGGTATAAGCTATTAAAAGAATGCATCACCAAATATGTTGTAACAAATGTGTGGACAATTTACGGAGCAATCCATGTTAAAGAAGGAGATAACAAACGCATCATTCTCCGGGCCTCAGAAATATAATTAGTGCAAACACGGCCAGTGAATAACCGACAGTTATCACTTTAAACATTTTATTAATAATAACCTACATAAAATTAAGATATTCTTAGTGACGTGATACCAAGTTTAGTTTGTAAGTTTGTTGAAATATTTTACGACCATTTTTCGTTTAAATGATGATTTTCCTTTGACAGTCTTTGACAGGCTACAGGACAATAACCTTCCCACTCCCTTCTCGACCCCACTACTTCAAGGAATGCTTTAGAAAAGCTTTGTCCACATACCCTACTTCCTTGCAGGTAGCCCATTTCAATGCTCAAAGTATTACTGCTCATATAGATGAAGTCAGAACAATTTTCTTCTCTTTAAATATTCATGCTCTTCTCATATCTGAAACGTGGCTAAATCCCACCATTACCTCTTCTTTAATTAACATGGATGGTTATACTTTTCTTAGACACGATCGTGTTTACAGTCGCGGGGGCGGTATTGGAGCCTTCGTTAGAACAGACCTTACTCCTAAAATTGTGTATCTGTCTAATAACGAACCATCTGCCGAAATTATGTTCATAGAAATATTTGTCAGTTTCAAAAAATGTCTTCTCTGTGTAGTATACCAACCTCCTAAAATAAAAGCCATCGCTGAAATTGAGTCCACTTTACAAAACGCGCGAATACAATATGAACATGTTATCGTTATGGGCGACTTTAATATAAATATACTAGACACTGATAACAGACATACACAACAACTGATGGCTACGTTCCAGGCTTGTGATATGACACTCCTACCACTACGACCTACACATCACACTCATCACTCTGAGACGTTACTTGACTTAATTGCAACTAATAATCCAGACAGAGTACTTACTCACGGGCAACTGCCAGCCCCGGGAATATCAGCACATGATATTATATTCTTAGCATATTCACTGCAGTGCCCTAAACCGACTCGAAAGACTATTACGTATAGAGACTTAAAACATATAGACAATGCAACCCTAATTGAAGAAGCATGCAGTATGCAGAGCCGTGGCATTCAATATGGACGCTGCATTCTGTAGATGAAAAAGTTGAGACACTAAATGACTTTATACTACAATTATACAACAGACATGCCCCACTAAAAACTAAACTCGTGAAACGACGCCCTGCACCCTGGATGACTCTTTCAATTCGTAACTTGATGACTGATAGAGACGCAGCACAAAAGAAATATAGACTCAACAAAACAGACACAAGTCTCACTCAATATAAACAGTTACGTAACAAGACAAATCAAGCTATAAGAAACGCCAAACTTAGACATTTATACAACCTAACAAATACCAATACTTCAGAAATCTGGAAAAACTTGAATAGAATGGGAATTGGGAGAAAAGACACACAGGTAGACAAATTACCTGTTTCCCTGGACACACTCAATAATCACTTCACAGGTATAACTACTACTCCAAAGGATAAAGAACAAACAATAAATGAATTATCACTGACAAATCAACCCGACAGAGAACATTTCCACTTCTCATATGTTACAGACTACGACGTAAAGAAAGCCATAATGCGAATAAAAACCAAAGCAGAAGGAACTGACCGTATAAATATTACTTTACTGAATAAAATAATCGAAGCTATACTACCTACTATAACTCATATTTTTAACTCCTCACTACAAACTTCTACATATCCCTCATTGTGGAAACAAGCCCTCGTACGTCCACTGCCTAAAGTTAAAACGCCCTCAACCCCGAACGACTTTCGACCCATTAGCATTTTACCTACTCTTTCAAAAGCTCTGGAACGATTAGTCCATAAACAACTACTGAATACCTAAATTATTACAACCTTCTAGGTCAATTTCAGTCAGGCTTCAGGACAGGACACAATACAAATACTGCTCTACTAAATATTTGCGAAGACATACGCGAAGCTGCTGATAATCGAAAACTTACCATTCTTACATTACTGGACTTTAGTAAAGCATTCGACACGGTAGACTTGGACTTATTGTTGCATAAACTTAAAAATCTCTTACTCTCTGATAGTGCCACGAAATGGTTCAATTCCTACCTTCATGAGCGCCAGCAATCTGTTATAGGAAATCATACATTATGTTCTTCTTGGTCCTTCCGTAAAGCTGGGGTTCCACAGGGTTCGGTACTTGGACCTTTGCTTTTTTCAATCTACATAAATGACATATCTAACTCCCAAAAGCATTGCAAACATAATTTATTTGCAGACGACATGCAAATCTACATCGACACAGACAAATATTCACTAAATGACGCTGTTGCCAAAATTAACGAGGATCTTGACTCACTAATGACTTGGACAGTTAAATATGGACTGCAATTAAATCCTAAAAAGTCACAATCAATCATTATGGGTCATCAGAGACTATTATCTACAATTAACCTAAACACAGTTTCGCATGTGTCACTAAACGGAGTTCAAATCCCTTATAGTGAGACAGTAAAAATTCTAGGAGTATTTATTGACAAAAACTTAAATTGGAATACACAAATAAACCATACATGCAAAACAGTCTTCTCAATAATACATTCATTAAATCGTGTACGAAATTGTTTGCCATTCGCCCTTAGGAAAATGTTAGTAGAAACACTTGCAATGCCCCATTTTGATTATTGTGACACTCTTTTTACAGACTTAAATATTATTTCCACTCAAAGACTTCAACGTGTTCATAATTCTTGCGCACGTTTATTTGTGGTATTCGCAAATTTGACCATGTTACACCGTCCCTGGAACAATTATCGTGGTTTCGTCTAAGAGATCGTAGAAAACTGTCCATTCCCTATCCCTTCTCTATAAAATACTTCACACATCATCGCCTAATTATTTATCACGCCGCTTCATCAGACTATCCGACACACATAATCTAGACACTCGATCCCATCAGCACATGTCCTTTATATCCCGCCTCATCACACTGTATATTATTCATTATCTTTTACGGTGTCACTTACCAAAACATGGAATTCCCTTCCACCCTATGTCAGAGACTGTCAAACTATAACATCCTTCAAAAACAAACTAAAGAATTATTTAATAACAAACTAACTTATACACCTCACTGATAGTATTCGTTTAGCAATATTAATATATTTAATTATTTATGTAAATAATATTAAGAATAACAAATATTTTTATTTGTTTTGTTTTAAATATTGTATAATTGTAAAATTAGTTTTCTATATCTCATTATTTTCCTGTTTTTTATATACACTAGACAGGGACAATTTAATATGTCTTGCTTGTATACATTTTATTATTAGTTTTAGTCTTAATTTTAACTGATATTAACTGGTTGTATTATAGATCGTAATATGTATTTAGATATTATCTTTTGATCAAATTTTTACTTAGTGTTTAATCATCATCATCATCATAGTACATTCACGAATTTAGGCCATTTGTTGACCTGTTTCGGCCTCAAGAGAAACACCATCCAGAAGTCTTTTGAGTGGACGTCCTGGTCTTCTTCTTCCTGCAGGTTGATATCTTAACATTAGTTTGGGTATTCTGTGATCTTCCATTCGATGAACATGTTGTATCCATCTTGACTTATAATCAGAAATTTTGTTTTCTAAAGATTCCATGTGTAATTCTTCTAAGATGTCTTCATTTTTTTGTGATCTAGTAGTGTGTATCCTGCAGTCCTCCGAAGATATCTCATTTCAGCAGATCTAAGTCTCTGTATATCCTTCTGTTTCAACGTCCATACTTCGCTACCATACAAAAGAGTTGGAAGAGCCAGTGTTTTATACACTTTCAGTCTTGAATGCTTTTGGACTAACTGTGGCTTGAAGATAGAATTTATTAACCCTAAAATTCTTAAAATTTAGATATTTTTTGCATTTACATCCTTTTCTTCTTCATATGAGATATTGCATCCTAGATATGTAAAATTATTCACCTGCTCCAAAATTTTATTGTCCAGTACAATTTTACTTCTGACAGGATCTACATCTTGAAATGCCATAATTTTTGTTTTTTCTGTAGATATCTTTAATCCATAATCTTAATAGTGTTTAATATTAGAGTTAATTAAGATTGTTATATTCTTATGTAATATATGTTTGTCCTGGTGAGTGGAAGAGAAGGCCACATGGCCTTAACTCCACCAGGCTAAATAAATCTTAAACTGATTGTTGTAGTTTATTTTCTGTGGAAGCTACAATGATCTGGTCATCTGCGATTCAAAGACAATTCATTTGTTTTCCTTTTATCATAAAGTGCTCACTTAAAAGAGTTTGCCATGAATTAGTGACATCGTATGTATATATATATATATATATATATAAAGGAAAAAATAAATGTTTGAGCTAGGATACCTACATAGCGTAACTGGTAGCGCACTAAAGTATCAATTTGGAGGTCTAGGTACAATTCCCGGTTCAGGATTTAATTTTATTTTCATGTCATATTAGGCCTTCATTGCTAAATGTCAAAATTTAATTATAACATGTTTTTATATATACAATCAAAATTCATAACGCTTCTTTAAAGAGTCACTGCTGTAAAGTAAAAGTTATCTTTGACTTGCTTACTTGTTATAGTAGCCACGAGAGAGCAGTGAGACCGAGTCCCGCTACCTCTCATCATCATCTTCAAGGTATGGGCCTCTTGTCCCGTTCGGCTCAACTGCTGCACAATGTGCTACAGGTCGTCCATCCAACGTCGTTTCGGTCTTCCTACATTTCTCCGGCCTTCGGGTCTATAATAAAATATCTGTTTATATAATCGATTATTTGTCATTCTTTGTACATATTGAAACTATTTTTATTTATTTCTGTATATTCTTTAGTTTATATTGTGTACTTGTAATTCATATCTGATATCTTGGCTTCTCTTTTGATCTGTTAAAGATACACCTGCAACGAATCTCAGAAATCTCATTTCTATTGTCTCAATTTTATGTTTATCAGAGATCATTAAAAGGCCAAGTCTCAGACCCATTTATTAATGTAGAAACAGGTACTGTTTTGTAAAATTTCAATTGACTTTACCTTGTGGTTCTACTTCTCAAATATCTTATTGAACCACATGTCTGTTGAAATTTCCCTAAGGTCTTCTCCATAACCAAATTTTGCAGGTACGGTATCATGCATCCACATAATTAAATTAGTTACTTGTTCATGGATTTTTGCTCCATTTACAATTTTTATCCTTTTATGCTGAGTTTCAATACATTCCATGTACTCTGTTTTCTCTGTTGGTATATTAATTGGAATCTTTTATTAGTTTCCATAATTAATAAACTGATTGTTGTAGTTTATTTTCTGTGGAAGCTACAATGATCTGGTCATCTGCGATTCAAAGACAGTTCATTTGTATTCCTTTTATCATAAAGTGCTCACTTAAAAGAGTTTGCCATGAATTAGTGACATCGTATATATATATATATATATATATATATATATATATAAAATATTTGCGAAAGTGGATAACCTTGTCGAAGTCCACTGTTGATTATATGCAAGGATATCTCCAGGACCATTTCATTTATCAATACGAATTTTTGTATTATCGTATAAACGTTTTATAATTTTAATTAGATGAGGTGGATATGCTACTTTTTTTTAATATATCACATAATTTACAGCGTATAGTTTTATCTAATGCCTTCTCACAGTCGATAAACAATACGTGTGTCTCAAGATTAAATTCTCTGATTTTTTCAATCAACTGTTGGAGCGAAAAAAAAAATAGTCAACTGTAGAGCGGTCTTTTCTAAACCTATTTTGTTCATCTGAAACAATTTCATCATATATCTTTCTGATGCTTCTAGATAATATTTTAGCACAGATTTTGCTACATATTCTGTAGTTACTTGGGTTATGTCTGTCGTCTTTTTTATATATAGGGATAACTTCAATTCATTCTTCAGGTACATACATATTGCCAGTAGATATTTATTAAGCTTACTATTCTATATATAAGAGCTTGAGATCCGCATTTAATAAGTTCGATATAGATTCCAGGTGATTATTTGTTTTGGAAGATCTTTATTGTTTCAGTTATTTCGTCTCCTATTATGGGATCAATGCTTAAAACACTTTCCATAATTAATATGTTACTTTCTTCTGTGGATTATTAACTAGGCGTGGTAGGGAGGCTTAGTACCAATGACCCAGGCGATCATAACCGGGATGTTTTGGCTTGCGGTTAGATAAGAGGAGAGGGAATTAAGAATAATCCGCAACGTTGGAACAACGACCACACTGGAAGCTGCAAACACGGAAGACTACAACGGCAGACACAGCGGAGATAGAAATATCGGAACGACGAAAATGGCGGAAGTGGTAACCCAATCGCTGGGATGAAATAAGATACCCAGCTCGGGGAAACAATGGTGAAGTCCTCAACAGCAGAAGACGGAGGAGGCGACCCTCCTTGTGGGGATAAAACACAAGGAAGCAAGTCCAAAGGCTTTAAGGAGACGGCCCTTCCAAAGGACTAACCCTGCAGAACGTTAGTAGCGTACTCAGGGGACACTTCAAAATACTTACAAGCTCCAAAGATATAGCTGGATATAGTTCAACCGATAACGACAAACGCAAAGCATAAGGATAATCGTTTTGGAAATCAAGACCAAAATAATTAAAGTGGCAACATGGAATATTAGAGGAACACAACATAAAGAAACCGAACTGGAAAGAAAATTAAAAGAAAGATGTGTAGATATAGCAGTGTTAACAGAAACAGAAATGAAACAAAGAGGAAGTCAAGATCTAAGTAATTATATAATGTTTTATAGTGGAGTTGAAATAACAGAAAGAGCTCAAGCAGGAGTAGCAATATTAGTAAGCACAAGATTTAAGGAAAACAATAACTGCATACGAATGGATAAATCAGAGAATAATGAAAATAAGATGCAAAATACCAAAAGGAAATCTTACTGTAATAGGAATCTACGCACCAGAGGAAGACAGAAAACAAGAAACAACAGAGTTTTGCCAACAACCACAAAAGATAATAGATCAAACAAACAAAAAACGATTCTTAAACATAGCAGGAGATGCAAATGCACGTATAGGGAAAACACCAATTACAAATGTAACGGGAAACAATGGAGAAAAACGCTAAATTATAATGGGAAAAGTTATTAAATTTCGCATGGTTTAAACAATTGAGAATAACGAACAATTACTTCAGACTTAAGGAAATACATAAATATACGAGAAGTGAGAGAGGATCATGCTCTATAATAAATTACATTATGATTAATCAAAATGAAAAATCTAGTCAGAGACACAAGAGTCTTCAGAGGAAGCGATATCCATAGTGACCATTACCTATTGATTAGTAAAATAGATATACAAAAGAAATTGTATAGAAATTGGAATAAAGAATTAAAGAAGAAGGAAGAAAACAAACAAGACATTTATAAAATAAATTTGTAGAAGAAGAATCGATGCAAGATTTATACAAAAGAAGGCTAGAGATATACAAATACAGAAGAGCCAAAAAAGAAAATTGAAGAAGAATGGAATTGTATAAAAGGACTCATAGATAAAACAGCAAAATAAGTATTAGGAACAAAGAAAGTAGGAGGAAGAAAGAAAGGACTAAAAAAATGGGATCCCGAAATCCAGAAATAGGTAAGAGAAAAAAGGAGGCCTACTTAAAATACTTAAACAACAAGAATGACCAAAACAGAATAGAATATAATAGAACGAGAGCATTAGTAAAAAAAATACCAGAAAATTAAATAGAGAACATTGTGATAGATACATAGCAGAAATGGAACACAATTTACACGGAAGACAAGACAAAGTACATAAATTTATAAGAAGCCTTAATTCTGAAGTAAAAGACAAAACAAATCTGCTAACTATACCAGATATAGAATTAGAAAATTATTATAAAGAACTGTGGACAGACAAACAAAATAAAGAAGAAATAGCGCTCATAGAAACAAACTAAGAATATGCAGAAGTAGATGAATTAGATATGCAAGAAATGAGAAGACTGCATAACAGTTAATTAAATGATCTTTATAGGAAGCCAGATATAATGAGAACAATTAACTCTCGTAGACTGCGATGGGCAGGACATGTGGCACGAATGGGCAATTAAAGACGTGCATGGAAGCTACTTGTTGGAAAACCAGAGGGAAAAAGCCCAGTTCGTAGACCAAGAATGAGGTGGGAGAATAACATTAACTATGATTAGAGGGAAGTAGATTATACAGGGAATGATTGGAAAACATTGACTCAGGATAGGGACATATGGAGAGCTATGTCCGCACGGCCATGAACCTACGGGTTCGATAGTACCAGTCAGTTAGTTAGTTAGAAATAGTAGAAATATTAAAGAAATGTAAAAATAATAAAGCATGCGATATAGAAAATATAAACATAGAACTGATAAAAAATGCCCCAAAGAATTTTCAAGAAGCATTATAAAAATTCTACTAGTGCTGGAAAGAAAACACAATACCTGAAGAATGGAAAATTGGAAAAATAATCTCAATATTTAAAAAAGGCGATATAACAAAGCCAGAAAACTATAGAGGCATAAGCTTACTATGTGCAGCATACAAAATATATGAAAAAATGATCAACCAAAGATTAACAACTATAGTAGACGCAATAATATCAGAAGAGCAGGCAGGTTATAGGAAAGGAAGAAGCTGCACAGACAACGTATTCACTTTTAAAAAAATTATAGAAGAGCGAAGAGAATTCAACTTAGAGACGCACATCCACTTTATAGATTATAATAAGGCCTTTGATAAAGTGTCTAGTCCAAAAATATGGAACATATTTAGTGAAAAAGGAATTCCACTACACTTGGTAGCAGTAATTAAGAAAATGTATGAGAAAACAAAAATAAAAATAAATCAACGAGAACCAATACATATAACTGGAGGAGTTAGACAAGGTTGTCCACTATCAACCACTCTTTTTAACATTTATTTCGACGAATGTGGAATAGGGTATGTGGAGAAATCGAGCATACAGTAGGCTATTCAAAGTCAGCCCAAGCATGGAGAACAATTACAAACATGCGAAATGATAATATGACAAAGAGTTTTAATTTAGTACCAATGAAAACTTTTCAGGAATATTTTTAAACGCTTTTGACAGAAACTAGGAGAAAATTTATATTCTATGCTACACTGAATAATGGAAAGGGCGACTTAATAGAACTATAACAGAAGAGGAGGTAAGAAACGTGTTGAGAGCAGCAAAAAATGGAAAAGCGGCAGATCCAGGAGGAATAACCATGGAACTAAATAAATATAGTGGTTCAGGAATTATAAGAATTTTAACTAGACTTTTTAACCAAGTGATAGAAGGAGATCCCATTCCAGATGAGTGGAAGTTATCGTATATTAGTGCAATATACAAAAATAAAGGGAATGAAAGAGATCCAGCAAACTATAGAGGGATCAGTGTTATGGCAGCAATTAGTAGAATGTTAAGTACAATTATTAAAATTAGATTGGAGGAACTAATCAAAATAAATATCAGAATAACAAACATGTTTCACAACAGGTAAATCGTGTCTTGATAATATATTTGTGATTAGGCAGATTACAGAAAAGATGTTTTGTAAAGGAAAAGAAGTTCATATGGCATTTATAGACCTGGAAAAGACACAAGACTCTGTACCCATCAACAAGCTTTCGGTAGCAATGGAGAAGTTTGGAATACCTAAATCTCTTATACATTTTATAAAAAGAATGTATGATTGTAAAGCAAGTATTAAGGTTGGATATAGAGTATCCTAAGAATTTGATATAACAAAAGGATTAAGACAAGGATGCGGGATGTCACCAACATTGTTCAAGATATATTTAGAAGATGTATTAATGAAATGGAACAAGTTATGTAGGGGAATGGGAATCAACATTAATGGTCATTTACTGCACTATTTATTATTCGCTGACGACCAGATTATAATAAGAAACGATAAAGAAGATATAGAATGTATGATTAGAAAGTTGGTCGATGCATTTGAGGTAGGTGGGCTGAAGATAAATTATATTAAAACAGAAAATATTGTAATAGGAGGAAATTCAAAAGACCTACAAATAAATAATATGATAATTAAACATGTTGAAGAATTTAAATATCTTGGATCTATAATAGATAAATCTGGTACTTGTGAAAAATATATTATTAACAGAGTAAAATATGCAAGGAAGGAGATTAGATCCCGGAATGGTCTTTTATGGAATAGAAATTTGACCAGGAAAACAAAAAAGAGATTATACAGACAATAATAGAAAGTATACTTACATCTTGGCGACATAAATGGATGGATTACGGATAATTATGGGAATATCCAGGCTACAAAAAGTTCGAAATACATATATCAGACAAGAAATGGATGCACAAGAAACTGTTATCGATAGGATAACAAAGAGAGCTCTACAATGGTATGGACATGTACACGGATGTAGGAAGACCAGTGACCTAAACAGGTGTTGGATTGGATGGTACCAGGCAGAAGAAAGAGGAGGAGAAACAGAAGAGCATGTTATGAGGCAATATTATATGCCATGATGAAGAGGGGTTTCGAAGATGGACAATCGGAAGATAGGAATCTCTGGAAAGCAGGGATCAAAGGAAAATTGCTGTGAAGTGGAAAGCCTGTATTAAGTAAGTATTTCGACGACATGATACGTTCACGGAAGCAAATGACGACTGGGAGAATTAACTTAGGACACTCTTTTTACAGACTTAAATATTATTTCCACTCAAAGACTTCAACGTGTTCATAATTCTTGCGCACGTTTTATTTGTGGCATTCGCAAATTTGACCATGTTACACCGTCCCTGGAACAATTATCGTGGTTTCGTCTAAGAGATCGTAGAACTGTCCATTCCCTATCCCTTCTCTATAAAATACTTCACACATCATCGCCTAATTATTTATCACGCCGCTTCATCAGACTATCCGACACACATAATCTAGACACTCGATCCCATCAGCACATTGTCCTTTATATCCCGCCTCATCACACTGTATATTATTCATTATCTTTTACGGTGTCACTTACCAAAACATGGAATTCCCTTCCACCCTATGTCAGAGACTGTCAAACCATAACATCCTTCAAAAACAAACTAAAGAATTATTTAATAACAAACTAACTTATACACCTCACTGATAGTATTCTTTTAGCAATATTAATATATTTAATTATTTATGTAAATAATATTAAGAATAACAAATATTTTTATTTGTTTTGTTTTAAATATTGTATAATCGTAAAATTAGTTTTCTATATCTCATTATTTTCCTGTTTTTTATATACACTAGACAGGGACAATTTAATATGTCTTGCTTGTATACATTTTATTATTAGTTTTAGTCTTAATTTTAACTAATGTTAACTGGTTGTATTATAGATCGTAATATGTATATTAGATATTATCTTTTGATCAAATTTTTACTTAGTGTTTAATATTAGAGTTAATTAAGATTGTTATATTCTTATGCAATATATGTTTGTCCTGGTGAGTGGAAGAGAAGGCCACATGGCCTTAACTCCACCAGGCTAAATAAATAAAAAAAAAATAAAATAAAATAAATAAAATCTTTAAATCTTTAATAAAAACAGTAGCCTTTGCAGATGACCATATTTGAATATCAAAAAACAAAGGACGAACTACAAAGAATTAAATATAGAAAAAAATACAACATGGAAATATCACCAGGAAAATAAAAAATATTGGACTTCAAGGGCGCTCATCCAGTTCGGACAAAGATAATATTAGAAAGTAAACCAATAGAACAAGTGTTAAGATATAACTTCCTAGGTTGCGAAATATCATACACAGCGGAAACAGATATAAACAACAAGCTAAATAAGTTTAAGTATATAACAGGAACACTAAAAGTAACTTTGAAAAATGAAGCCAGGAAAGGCTCTATAATGAAATTATACAAGACAATGGCAGTTCCTATTATTACATATGGATCCGAAACATGGGCAGTGAAACACAACAATCTGCCAGGATACAAGCTGCTGAAACGAGATTCCTCAGACCAATAACAGGATAACAATGAACAAACAAAAAACATAACACAGAAATAAGACAACAACTAAAAGTAGAGGAATTAAACACAACAATAGAGAAATACAGAACAAACTGGAAAGAACACTTGGCAAGGATGACTGAGAATAGAATACCAAAAGCAGCATACAGCTATTCACCACGAGGACGAAGAAGTTTGGGAAGACCAAAGAAACGATGGACACAGCTGCAATCTGGAGCGGAACAGGCTAGGGACTACGCCTAAATCGTGAGGAAGAAGAAGAAGAAGAAGGCGACGACTTCTTCTGTGTCATTATGGCTCCATAATTCTTTATAGTATTGCAGCCAATTGTTTTCGTGAATTGGGTTAAATTTAAGTTAATCCTTTTCATCTCTACTTAGGCTATATCCCTTAAGATTTTATAAGCATAATGTTGTCTGCCATGAAGATCGTTTTCCATATCTGTAACGTATTTATCCCAACTTTGCCTATGTAACCTCCAAGTTTCTCGTTTAACAACTACACATTTATTTTTATATCCTACTAGCTAATACCCGGCGTGCGTTGCTACGCCTAAATAAATGAAATATTAAAGGTTAATTAAATTGTATGGTATACGGTGAGACGAACCAATTATGGCGGTTGTTAGTTTTTAATTTCGGATTAGAGGTAAGCCTACACATCTAATTGTCGTACTTCGCTCATTTTTGGATAATACCTACCTCGGTTTATTTTAATGGGGCATACTGAGTTTCGTTGTTAAATACAGAAAAATTGTGATCGCAAGAGCTATTTTTAAATTTTCACTTCTGGTGAACTCCTACACCGAATGGTTTCAGATGATCCAATTTTGAATATAAACCATCCATGGACCCGTTTAAACACACACAATTTTTTTATCAAAATCGTCCAGTCGTTTAGGCAGTTTCGGATTTCAGGTAAATTTCCAGTTCGAATTGTCAAGCACTCATTTTTCTATTCATATCATATTTGCCTTCATTACCAAATGTAAAAAATATAGTTATGACATCTAAATATAAATATATATATTATCTAAATTAGTTAAAACGGAGACAACTTAGATAAGGAATCTTGTTAAACGAAATGTGCTGAAATTAATCTACCGTTTGTTGGAGTCATTTAGATGTGATACACACAATCCAACATTGAATTAATCAGATGTATAGAATGGAATGGGGTAGCTTTAGACCTTATTTGGAGATTGCTGGAAATCCAGCTGATAAAAGTTAGACAACCATAGTTTGAAAATGTACATTTTGAAGTATAGCTCGCTATTAGCTGAAATATTCTGTAAAGGCTAAATTGTTTACATATAGTTGATTATTTCTTGTTAATCATCGATTTTATTCGAATCCTTAATTATAGTCCGAAGCATCTTGTACCATTCAGTAAGCTTATACCTATTTTAATGACAGGGCGTGATTTTCAAAAAAAAATAAACAGCTAATAATTTAGAATATGTTTTTGTGTGAAACATATTTAATCTATTTCTTACAAATTCCCCTCATCTGTGCAATAACTGTCCATTTCCATTATATAATGAATTTCTATATGTGAAGATATATTTAGTTTTATTAATGTATACTTCCAGTTCCAATTTCTGAGTGTTGTTTTCATTATATAATGCATTTTCCTTAATAGTTCCATATATCCTTCTGAGAAACTTTCTTTCAAAATCAGCCAGTTGAGATTTATCATGTTCAATCAGAACCCAGGTTTCTCTCCTGTAAGTTAACTCCAGTTTAATCAGTGTTCCATAAAATCTGATTTTTGTTTCACATGTCAAATATTTTGAATTTAAATACTTTATTTATTGAAAAATAAATATTTCCCAAGATATTGGTACATCTTAATCAACAAAGTTGTAAGATTGTCAGGGAGAGCCAGAATCATAGTTTGCTTGTTCTAAAATACGAAATAAGTTTTTCTTTCTTGGGTAATATGTTTTCAATTAATTGGTACTTCACGATTTTACAAAAAGCACGTAAAATGGAACACTAGAATAGGATACTAGGTCCTATCATTTTTTAAGAAAACTGACGCCACATTCACTAAGAAATGGCTAAGCGGCAGATAGCTTAATTAATAATTTTATAAGTGAGCAAGTAAGGAAAACTAACATTAATTACATGAGTAATAAGTTCATATAATCAGTCATCCAATATGGGACATCTCAGGATTATGCGGAATTTGGGTAGTTACAATAAGTAGCGGCTCCAGGTTGAGAATTCCATCTACAAAGGGGAGACTCGACATGTTGACCATATAACACCCATATACTACATAGACGATCATCCCTTCTGTGATTAACACTTGTGGATGTGAGGCTAGAATTCGACGATTGATCTACTGCCCTGTAAATCTGCCATGCAAAAGGAATGTTGTTTAATCCGTACTTATAATAATAATAATAATAATAATAATAATAATAATAATAATAATAATAATAATAATAATAATAATAATAATAATAATAACAATAATAATAATAATAATAATAATTTTTATTAAATACAGAATTTTAATGTTTACACATCTTTCTGTGCCAAAAGTTTTATTTTTCTTCTCCACTCGTCTCTCTCCATCCAATCCATGTCCTCCAGTCCTCTTGCTCTCATTTCAGTTCTTATTTCCTGCATCCACGAGTTTCGAGATCTTCCTCTCCTCCTTCTTCCAGGTGGACACCATTCCAATATTTTTATGGGTAATCTTTCTTCTTGAATTTGTCGTACTTGCCCACACCCATTGAATAAATTGCTGATACCGTATATAATTTACTATTGAATAAACAATATTAATTTTTTCTCTTGTGACAGTATTTCTTATTTTGTCTAATTTTTAATATCTTGCTGCTCTCCTCAAGAAATCCATTTCCATCGACATAAGTTTTTGTTCTAAGTTTTCGTTGAATTTCCAAACTTCAGCTCCATATGTGACAGTACTTCTCACTATTGAATTATATATTTGTCTGTTCCATAAGACTCCATTCATCATTGCTGTTATTGCTCTGCCTTTATTTCTTCTGTTCTTAATATCACTTTATTGTTTATCCTCTTCATCTAATTTTACTCCCAGATACTCAAATTCTTCACATCCACTAATATACCCCTTTTCATCTTCTAATATCAAATCTTCAGTTTCGGCTCCACATCCCATATAAAATGTTTTTTTCTAAATTTATTTTCAAACGCCAGTTATCGTATTCGTTCAATAATTTTCTGAACATAAACTCCACGTCTTCATATTCTTGAGCAATTACTATCTGGTCATCCGCAAATAACAGTGTATATATTTATATGTTGATCTATTTCCAATTGGTACTCCCATTCCTGAATATTTTTTGCTCCAGTTTGAGAGTGCTTTATGTATAAATATCTTAAATAATGTTGGTGATACGCTACAACCTTGACGAAGGCCTTTTGTTACTTTAATTTCTTCATATATATATTTTCCTATTTTAATTTTAGATACTGCAGTTTTATACACATTTTTATTACATTAATAATTCTATCGTTGATGGTCATATATTCTAATGCTTCCCACAACTTTTGTAAAGGTATAGTGTCATAATAATAATAATAATAATAATAATAATGGTTTATTTATTCTTGCAGATTTAAGGCCTTCTCTTCCAGTCAACCAGCATAAATACAAATAAATATCTGACAATATAAATACATTATTACTAATTATAAAGGGTAAAAAATATATTAATGTTGCAATGTAAGTTTCTTGCTCAAACAACTTTTTTACGATAATAGCAATAATAATACTTATGATAATAAAAATTTAAAAGAATAGTAATCAGTATCATCATCCGCTATCATGGCAGCTGCCGCCGTCTTCCGGAAACCAAACGCCATTCCTCTCTGTCCATCCATTGATTTTCCTCCTTTCCTCTGATATTCATTGCCGCTTGTACCCCTTTTATCCAAGTTTTCATCGGTCTTCCTCTCTTCCTTCTTTCCATTGGGATCCATTCCATAACAATTTTAGGCAATCTTTGCTCTGGTATTCTTGGCATGGCCATACCACTAAAATCTTTTATTTTCTATAATGTCCATGATGTCCGGCTCCTCTTGCACACCCATAACTTCCCCTATATCTTTATTTTGTTTTCTATCCATTCTAGATTTTCCAGCTGATCTTAAAACATCCATTTCTGCACTTAAAATTCTTTTAATTTTCCTGGTAGGAATTTGCCAGACTTCAGCACCATGTGTTAAAAATACTGCAAATTATGGTTTGATATATTTGTAAGTTTCCATTTTTTGTAATATTTTTGCTCCACCAAACATAGTTTAAAGCACTTATAATAATAATAATAATAATAATAATTAATAATAATAATAATAATAATAATAATAATAATAATAATAATAATAATAATAATAATAATAATAATAACAATAATAACAATAACAATAATGATAATAATAATAATGATAATAATAATAATAATAATAATAATAATAGCAATAATAACAATAACAGTTGGTAGACCAAGAATGAGTTGGGAGAACAACATTAACTATGATTTGAGGGAAGTAGATTATACAGGGAATGATTGGAAAGCATTGGCTGAGGATAGGGATGTATGGAGAGCTTATGTCCGCGCGGCCATGAACCTACGGGTTCGATAGTGCCAGTGAGTAAGTAAGTAAGTAAGTAAGTAAGTACAATATTATTATATTATTATTATTATTATTATTATTATTATTATTAGTAGTAGTAGTAGTAGTAGTAGTATTATTATTATTGTAAACTATAAGAGAAACACCAATTAATATTGTAAGGCTAAATAAAAATATTCTATGTATTTAATAGTTCTGATATAATTCGTATTTAATTATGATAATTGACAGTATTGATTGAAATGACTTTCATTGGTTGATTTTGTTAGAAACAATAATAATAATGAGAGTGGTTGAGTAGGCGTAGAATCACAGTTGTTGTACGTTTCTGCATGTTAATAATATTGTATTAAAGGTAATTAAATCGACATAATTTGAAGTAATGTAATGTATGTTACAAGCATTGAATATACAGTATTTTACGAATTCGTATGGAAGTCCCCGTCAACTCTTCCGCAAAACCTCATTTTCAATCCTTGAAGCGTAAAAACTATTCAAGCTGTACAAGCTGTATTAACTCAACGGCAAAACCTGAAAAGTAAAGTACCGTACTCATATAGAGATCAGAAAGAAACGTCCAACGCCGTTGTCTGAGAGTAACGTCGTTGCATTCAAAACAGCTGGCCCGATTTCCTAGGCCGCAGCAAGTTTCCTTACGTGCATTTTTCAGGGGTTTTCCTCGCTTTTAAGAAAAATGTCACGAAATTCTAGGACCCCAGGCTACCCCAATGTGATCTGACCCTCACAATCATGTAGACTATTTTGTGAGTGAATGGTGTCTTATCATAACTGTTTGTGTTAGATTGAAGGTGGTCCTGCCATTGAGCTGATCACTCATCCGGGGTGGTCCCCCATGTCCTTGAGTGGTCAAGAAAGTTAGTGTGTGATCCATAGTTTTAAATCCTCTCTCGAAAGTAAGCACGCTGTAAGCACGGGTGTAAAATTATCTACAAAGGGAGAGGTTAAACTAAGGTTAAATAAAGCAGAAATATATAAATACTGAAATGTTTATTACAATATTAGTCTGCAACTTAAGAATTAAATTGATCAGACTTGTCGAGAGGAGCTCTCTATTCACGTACGTCACGGAATGTTCAGTGTTTATATATATATACATATATACACACACATATATATATATATACATATATATACATACATACATATACATACATACATATATATACATACATACATATATATACATACATACATACATATACATACATATATATACATACATATATATATATATATATATATTACACAAATATGGGTCGCACGGGCAGTAAGCCGTACGTGCTGTTGACAGTCCGTTACAATAAAGTAATGATTGGTACTAGTGCAAAGAAAAATAAACAACAAAAACAGCAATAACATTACAATTACATAAAGAGAACACAATAATAATATTACAATTAAATAATAACACAATAGCATTATACACTAAAAACATTAACATTACAATTACATAAAGAAAACACAATAATATTACAATTAAGTAATAACACAATAGCATTATACACTAAAAAAACATTAACATTACAATTACATAAAGAAAACACATTAATATTACAATTAAATAATAACACAACAGCATTATACACTAATTAATTTATATATAATTGTTAATAATTAATGGTATTGCATTTTGATAACTTCTATTTATTCATGAATGAGTGTTATCATTTTTCGCGTTTTGTCCAGAAATTTACCGAGGTTTATCCAATTTTCTGGATTTACCAATAATTCGTAGCATGCCAATCTTTCCCGATTTGAATTTAGAAATCTTTCCGGTAATAACTGACGTCTCCAATATTTTAAATCATTACATTTTCCTAATATATGTATCTCATCTTCAAAGTTCCCGCACATTGGACATATTCGCATATCGTGATCGTCGCTAATTTTTAGAAATTTCCATGCCCCTAGCCTAAACCAAGCAAGCTCTGATCTCTCCTTAAATCCTAGGTTGAGTATATACGATTCTTTTCCCCAGACGTGTTTTAGGTCTCTTTGTAAACACAGTGAGCGTTTTCTTGTACATTCGGCGAAAATATCTTGTTGGTTTATATCTAAGTACCTCCTCCTTATTTTTCTCCACACGTTCTTGCGATTTTCAGTCCCTTTTTCCCATATCCAGCCCATCCCAATCTTTTGGAGTTCTCTCCTAACCTCGTCTGCCCAAAATTTAACATCTATGTTTTTAATTTGGTGGTCGTAACAAATTGCTCTAAGCATTGTTTGTTCACCTTGGATTACTCGCAACCAGTATTTGAGTACACGAATTTTACAGTTAATGTCGTCCTGGAATGACCCGAATTCATATAAAAATCCACAGTTAGAAACGACCTTACTAAGTCCTGTAATATACTTTAGAAAATGCGTATATACCTTATTTAGTATTTCCGTTCTTTGGAAACCCCAAATCTCACTACCATAGTGCATTACTGGCCTGACCATAGCTCCATACATTTTTTCTAATGTGCTGACTTGAATATCAGGCACTCGACCCAGAATACCGAGTACACTGTTAAGTTGTCCCCTCCCTTTAAATAATGCTATATCAATATGCTTTTTCCACTTTCCGTTCATTTTCTACGTCGTACCAAGATATTCAAAATGTTTCACGTTTTGAAGTACTTGACCTCTGTATTTCCATTCCTCTGCTCTACCATAAACCGTCCCATTTCTAAAGGTAATTGTTTTTGTCTTACTAACATTTACAGTCAATCCCCAATTCCTACAGTAAATTTCCAGTAGGTCAAGACCTCTTTGCAATCCCTTGATTGTCTTGGAACAGATAATTAAATCATCTGCATACAACAGGACTGGGATTCTAACATTTCCTATCTCCGGAGCCTCAATTTCTCCTTCTAGCAATACGTCTACAATATCATCAACGAATAGATTAAATATCATTGGTGATAAAATGCAACCTTGTCTCACTCCCCGATTGGCTTCACTGCTCTCTGTAATGTGCTCTTGGTCTACTTTTATACAAAATTTAACATATTTATAAATTGACATTAAATTATGTATCATTTTATGAGACAATCCTTTCCGATTTAATTTTTCCCAAAGTGCGCTTCGGTCCACAGTATCAAATGCCATCTTAAAATCAATGAATGCACAAAATAATTTACCCCCCTTCATTTTCAGATTGTCATCAATTAATGTTCTCAGAACAAATACGTTGTCCACCGTGGAGTACCCTTCTCTAAAACCTGCCTGATATTTTGAGAGCCTATTGTTCTCTTTAGCCCATTGTCTTATTCGTTCGTAAAGTACTTTACAATATATTTTTCCGAACACTGACAAGAGACAAATTCCCCTGTAACTTTCTGGTATCTGTGCCCCACCTTTCCCTTTGTATAGCGGTTGGATTACACCTGTCACCCAGGCTTCCGGATAATCTGCTCCATTAAAAAGTTTGTTGAACGCAGTTTTCAAAACGTCTAATAATTTATTGGATGATATCATATTTTTCAAGTATTCCCCTGGTATTCCATCAATTCCAGGTGCTTTACCATTCTTTAAACATTTAATGGAAGAAATCACTTCATTTTTCGAAATATCCTGATCCAGTAATTGAATATGAATTGGGTCAGGGATCTCAACTATATTTCCTTGATTATATCTTAACCTCTCATTTCCCAGCACCCTATCAAAGTAACTTCTCCATTCCCCGGGCGTTATTCTTGTCCGATTTATGGACTTTACTTTGAGTCCCCTTAACGCTTTCCATATGTCCGCAATGTTCCCACTTTCAGTCGCGACTCTCATTTCTTCGGATTTCTTATTTTGCCATGCTAGTTTTGTTTCTGCCAATAATTCTTTATATTCCTTTCTCTCTTGCGCATAATTTTTTTCTGCTTTCATCTGTGCTTTCTTTTCTAAACTTTAAAAGACTACTTTCGACAAATTTCTTCTTCTTTCTACATGCATTATTGTACCACCCTTTGTCCTTCTGGTTCATTGAGTATTTAACCTTGAATTTTTCCCCTGCTTTTTGAAAACAATCTGTCAAAGTTTTAATAATTTCCTCCCCGCTAAGATAATTTAATTGCAGATCCTGTATTAGCGTTTCCAAACTCCTGATAAATTCTTCTCTCAGATCCTCGATCCACCTGAAACGTGTAATTGGCCGCAATATTGTTGCCACCCCATCCTCATCATTAACTGTCTCACTAATACCTTTCATATTTAAAATAAGTTTGTTTGGGAAGTGGTGTGATTCGATTCTGGAAACTATACAGAAATTACTTAGGACTAGAATCATGTCTTGTGTGCATATTGAATAATCGATTACGCTACTTCCATTTTTATTAATAAATGTCAGTTCTCCATTTTTATCTTCCCCATATTTCCCATTCAGAATTTCAAGTTCAAATGCATCGCAAAAAGCTAACATATATATATATATATATATATATATATATATATATAGGAATGTAAGTACCAATTAGAGATGGATTAACAGATACAATAAATGCACTATTATTTGCGGATTACCAGATAATTGCTCAAGAATATGAAGATATGGAGTTCATATTCAGAAAATTATTGGACGAATACAATAACTGAGTTTTGAAAATAAAATTTAGAATAAACATTTTCTATTGAATGTGGAGCCAAAACTGAAGATTTAATATTAGAAGATCAAAAGGGGTATATTAGAAGATGTGAAGAATTTGAGTATCTGGGAGTAAAATTAGATGAAGAGGATAAACAATAAAGTGATATTAAGAACAGAAGAAATAAAGGTAGAGCAATAACAGCAATGATCAGTGGAGTCTTATGGAACAGACATATAACAAGAAAAAAAGTTACTAGTGTATAATTCAATAGTGATAAGTACTGTCACATATGGAGCTGATGTTTGGGAATTGAACAAAAACATATAACAAAAACTTATGTCGATGGAAATGGATTTCAAAGGAGAGCAACAACATGTTCGAAATTAGAAAAAGTAAGAAATACTATCACACGAGAAAAAATGAATATATGAGATATTCAATAATAGATTATATAAGATATAAACAATTAAATTGGCATGGGCATGTACGACGAATGTAACAAGAATGATTACTCAGGAAAACATTGTAAAGGTGTCCATCTGGAAGAAGAAGAAAGAAAGACATCGAAACTCGTGGATGCATGAAATAAGTACTAGAATGAGAACAAGAGGACTGGAGGACATGGAGTCGATGGATAGAGATGAGTGGAGAAGAAAAATAATAAAACTTTAGGCACAGAAAGCTGTGTAAACATTAAAAATCTGTAAATATATATATATATATATATATATATATATATATATATATATATATATAATCTAAGATGAAATCATTGTTAAATTATTCAATACCGTTTAATATACGGAGTACATTTTGGGGTCTCGTTTCATAAAACACAAATGCCCTGGTTTACAATAGATTTTATGTACACATTCCTTCTTCTGAAAGTTTAGAAGCAAAAGAGTGCTATTTACGTCATAGAATTGCAAATATGAATGTTTGTGCCTCAAATGAAAACTAAAAGAGTAGTATCAATAACTCTTACTGCTTGAAGAAGAGAACAAAGCAGTGTTTTATGGTTATAAGAGGGTTGGAAGTGGATATAGTTTACTAACCTCCTGGCTAAACTCGGTGTAGTTGGTGAAAAGTTTTTATACAAGGTTCCTCGTGGTAAATTAATAATGGCGGCACAGTTCACTTCATGGTCGTGCTGAACCTCTATTGTTAGCTACCTATTCACTGTGCCCTATTGGGAATTGGGCTATAGGTTTCCAACTTTACACCCGCCACAAATTTATAACTAAGTTTGTTAGGGAATTACCCAACTATCATATAAACAATCTGCTCAAATAATTAATTCATCGCCTTCTTTACTTTCTCATCCCTTGGAAACTAACTCATCTTGCATTAACTGATTAACTAAACATTATTCGATTATTCTTCACAACAAGAATTCACCAATTTAATTAAACCTTCACAATTGTTTACTGTAGATGCGTTATGAGCAGGGTTCATTGTCTGATTTTCTCTTATTTTTTTAAAATAATTTATGCAGACTATTTAACTCATGCCCCAAATGGGAGTCAATGACCAATCACGTTTCAATGATTCCTGTTTTACAACCAATCAGAGTCGTGTTTCACGAAATATTTATCAGTGTTAGGATTATCATATATTAAACAAAGCTCCTCCTTTTTAATATTCTGAACAGGTCTGACCGTTATTTTGCAGTGACTGAGCCTATAACAAATACGGCTACCAGATTGTATATAATAGTGCATACATGTCAACATTTGTAGCACTTGATTATACCACCAAAAAAAGAAACCACTGTTTGCACTTTCTTAAATGTATTTTTTCCCAGGTAATAATCGATAAAAATATAATTGTCATATTTACATCATACGACATCAAAAATGAATTAATATACAGATTGATGTGTTTCATTTTTTCTCCACTAGAGAGCATTCTTACAATATTGCGTTCCTTTGGCAATAAATAGTATGATCTGGTTGCAGTGATAAACAAAAGAAGCAGTAGAAGCGTACCTATCGTTTCTCATTTGTTTTCAAACATCGCCGTTTGCATTAAATATATAAATATTTTGAAATAACTACAGTTAAATAATGATTTGTGAGTAAACAGCTTAATTTTATTCGTTAAATAGTCCTAACAAATGCCACTCTTGATTTCCAAATTCTCTAGATAAATTCACTCCTCACTTCGTGAGTCGTGAATTTATCGATAATTTGGAAATCACTCGTGGCATTACTTATGATAATTTTGCATTTGATTCACACTACAAAGTCACTTATATATATATTAATCAATATCCAATTTTCTATTTGGTTGTGAAATATAACATTTTGTTTTGGTGTCATTCTTATTGCTATTACTATTATTATTACTATTGTTATTGCTATTATTACTTACTTACTCACTGGCACTATCGAACCCGTAGGTTCATGGCCGCACGGACATAAGCTCTCCATACATCCCTATCCTGAGGTAATGCTTTCCAATCATTCCCTGTATAATCTACTTCCCTCAAATCATAGTTAATGTTGTTCTCCCACCTCATTCTTGGTCTACCAACTGGGCGTTTTCCTTCTGGCTTTCCTACAAGAAGTTTCCATGCACGTCTTTCATTCCCCATACGCGCAACATGTCCTGCCCATCGCAGTCTACGGGACTTAACTGTTCTTATTATATCTGGCTTCCTATAAAGACCATGTAGTTCATTGTTACGTAGTCTTCTCCATTCACCTGTCTGTTCATCTCTCTTTGGTCCAAAAATTTTCCTAAGAACTTTATTCTCAAATACTCGTAATCTCCTTTCCTCCCTTAAAGTAAGAGTCCATGTTTGCGCACCCATATAATATAACTGGTAGAATAATAGTTTTATATATTTTCAGCTTAACGTTTTTTGAAAGGAGTTGGGACATCAAAAGTCTCTGCAATGCATAATAGCATGCATTTCCAGAATTGAGCCTATGTTTAATTTCTTTGTGCATCTCATTCCTATTTGTGATTATTGTTCCTAGGTATTTGAATTCAGCCAATTCCTCAAAATTTCCCTCATTTGTCATTAGCTGTCCATTTCCATTATATAATGTATTTCTACGTGAGACCATATATTTAGTTTTACTGATATTTACTTCCAGTCCTAATTTCTTAGTGTTACTCAATAGTGTGTGCGTGTTGGCCTTTAGTATCTCCTCGCTATCGGCCAGTAGTACTACATCATCAGCATAAACTAATATTATTATTATTATTATTATTATTATTATTATTATTACTATTATTATTGAGCAGTCGCTTTTTAAAACTAGCAGACACAGGATAAAATGCAGGACATAAAAATGTTTAGTATGAATTAAGGTTGATAGAGCTGGCGACAAGGATTTATCATGTTGAAATACAAATATTCTGATTGAAATACTATTACAATGTTATTATTTTAAATGTTACACTATACATGACATTTCATAATGTAACATGTTTACGTTGTTAGAGGGAGTGTATGAAACAAGCTATACTCGTAATAATTCTTAGATCCTTTACTGCACGCAATTATCTCCAAATACAAAATTCATTCAAACAATAATTTCACACCCTTTTAAACAAGCGTCACTTAGCCATAAAAACTCGTTCACGAACACATTAATATAAATAGAACCTATATACAGTACACCTACTATCCTTCGTATTCTTCTGGAAACAGGGCAAAAAATGTAATGTCGCGCGCGGCCGACAATTAACGTCAAGAAAATTATTGAATTCATTTTGGCTTATATTTAATAAGATATACTTAACATTTTTTCATAAAATATGAATGTATTTTTTTTTGGCATCGCAATGAATTCAACGATCGATTGTAGTAAATTTGCCAAATACATCACCTGAAATTTAGCCTATATTATACAGGGTGAATTTTAATTACATCGACAAACTGCAGGGACTGATTCCTTACTGGAAATGTAGGAATAAATGCCCTATGAATAAGTGTCCAAAAATGCATCGTTGCCACGGTTGATGACACTGACGAATGACATTCTCTCGGCCCTTTTGCATGGCCTGCTAGATGACCGGATTTAAAACCCCTGGATGTTTACTTCAGGGGGCATCTGCAAAGCGTTGTGTATGCTGATTCAATTCCTGCTGTGTTTATCCTTCAACAGCGTGTCCACGTCGCCTGTGACGCTATTCGGACAGAGGCCCTGAACATGCGAAAGAGTAATGCAATCCATTATATGACGTATGAACGCGTGCATTGCATCACATAGAGGCTACTTTGAACATTTGTTGTGACGTGGATGCGATTACGCTACGTACTGTGTGCCGGGACGATCTGTTGTTGTACGCACGTCTTTCATTTCCGGACACATGTTTATAGGACCTTATTTCCTTCATTTTCAATCAGGAATCAGTCCCTGAAGTTTGTCGGTGTAATTACCGTTCACTCTGTATATATTACGACGTACCTAATACAATGAACTAACTCCATGGCGTGACTTGCCTAGAAGGCCCTTGGCCAACCAGCCGGCTATTTACGCTAATAAATGTCTTCAGAAAGCTTTTGACAAATACAAAAGAAACATTTGTCTGATTTTAATTCGTCCATCATGGAATTTGCATGGAGTGACCCGGATGTGAACTTGAGACCCCTTGGGCGCAAGAGACCCAAAGTTCTATCCCTGTGAGGAATGAATTCCGAACACCATTTGACCTTCATAAACACCCTACCGTATTCATCTTCTTTAATACTAAAATGTATGAGTGTGACTTGTATTTAAATGCCAGTGATGTCTCGGAGGTTGCTCTGACATTGAATATCCGGGGATACCTCCCATGTCCTTGTGTTAACAAAAGGTATCTACGTGATTCAGTGTTTAATATCTTCTTCCGACAGATCGTTTCCCTTTAATAATATGAAGGAAGAGGTTAAACAAAGTAAAATGTGTTAAGAAGTTCAAATTAATTATAACAAATAAAAGAAGCACTAAAATCGTGTCCTCTAATCACCAACACAATCAATAACGAACATAATAAATACAAAAAAGCCAAATGGATAAATAATACTCCCTCACCACCAGTAATGAAAGCCCTTCCAAAAATCCATAAAGACAACATTCCCATAAGGCCAGTTGTTAATTGCACGAATGCTCCTAACTACAAAATTTCCAAATTAGTCGCTCAGAAAATGAAAAATGATGTCAAACTTTAAAATCGTTATACAATTAAGAACTCATTTGAACTAGCAGAAAAACTACATCATTTAGAAATAATAGGAACACTAAAATGACGTCATTCGACATAAAAAACCTTTACACAAACATCCCGATAAACGAAACAGCAAACATAATAAAACAAAAACTAACAGACAGTAAACTTGAAGAAAACTATATCAATCAGTTAAACAAATTATTAACTTCCAATTTAACAATGAACTTTTTATTCAAGAAGACGGGATCCCAAAGGGGAGTCCTACATCCGGAATAATGGCCGACATCTTCCTACAGGAACTGAAAAATAAACATTTTGAGGAGCTAATACACAAATTCAACATAATACAATATGTCGATGAAGTACTTTTAATATATGACATTGAAAACAGAAAAGAAAAAGAAATACTACAAGACTTAAATAACATGCATGAAAAAATCACTTTCACCGAAGAAATAGAAACTGATAATAGCATAAACTACTTAGATTTGTCTATAACCAAAAATCTACACAACAATAAACTAGAAAACGGTATCTACCGGAAACCCACAAACAATGCTCTCGCCATGAACAAAAAATCTACACACCCTTTTCAACAGAAAATTAGTACATTTAAGAGCTTAATCAGTATAATGTTGAAACGCCCATTAAGCAAAGACAATTATATCCAAGAACTCAAATACATTAAATATATGGCAAAAACCAATGGCTATAATGAAGAAATCATAGATAAACTCGTAAATAAACAAAAAAGGAAGAACAATATAACCAACATAACTAAACTAGAAAAAGAATCTGACAACAACAAGAAAACATGGATAACACTTATATACACAGGAAACGAAACAACAAAATTAGCCAATACACTAAAGAAAGCCGATAAAAATGTAAAAATAGCATACAGAACTGATAAATTAAACATAATTAGTGAACAGAAGAACAAAGTGGATTCAGACCAGGGCATTCATGTATGGATAATATATTTACGATAAAAGAATTTATAAACAAAAGAAGAGAATATAACAAGGAAACACACATGGTTTTTATTGATTTTATCAAGGCATTTGATAAAGTAGACAGAGGAAAACTTTGGACAATTTTAAAAGAAAAAGGAATTCCGAAACACTTAATAACAGCTATAAAGAATTTGTACTGGAACACAAATTTTCTTATAAAAACTAGAAATGAAGTAAGTAAAAATAAAATTCATACTAATCAAGGAGTTAAACAAGGATGCAGTATCTCTCCAGTTTTGTTTAACCTATACATCAATTCTGTAATAAAAAAAATGGAACGAAGATACAAATAAAGGAATAAAATTAGATAAAACACACTACTTGAAAACATTATTATACGCTGATGACCAGGTAATAGTAGCAAATACGGAAGACGAGCTTCAAAGGAATATTTTTAAATTACATAATATATGTGAACAATATAATCTCAAAATATCCATAGAAAAACTAAGGTAATGGCATTCCAAGGGAAGAATCAAATAAGATCCAAAATAGTAATAGGAAACAAAATCATAAAACAGGTGAACCATCTCAATTATCTAGGATGTGACATTTAATTTAATTATGATAATGATATAACTAATAAAATAGCAAAATTCCAGGGTATATGTGGTACGATAAAACGATCACTAAATAATAAAACAACAAGAGAGACCCAATTGAAATTTTATAAAACGTTGGCAGTACCGGTACTGCTCTATGGATCAGACGCCTGGATACATAAAAAAACAAGATCTAAGTAGGATAACGGCGGCATAAATGAAATTTTTGAGATCTGTTAAAGGGTGCACTAAGGAATACAGAATCGAGAACACAGAAATAAGACAGGAACTTGAAATATGCAATAACTGATAAAATAGATACATATAGACAAAAATGGAAGCAACACATAGACAGAATGAATGAAGATAGATATCCAAAACAAATAACAAAATACAAACCTAAAGGCACCCGAGATGTGGGCAGACCTAGAAAGAGATGGGCTGAAGTCGGAACGGGTCAACAGACCTAATCCATGAATGCAGATGATGATGATGATGATATAATTAGTGTAATTGCAAACTATCTAACAGCGGCTTATAGCAAAGAAGTTGTAGAGTGCAGGAAATTCATCAACAGCCTTATTTGCTTCCAAAGAGTTGCACTACAATGGACACCATCACACTGTGTGGTCGCAGGAAATGAAGCTGCAGATCTTCTTGCAAAACGAGGCACTCAAATTCTACAAGCACCCATGAAAGAAATTTCTTACCATAGATCTGCCACTGCTATCCACACCAAGATAAAATCTGAATACCATCTGGCATTGTTAGAAAGTGCCAGATTGGCCACGAAAAGAAGTTGTCGCAAAATTTCGGATTCCAACAGGACATGACTGTCATCGTCTGGGAATATTGAACAATCCTCTCTGTATGCTGTGTAGGACTGGTGCCAATATGGATTCTGCCCACCTACTCCACTGTTCTGCACTAACAACTTCTACGCTCCATCAACGCTACTGGGAAGCAAGAGGGAAAATGATCTCACTACAAACCTCCTAATCTACTTAAGATTATTCTATTTATATCTCTATAGTGTTTTATGTTATGTTTTTCTATTGTGTACAGTTATTATAAATATGTTAATAAGGTCTGTCATTTGGGCGAATGATCTGTATTTTCAAGTGCCCTGCATTAAATAAAATAAATAAAAAAAACATAGTAAACAATAACATTGAAGAAAATAACAATTTCAATAGCAAAGGAGTTTATGAATTGACATGTAAGGACTACAACAAATTTTATATAGGAAGAACAAACAGGAGTATTAACGTCAGATTTAAAGAACGTTTTCGAGACTTTATTCACGCAGAAGGAAAATCCAGCTATGCAAAACACGTTATCCATGAAGGACATCGCATGTTAAATATTGAAAACACCCTAACAGTAATGCACAGAGAAAATAATCCAGCGAAGATAAACGTACTCGAAGAGATGGAAATCATGAAAGCAGCTCACAACAACGACAATCTGATAAACGAAAATATGCAGATGAGAAACAACCCTCTAGAATTTTTGGAAATCGAATATAACCTTCATTTAACAGAAGACATCAATAAATCTGAAACTCCTCCATATATTTAAAACAAATGTCACTGGAAATAATAAATCTAAGATACCCAGCTCCTGAAGGATACATATTTTTACAGATGGCTCCAGCCTACCAAATGACGGTGGCACTGGTGCTGGTGCAGTATGTCCACTTTTTTCCTTTTATCGTAAACTAAACACAAATTCAACAAACTTTGATGGCGAAATTCTAGCAATTTTCTTAAGTTTACAAAATCTTTTATATCACATCCAAAAATGTACAAAAGTTGTAATTCTATGTGACTCCAAAGCAGCCATTCTTGCTATAACACGAGACACAACACCCAAAAGCATCAAAATTATCGAATGTCACAAAATGATAAAACAATTATCCCGTCTACATAAAAAAGTTGTACTTCAATGGATTCCGGCCCATTGTAGAGTGACAGGCAATGAAATAGCCGATTTTCTAGCCAAGAAGGGTAGCAAAATTGTTTCAAACCCAACTTCTGCTCCAGTTTCCTTTCACTCTATCAAAAGAATTATCTCAAATAAATACATCAATAAACTTAGAGAATAATACACCACCAAAACATCTGGAAAGGAATGGGAAATTCTACAAGCTTATGACATCACTACATTACAAAGAAAATCTGCAGTAGCAACATTCAGACTGCTAACGGGACATGACTGCTTGAATAAACACCTACACAGAATTGGCATAACAGATTCACCTAAATGCCCTTGCAATTTAAATGAAGATATGGAAAGAAACCATCTCCTCCGTTGTCCAGCCTTTGTAGAAGAGACCAGCCTTTCTGCTAAATATTGGAGTGCAAGAGAGCGAATGATTTCATTATCAAGTGCTCGACATTAGATACCAACCAACCATAAACGAAAACGAACCCAATACATGTAATCCCCTCTACCAGATCTTCAGTGAAACACCAGTTTTGGATCCTGCCGATGATGGGACAAGTCCCGAATGCACTTACTTACTTACTCACTGGCACTCTCGAACCCGTAGGTTCATGACCGCGCGGACATAGGCTCTCCATACATCCCTATCCTGAGCCAACCCGAATGCACTACAGTTAAATAATTAATTAAGTTTTGGAGACGGAACTTTCAGGTGATTATTCCATAATTTTATATTTTAACTGTAATGAAAGTATACCTTCTCACTCGTATCCGGTGTAATGTCTGAACGAGGCATGAGATGAAATGAAAATTCCATTACTGAAAGTCTGTGATATACATTGATGCCGGCTGACTACTTGACCGAGCTTTTCACAGTAGCAGATGAAATTAAATGGATTATATTAGTGTAGAGAAGTAGTGAAAGAAGATTTTGGAATAGGAAAACTGAAACTACCACGAGAAAAAGGGTATTTCACCAACTTTTCCATTACGAACCGGACATAGAGGGACGGAGACGCGAACCTAGGACCCTAAAGTGGAGGTCGAGTGACTATCCACCTGCGCCACTGGGTCTCCCTCCGTAATAAGAATGTAACTGATATAAAAGAAAACTTGAGAGACTAATACGATAAACTAGTGGATTGAAGTTGAGTTCAATGTTTTCTTAAGAAGTTGGCTGCATTGACTGCTGTCACTCCGATGATTGATATCACTTCCTTCTGCAAAGTGCTCCAACTCCTGGCCCATTCCTTGTTTTACTTGAGTACAGCAGTACTAAGAGTATCACTGCCTCATTTAACCTGTGATTCAAGGTGATTGCAATTATTCATTTGAAAATACACTTTACAACATACATTCGTGAGTAAATATGTAAATATTGTGTAATAAATATTTTAATTGTTTAATATTTAATATAAATGTAATATTTTCTATTATTTGTGTTTGTGACATGAAAAGAAGAGTAAATCCCGACTCAGGCATTTATCTTCCTTTTCAAGTCATATTTGCCTTCATTGCTAAGTGTCAAAAATTAGTTATAACATCTGGAACATATGGAAAGCAACAGGAAGCTACCTCACCTTAAATTCCCCAGTAAAGCTGCAAGCATAGCATGAAAATGCTATGATTGCAGTGAAGGACCTGCCTTCGGGCAGAATTACTATGGATGGATTATTATATCCAGACATCTCTATGTATAAATAGGTAAAGAAAAAACAGTTTAGTACTTTCTTCTCCTCTGTTCGTCAACCGAATATTTAGTAGCTATTGACGAGCTTTGGTGTTATCAATATTTCTTTAGCCAAAGACAGAGAAATAGACCGGATTAATGGAGAAGACTGCATAATAATGATTATGGTCGAATTTCGACCACTTGAACATTTGTAATTAATAATACGGCTCTCAAATCATAAAAGGCTTACTGCCCGTGCGATCCATTTGTAAATAACTGTGTAATCTACTATACTTTTACTATAATGAAGTCCTCCTCCTACTACTACTACTACTAATGTACTACTATATTTTTAACCGTGTGTCCTTTTTAGTTATTAAATTGATTGATTAATATTTTATAACTTTTGTATTTCGTGCTTTTCTTCTCATTTCAGATAGAAATTACATATTTATAAAATGATTTGACACCTGTGATAGCGTTTAAGACTCATACTCGGGATGTCCTGGGTTTAGAACGCCACACCTATTACCTTTTTTAACTTTTAACGATTTTCACCTTCGTCAAGGGAAATGCTTGATTAAAATTTATTAAATAGGGCATATATTATTAAGAAGGTCAATTTAAAGTATATTTACAATATCCTACTATAAGTTGAACAACACGATCGAGAAAAGCATGCAATTCTAGCTGAACTTCTATACTACATCGAACTTCTTCCTATTCACCATCCTTCCTTGGTTCGTCAAACTCTCTCCCCTCTTTAATCAAACACTCAAAAATTAAATATAACCTTACTGAATCCACATGCTTTGACGATATAACAAACAATTTCCAAATTTCCATGTATTTAGTATTACTTCATGTTATGTACTTTCATTTTCAAGTAATTAAATTTAATCATATTCGCGGTTATTATTATTATTATTATTATTATTATTATTATTATTATTATTTTAATATAATTATCTTTTTTTCTTTCTCGGCTCTTTATTATGTATTAGATTGAATATAATTACATTATGCTATATGATTAAATAATGTTATACTTAACCCATTCACCTCAAAAGACGAGGTAGACTCGCCGGCAGTTAAATGGCTTTCAACTCAGAAGACGAGGTACACTCGCTTATCTCTGCTTTTATATTTTTTCCCCATATTTTGTACATCCCTTGGCAGGGTAATCTTTCGTTAACATTTATGAATAGTAGAGGAATGTGTTTTTGCATTCAGCCTTATTGTAATCTCAAGTACCGTTATAATTTGTTTGTTTTGAACATCTGAAAATAGACAATATAATTTACGATAACTTAAATCTGGTTTTTGGGAAAATGCATCGAGCATTTAAACCTGAAGCGAATGGGTTAATAGGTAACTGTTATTTATATAACGCATTTCAAGTGGGAGAAAAGACCTTAAGGTCTTATCCTCATTTTGTATTGTAATTTATTATTATTATTATTATTATTATTATTATTATTATTATTATTATTAATGTAGGACTGTGTGAGTTAATTAGCTTTATTATAATACAGAGTGTTTCAAAAGTCTCGATTCATTTTCGCGTTACTGATGTCTGGTGCATTTCTGTTGCAGATATTTTGAAATATGTTCTCTAAGGAAGAAAGAATCGCCATCGCATCCTTGAAACTTAGAGGACTTACGTATGTTCAGGTGCAAGAACGGTTCCAGGCACGATTTCAGAAAGCCGCACCTACCCGAACAAACATTCGGCTGCTGCTTAACAAATTACTTCGAACAGGCAGTATCCTCGATGAGCGACGATCAGGACGACCCACCACCCCTGAAGCAACTGTGCAACAATTGCGTGAACCTGTGGAACGGAGTCCTCGTGCATCCACGCGTCGTGTCAGCAGAGAGTCAGAGGTTGCCCACACAACTGTCTGGAGAGTGCTGCGTTACAGGCTAAAGAAACGTGCATATCAAGTGCAAGTCGTACAGAAACTTGAGGCACAAGATTATGCAGCACGTGAGGCAATGTGTGATGACCTCCTACTCCAGGTGGAAGGTGAGAACCTGATGGATCACGTGTTGTTTAGTGATGAAGCCATCTTCCACACCTGTGGACATGTCAACAGACATAACAGTCGCATATGGGCAGACGAACAGCCGCATGCAACACAGGAATGGGAGCGGAACACTCCAAAGATTAACGTCTGGTTGGGGTTGACCAAAAACAAAGTTTATGGGCCCTCATGTTCATGGAGAATACCATTACAGGAACAACATATCTGGACATGTTGCAACAGTTTCTTCAGCCCCAGTTGAAGACGATGGGATCCTAGGATCTGTTGTGTTTCAACAAGATGGTGCACCTCCGCATTTTGCTCGCATTGTACGTGACTACCTTCATGAAGTGTTTCCAGGGCGCTGGATAGGACGGGGGTCCGTAAGGATGTGGGCTCCACGATCCCCGGACCTGACGCCATTAGACTTTTTTGATTGGGGATTTATCAAGGCGGAGGTGTACAGGGTAAAAATCCAGAGCATCGAACACCTCAGACAGCGCATCTTCGCTGCTGTGGCACGCATTACGCCAGCCATGCTGGAGCGAGTCTTCAGGGCTACAGTTGAAAGATGGGGGTTGTGTCTAGACATGCAGGGGGAGCATGTTGAATTGTATTGATGTTTCTTATAAAAAATGTTAGAGACTGGTATATGTAGGTTTGATCCTTAATAAATGAGTGTATCAGTAAAATGAATCGAGACTTTTGAAACACCCTGTATTAATATAATAATTATTATTAACATTATTATTACCATAAATATTTCTACTGTTATAATATTAATGTAACTACTAATATTAAATAGATTTCATAGCTACATTCATCTCAGTAAGATAAAATCAATAAAAAGAAACTAATCCCTACCAAAAGAGCTTCATAAAAATCAACGTTAACGGCGTGGTTGTTGCTGCTGCCAACACGGTCCAATTTTGAGTTCTTTGCCTAATATACCTCTGGTGTGCTGGATTTTATAAAGGGGAAATTTAGTTATTTCAAACACATGTAATCATGAAAATATATCAAGTTTATTTCTGTGCTAACTTAACGTAGATACAAATAAGCAGAATCAAATGTTCAATCAAGTCCGTTCCTAGGACTAGAGGGGCCTCGAAGAATATTCACTTCGGAATAGGCAGCACGTGGTCCTCAATAACCACGTAAGTGTTCCCACCGCACACTGCGAAAGCCTAACGCACACTGCTCCTAACACGAGCTCCTAAAACACACTGAGAGTGAGGTGTTCTTATACCTCTTAACTAAAACAGGACCGTCGTCCTCGACGGCCTGACACACACTGAGACAGAGTGTTGTAGTCATCTACACACCTGAGCAATACGCAGAAGTTGGCAACATTATAAACAAAATGCTACCAACACAACGCAGCGTTACTGTATTCAGGCGCCTACAAGCGGCAGTCAGATGAACTACATCATTAGCGTAATAACAGACGGCAGGTGTCTGCTATTACCGACAGAGAGAGCGACTCTTGTCGCAACAGTTGTACTTCCTATTTTATGTTTTCAACACAGATCAAATTGACACTATAGTTCAATTTTCACTTGTCTTTCTATCCAAATTATGTACATTTCAATTCGATTAACTATTCAACATTCCTGACGAGGCAAAGTGAACCCTGTTCTATATAATATTTATGGTATAATAATAGTAATATTAATATTAATAAAAATAATAGATCAATTATGGCCTATACATTAAGATATATTACGAAGAATTATCGTAAGTAATGCCACGAGTGATTACAAAGTTATCGATAATTTCACGACTCACGAAGTGAGGAGTGATTTTATCTAGAGGATTTAACTCATGTCCCAAATGGGAGTCAATGACCAATCACATTGAAATGATTTAATATTTACAACCAATCACAGTCTTGTTTCGCCTCGAATTTATGAAGTGAAGTTTATCATATTAAAGAAAGCTTCCCCTTTTTAACATTCTGGATAGGTCATAGCATTATTTTGCAGTGACTGACCGTCTAAGATATACGGCTACCAGATTGTATATATATATATATAGTGCATGAATGTAAGCAGATAGCGCATGCGGGAGATAATATAAAAACATTTGTAGCAATTGATTATACCACAAAAAACACTGTTTTTCCTTTCTTAAATGAATTATTTTCCAGGAAATGACGTTGCAAACAAATATAATTGACATATGTACATCATACAACATCAGAAATTAATTAATACCTATTATGTTGGATATAAATTTTTCAACTAGGGTGCATTCTTACAACAATTCGACCTTTGACAATAAATAATATGATCCCGTTGCAGTGATGAACAAAAGAAGCAAATGAAGTGTACCAATCGTTTCTCATTTGTTTTCAAGTATCGCCGTTAATATTAAATATATAAATATTTTAAAATAACTATAGTTAAATAATGATTTGTGAGTAAACAGCTTAATTATATTCGTTAAATAGTCCTAACAAATGCCACTCTTCATTTTCAAATTCTCTAGATAAATTGGAAACCACTCGTGGCATTATTTATGAGAATTTTGAAATCGAGAGTGGCATTTGTTAGGACTAGTTAACCAATAAAATTAAGCTCTTTACTCATACATCATTATATAAATATAGTTATTTTAAAATACTTATATATTTAATGTGAAAGGCGATGTTTGGAAACAAATGAGAAACTTTGTTATGCATCATCTGTTCACCACTGCTAACAGATCATATTATTTATTGCCAAAGGATCACAATATTGTAAGAATGCACCGCAGGGGAGAAAGAATGGAACACATAAAACTGTTTAAAACCAACATTATAGGTTATTAATTAATTTGTTATAACCTATGATGTAAATTATATTTTTCTGGAATGTAAATTCCTTGGAAATAATAGGTTTAAGAAAGTGCAAACAGTGGTTTATTTATATTGTGGTATAATCAATAACTACTAATGTTTTTTTTATTATATCCCGCAAGCAGTATCGGTTTACATTCGTGATCTATATATATATATATATATATATATATATATATATACACACACAATATGATAACCGTATTTTCCAGAGAGTCAGTCACTGCAAAATAATGCAATGACCTATTCAGAATGTTAAAAAGTAGGATATTTATTTAATACGATAAACTTATTTGATAAATTCCAGGTGAAACACGACGTGATTGGTTGTAAATCAAAATTCATTGAAACGCGATTGGTAATTGAATCTCATTTGAGGCATGAGTTAAACAGTCAAGCAAATTAGATCCGAAACACATCCGCCTAAAGATAGGCCTATACAAAGATTTAGCAAAATGCACCCTGTATCATGGTACGTAAGCCTTGAGTGAAATACACACATCATCGGGTGAAATTAATTTTTTAAGACTATCGGACGGATACAGTGTTCTAGGTCACAACCGGAATGAAAAGCATAAAACTCCATCTGTATCTGCAAAATTGCCTTCAGCATGTAAATAACACGCAGAATTCTACAGCACCTAAACGCATACTACGTTATATTCGACACCTTAATAGCTCCTGCGTATATTACCTTAAAGGATCATCATAATACATTAACGAATTGAGGCCATTTGTTGACCTGCTTCGGCCTCAAGAGAAACACCATCCAAAAGTCTTTTGAGTGGACGTCCCGGTCTTCTTCTTCCTGCAGGTTGATATCTTAACATTTGTTTGGGTATTCTGCGATCTTCCATTCGATGAACATGTTGCATCCATCTTGACTTATAATCAGAAATATTGTTTTCTAAAGATTCCATGTGTAATTCTTCTAAGATGTTTTCATTTTTTTTGTGATCTAGTATTGTGTATCCTGCAGTCTTCCGAAGATATCTTATTTCAGCTGATCTAAGTATCTGTATATCCTTCTGTTTCAATGTCCATATTTCGCTACCATACAAAAGAGTTGGATGAGCCAGTGTTTTATACACTTTCAGTCTTGAATGCTTTTGGACTAACTGTGGCTTGAAGATAGAATTTATTAACCCTAAAATTCTTAAAAATTTAGATATTTTTGCATTTACATCCTTTTCTTCTTCATATGAGATATTGCATCCTAAATATGTCCTACTCGACTACAGCAAAGCCTTTGCCACAGTAGATATAGACTTAATGCTAGCGAGACTAAAGACACTACATCTGTCGGAAAACTGCCTTGATTGGTTTGCATCTTACCTCACTAATCGTCAGCAATCAGTTTCTGTTAATAATCGCATTTCTTCCTGGCGCTTGGTGATGAAAGGGGTAACTCAAGGCGGCGTCCACGCTCCTCTTCTCTTCTCGATTTATATTAATGACGTGACCAAGAAACTACAAAACTGCAAGAATCACCTTTACGCCGACGACCTACAGATTTACACACACTTTAGGCCTGACGAAATTAATGAATATATTGACAAAGTAAACACTGACCTCAGGCATATATCTTTATGGTCCAGAAAATATGGGCTGAAACTAAATGTAAACAAAACGCAAGCAATAATTATCGGACATCCAAGGCTATTACACCTCATAAACAATGGCAATATGCCGGCTGTCATATTAGATAATGAACAAATTCCTTATACCGACGTCGTTAAAAACTTGGGATTTTACTTAGATTCTAATTTAAAATGGGCATGAGCAAGTAAAACAAACATCTAAAAGGATCTTCTCCATAATGCATTCCCTAAAGCGACTTAAACATTTTCTTCCTACAACTCTTAAAAGAATTTTAATCCAAACTTTAGTGATTTTGACTACTGTGACGTTCTAGTAACTGACATAAGTGACGGATTGTCGGACAAACTGCAGCGTGTCCATAATATGTGTATCAGATTCATATTTATTTTAATGTTCGAAAATACGATCACATTTCTCCATTATTCCACGAATTGTCATGGCTACATCTAAAAGAGAGAAGAAAATCGCACTGTCTAATTCTCCTATTTAAGATCATTCATACCTCGATTCACAATTATTTATCATCCCGTTTCCAGTATCTATCCTCAAACCATAACTTAAACACAAGATCACAACATAGTCTCTTACTTAATATACTGCAACATAGGACATCACATCACTCCATGTCATATACCATCTCCACTTCTCGCAACTGGAATTCCCTACCACAAGAAATAACGGGCTGTCGGACATTGGCATCTTTTAAAAGAAATCTAAATTTATATTTGCTCTAAACTCGACTTCATTATTATCCAGTGTAAGATATATATATTAATTGGTGTTTCCCGTATAATGTATCATATTTATATTATTATTATTATTATTATTATTGTTATTATTATTATTATCGTATCATTATTGTTATTACCCTATAAAATGTTGTTTGTACATGACATTAACATTGCTACATTTATTGTATATTTAACTGTTTATAATTAGTATAGTGTATATCTATATTTGTCGAATATTTATTTGTATTTGTGCTGGTTGAGTGGAAGAGAGGGCCTTATGGCCTTAACTCTGCCAGAATAAATAAAGTATTATTAAAAAAAAATGTAAAATTATTCACCTGCTCCAAAATTTTATATCCCAGTACAATTTTACTTCTGACAGGATCTACACCTTGAAATGCCATCATTTTTGTTTTTTCTGTAGATATCTTTAATCCATATTCTTCTGTAATTTTGTTAAGTTCATACAGACAGTCTCAACACGAAAAAATCCAGAAGGAATTGAAAATACCTTAAAGGATGAAAATGACAAAAGTTCTGTATTTGTCGAACCCGGAACCATTGACATGATGGATATCAAGCAATTTGTTTAAAGGTGAGATGATATATTAAAATCGCTTTTTAAATTCAAATAGCGGCAGTTCGATAGTAAATCCCTTTAACAGAAGGGAAATCAATGTGGTCTTCGTAGAGATTGTATTAACACGGGTAAGTTTGAATGTGCGAGTTGTTTTCTATTGGAATTTGTTGGTGTTGGCAATCAGTGTATGTACGTGTTGCCATCCCCACCGCGTCACTCCCCGTGGTGAGGGTGGTCACTGGGGTGGTGGCCTGTCAACTGCACCTGACTCCCCCGGACCAGTTGAACAGGTCAATTATATGACAAGAAGCTGCAATACAAGTGTCCTGACAACCAATCATCGTACAGCACCCACACAATCATCATGTTAACCTATTTTTGTACGCTTCATCTGTAAATATGGTCTATTCCCTCATTACTCCATTAATTTTCTCTATACATTCTCATTGTAATAATGATATAATAATAATAATAATAATAATAATAATAATAATAATAACTAACTACGCTTCATCTGTAAATATGGTCTATTCCCTCATTACTCCATTAATTTTCTCTATACATTCTCATTGTAATAATAATAATAATAATAATAATAATAATAATAATAACTAACTGAAAAACTAACTAACTCACTAACACTATGTAACCCATAGGTTCATGGCCGCGCGGACATATATCCCTATCCCGAGTCAATGTTTTCCAATTATCCCCTGTATAATCTACTTCCCTCAAATCATACTTAATATTATTCTCCCACCTCATTCATGGTCTACCAAATAATAATTACAATATTACGAGTAATAATAATAATAATAATAGTAATAATAACGATGATAGTAGTAATAACGAAGATAAGAAAAAAAATGGTGATAAATATAATAACAATTACAACAATAACAATAATAATGATAACAATATATACCCAACAATAGGAACTTCAAACTCGATGCTATTCTTTTTGCAGACGATTTAGCTCTTCTGGCACTTTCCGAAAATGATTTGCAACGATCAATTTATAATTTACAAAAAATAGTGGTTAAGGCACTGAGCTACAAGCCGGAGGGTCGAGCGTTCAAGTCCCGTTGGGGTCAGGATTTTTAAATTGACCCAAACCCTCTGGCGGCACTATGGCCCTGGGGTCTACTCAGCCTCTAACGGAAATGAGTACCAGACGCTTGTTCTGGGGGTAAAGGCGGCCGTCACGCAGGGCTGACAACCCGGCTGACGTAAAGAGCCGATTGTCTAGAAAAAGTAGGAGCCTTAACTTCCTACTACCCCAAGGGCCTTCGGGCCTGTTGTGGGATCACTTTACTTAGGTGCCAAATTTAATATGGAAATATCAATTAACAAAACTAAAATGATGGCATTTCATGGGAAGGACCCGATACAAAGTAAAATCTGTCTCCAGAATAAAATTTTAGAGAGATCTAAACAATTTAAATATCTTGGATATTATCTCTCTATCTGGGATGAAAAGGATATCTCTGAAAAAGTTACTAGTTATAATAAAAGTTTAGGAATTATTAATCAAGTTATGAAACCATCCCTTGTACAAAAAAAACACCAGATTACGTTTATATAACACTTTGGCTAGACCAGTGTTGACCTATGGTAGTGAAGCATGGACACTAAAAAAACAACATGAAAGCAGAATAACGGCTTGTGAAATGAGATTCATGCGCAGAACAGCGGGTTACACCAGATGGAATCGGAAAAGGAACACCGATATCTTAAAAGAATTGAAGACTACGCCAATTTTGGAATATATTAAACAGTACCAACTAAATTGGAAACACCATCTTGAAAGAATGAGTTCAAATCGGATCCCCAAAGGACGAAGATCACTGGGCCGTCCTATGAAACGCTGGAGGGAAAATTTTCTATAGGATCGTAACAGGCCTTGGCCTAATACTTCGAAGGAAGAAGAAGAAGATGATAACAATAATAATGATAATAACAACAACAATAATAATAATAATAATGATAATAATAATAATAATAATAATAATAATAATAATAATAATAATAATAATAATAATAATATAGCTTTATCTCCACTGGCAGAAGCCTACTCTTGTACTCAGTCAGTAACACATGAAATTCAGGAGTTGAATGGAATATATGATGTTTTGCCTTTATTCCGTTCAATGCATTTTTGGACTCGCCATTTTGTAGTTGGTCAGCCTGAAAAGTTTCTTTCGATATCTCGATTACAGCAGGTATAGCAGCTGATTGTGTCAATTAAATTAAACACTATATTACGCATTTAATTATATACCAATTGCTAATATCACAAAACGCATATTCTTTAATTGTGCCCATATTCCATTCAACTCCTCAATAATAGATTACATTTTATTGCGCTCATACAATATAAACTACTGGCTAATACCCGATGTGCGCTGCTACGCCTAAATAAATTATGTGATTTTACGTTGAGCTAAATAAGTAAAAGGGAAAATAATTATAAATTTATATCGTTATTATGTTCAGATACTCCGCGCTGATTACCCGGCGTTGCCCAGATTCTACTCGTCCGATCTTCTTGGCATAAATTGGCTGAAAGACGAAAATTGTGTTATGATGTTTAGTTGAATAAGTAGAATGAATAATAGTGACTATTTAACTCATGCTACAAATGGGACTCAATGGCCAATCACGTTTCAATGATTTCTGTTTTACAACCAATCAGAGTCGTGTTTCACGAAATATTTATCAGTGTTATAATTATCATATTAAAGAAGGTCCTCCTTTTTAATATTCTGAACAGGTCTGACCATTATTTTGCAGTGTCTGAGCCTGTGAGAAATACGGCTACCAGATTGTATATATAGTGCATGAATGTCAACACATGCCGCATGCGGGAGTTAATATAAAAACATTTGTAGCAATTGATTATACCACCAAAAAAATAAACCACTGTTTGCACTTTCTTAAATGTATTTTTTCCAGGTAACAATCCAGAAATATATAACTGTCATATTTACATCACACGACATCAGAAATGAATTAATATACAGTTTGATGTGTTTAATTTTTTCTCCACTAGAGAGCATTCTTACAATATTGCGTTCCTTTGGCAATAAATAGTATGATCTGGTTGCAGTGATAAACAAAAGAAGCAGATGAAGCGTACCTATCGCTTCTCATTTGTTTTCAAACATCGCCGCTTACATTAAACATATAAATATTTTAAAATAACTATAGTTAAATAATGATTTGTGAGTAAACAGCTTAATTTTATTCGTTAAATAGTCCTAACAAATGCCACTCTTGATTTCCAAATTCTCTACATAAATTCACTCATCACTTCGTGAGTCGTGAATTTATCGATAATTTTGAAATCACTCGTGGCATTACTTATGATAAATTTGCTCTGTTTGTTATTGCAGCTAAAACAACCAATGAACTAATTTCAAAACTACCTTTCATGCAATCCAAATAGTAAATACAATTGAATCTTCCAAAATTTAATTTTCAAGCAATCACTATAAGTAAACCCATATCGTAATTATTTTTAGATACCCCGTGCTGATTACCCGGCGTTGTCCAGGATCTACTATCAAGATATACTTGGCATAAATGAGCTGAAAGACAAATTTCGTTATTTTGGGCTATATGTAAAAGAATATCCGCCGTGCGCTGATATGTTTGCCCGGGAATCTACTTATCTGGATCTTCTAGGCATCAATACCTAACTAACTCACTGGCACTATCGAACCCATAGGTTCATGGCCACGCGAACATAAGCTCTTCATACATCCCTATCCTGAACTTATGTTTTCCAATCATTCACTGTATAAACTACTTCCCTCAAATCATGCTTAGTGTTATTCTCCCACCTCATTCTTGGTCTACCAACTGGGTGTTTTCCCTCTGGTTTTCCTACAAGTAGCTTCCATGCACGTCCTTAATTGCCCATTCGTGCCACATGTCTAGCCCATCGTAGTCTACGAGACTTAACTGTTCTTATTATATCTAGCTTCCTATAAAGACCATGTAGTTTACTGTTATGTCGTTTTCTCCATTCACCTGTCTGGTCATCTCTCTTAGGTCAAACAATTTTCTTAAAGAACTTTATTCTCAAGTACTTATAATCTCCTGTTCTTCCTTAAAGTAAGAGTCCATGTTTCGCATATCCGTAAAATGTAACTGGTTGACTATTAGTTTTATATATTTTAAGTTTAAAGTTTCTTGAAAGGAGTTTGCATTTCCACAATTGAGCCTATGTTTAATTTCTTTGTGCATCTCATTCCTATTTGAGATTATTGTTCCTAGGTATTTGAATTCAGCCACTTCCTCAAAATTTCCCTCATTTGTCATTAGCTGTCCATTTCCATTATATAATGTATTTCTACGTGTGACCATACGTTTAGTTTTATTTATATTTACTTCCAGCCCAATTTCTTACTATTACTCAACAGTTTGTGCGTGTTGGCTTTTAGTATCTCATCGCTATCCCCCAATATTACTAATCATCAGCATAAACTAACAGCTTATTAATACCATTGAGTTGTAGGCATTCTTCATCCTCTAAAGATTTGATGGAATGCTCTAGTATAAAATTAAATAGTAGAGAAGATAGTGCATCTCCTTGCTTCAACCCTTTCAGGATATTAAAAGTATTCAAAAACTGTTTGCCTACACGCATCCTACTCTTTCTGTCATTTAGCCATATTGATATAAGTCTAACTTTTTAGGAATTCCGAACTCCAGCAGAATACTACATAACTTCTCCCTCTTAATTGATCGAATGCCTTTTTGAAGTCTATGTATAGTTGATGTACAGTAACATTATATTCCCATTTCTTTTCTAAAATATGTCTTATACTAAATATCTAATCTGTTGCAGACCTGTTTCTTTCTAATTCCACATTGATGATCTCCTAGAATGTCATCAATATAGGGAGTAAGTCTGCTTACTAATATATTTTTTTAGAATTTTGAACGAAGTTGATAGTAATGAGATGCCCCTGTAGATGTTGCAAACAGTTTTATCTCCCATCTTATAAATTGGTACGATAATCGAATCTTTCCATTCTTCTGGAAGAACTTCTTTTTCACAAACCAAGCTCAGCAACTGACGTATCCTGTCAATCATTTTTTCTCCCCATGATTTTATCAGATCTGCTGGGATCTCATCTAAACCTGATGCTTTATAATCATGTATTACTCTGGCCACACAATGGAACAGGGGGCCTCTCTGGATGAGTGTTCAGTTAAATCCTAGGATCACCTCAAAGGTAACATGTTTTAGATTTTTATTTTTAATAGAGAATTATTAACTTGTCTTTTCAATTATACTACTGTCCGGCAGATGAATGTTTCGGATGGGAGGGAATTTCAAGATAGTGAGGACGACAATAAGTAAGACATAGAATTGAGGTGTGTTCTGTGCTGAGACTCTTAAGTTACTTCTTCTTCTTCCCTTCATGTGATAGACCTAGAGGTCTGTTATGGTCTCAATCCAATGTTTGAAGGGCCTGCCAAAAGATCTCTTGCCTAGTGGCTGGCAACACTGGTCAATATGATTTTTGTCTCATGAGTATCAATAGTTGTACTTATGGTGTTTACAAATATGTATTCGGAATTTCTCCATCACACACAGTGTTTTTTTTTTTCAATTTCAATTAATGGATTTAAATAATAATTTTTAATAAATGATTTTTCGTCCATTTATCCATTGTAAAATAAAACCAAATAAGCTAACTCCGGAGATTTCAGCTATGGAAAAGTGATATTAAGGCAAATGGAATCCTAATATGCTGGCTGATTATTATTGAACCATCAAGAGGGATGCTCCGCAGGCGAAATATTGCAGCAAATCGCCATTTGTTACTTTCTAAGTGAGTCCGAACGTTCCAATATTGTGTAGTTACGAATGTTGAGAATATTAATGTGTTGAAATTATAAATTTCTGTCTCTCGGAAACCGTTTGTAATGAAAAAAACCCGATATGATGTTTGAAATCAGGAGACAAAATACTATCAGAATGGCATATTTTTCTTTCTGAGACAAAGAAACATTTTTTTTTTGTTGCCCAGTGTAATTTAAGATTTGACATGGTGTTCGTGTTCTGCTCATTCTTCTTACGTGAGATTTCCAGTTGTTTCTGTATTTTTGTACATATTCCATAACTGATTCTGTTTGTATTTCTCTGAGTATCTCAGAATTCCTTTTATGGTCTGTCCTTAAGTAACCTGCAGTGCGTCTCATAAATCTTAAGTTACTCTGGTACTTAAATCATGTCGTGAAGACAAGTATTTAAAGCAACAAGCTAGTTAGAGAGGGATATCATTTAATAAACTAATAAAGCAAATGGCTCACTTGATGTTCAAAACTGTAAATTTACGTGAACATTAGTTTCAGTTGCCGTCATTTTCGATATGGAGAGTTCAGAAGTCAATCAGTGTGAGTGAAAGTTCTTCTCAAAATTATTTATATGTTGCAACTATTTCCTTATTTTGAAACATTCAGTTCATAAAGCGTTTAGGTCACTATATTACTTTTCCAACGCCACAATGGTAGCACCTATACTGCCAACTGAGTAAATCACATATTAAAAGTCAGTTTGAAACACGTTACTGTTTCTGCTATCCAATTATTGATTTTAATATCAATCCATAGTAATGCTGCCCGAAGGAACGTCCTTCACTGCAATCATAGCATTTTCATGCTATGCTTGCAACTTTACTAGGGAATTTTAGGTGTGATAGCTTCCCGTTCCTCTCCACACCGGTGAAGGATGATGATGATAATAATGATAAGGATGATGATAATGATAAGGATGATGATAGTAGTCATATGATTTCGGGGACCGTTTGGGCCTTAACGTTTTCCTGACATGTGTCTTACAGGTGAGGAAAAACCCCGATAAAAACCTCACCCAGAAAAACTTCCCCGACCGGGGATCGAAACCGGGCCAGCTGCTACCTCGAGACCACAGTGGTGGACGATTTTAATATAAATATGTCATTTTCATCAGTCAAAAATTATTCTTTTTCAAAGAGTGTTTCTGAATATCTACCGGAAAGTGAACTTAATTTCGTCCGATTCAGATATTTAGATAATAAACTCTAAAATATGCAGTAATTTCATTTTACTTCTCAGGAATGTCTTGTTTTTTTGTATTTTCTAATTGATATAAACATGTTTAACGAGATTTTGCATTATTTTGATAAAGATTGTAGTGTTTGTTCACTTACAATGAAATGCATCCGAAATATGTTATTTATTTAGAGATTCCTTTGATATAGACGAAGAAGAAAATACCTAACTATACAACCATTATGAATGGTGGGAAAAAAAGCGAGTATAAATAGAATTTCATGAAAAAGTGTAGTCACTTCTGCCAAAGAGGTATCCTGAGAAAGCTTATGCGAAAAGAAGTGGGAAAAATATACCTAAAAAACTTTAAAAATGTGGACGGCAAATGTTCTCGAAAGTGTTTGATTTAGTGAATACTGAGGAACGTGATTAATTTTAACCTGTTTTTATAAATTAAGCGATAATTGAAAAGGGAACGTCTGTCTTCGGACACTAAACGTAGATAAAGCAACTCCGTCTAGGAAACAAATAGATGACACCAAAATTAAAAACATTGAACTACTTTTTTACAACAAGAATTAAATCAGTTTAAGTGAATCATTTTTATAGACACGTTTCAAATTAGTGATGCTCCTGTTTACAAAGTATTTGGTAGCGAAGAACCATCCGCATATATTTATAAAAGGTGCAATAGGCCGCCACATATATTAAGTAAATAAGACAAACTTTAAGGAATACATATAATCTTTCCCTCTTATAAAACGTATTATGACGGAATGAGGAAACGCGACTGGAAGATTTTAAGATATGTATATGGAGAAGAATGGAACGTATAAAATGGACAGACAATGTAAGAAATAAAAATGTGTTAGACAGAGTGGGTGAAAGAAGAACAATGCTGGAACTCATAAAGAGGAGGAAAATAAATTGGATTGGCCACTGGCTACGAAGAAACTGCCTGCTGAAGAATGCCCTAGAAGGAATGGTCAACGGAAAGAAAGTTATAGGCAGAAAAATACTTCAGATGATATAAATGGTTTGTATGCAGATACAAAAAGGAAAACTGAGTTAAAGAAAGTGTGGAGAATGCTGAGTTTGCAGTGAAAAACCTGCTTTTGAGCAGAACACTATGAATGAACTCTCTGAGGTGTGCCAAATTGAGGATATATGTAGGCTAGTTTTAGTGTCAGAAAGATGTACAAACGTTACGTGGAAAATAGCCTAGAAGATGGTTCGGAAACTATAAATATATATTACCATGTCTTTTATCGTCATTTTAACTTTAAATCTCCGTCTATGTGATTCACTGTGTAAAATTCTTAGTTTTGATAATAATGGTGTTAAAAGGCATGAGGCAAATATAAGAAAATAACTTTCGAAAGGCAGAACCAGCAAGAAGTTCTTGGAAGAAAGAATAGTTAGTGGCAGAGAAGATGTAAAGATTCTTACCTTTGATCTGAAAAATATTTTAGCTTTTCCAAAACTGACCACTTCTATTGTCTATTACAAATTGAATATGAATGTGTAAAATCTAGGGGTGTATAGTTTTAATGACTATAAAGGTTGCATGTACATGTTGGACAATACCGAAGAATCTCGAGGATCACAGGACATTGGAGCATGTATTGTAAAACAACATGCTTCCAATTACCGTCTTATCATCTAGTGCTGAGATTCTTGCACAATTCAAAGAATGAATATAAAACTAATATTAACTTTCATAACTATATTCAAGATCCAGGGATGAGAACTTAATACAGGGGCCATAAATGTGTCTGGGTACTGTTACCTCCCAAATTATACAATTTTTTCTGTTTTCAAATCCAGGACCACTAAGAAAGAATTTAGTTTTTTACGCAAGAGATTTGGATTAATTTCGTAAAACAACTGCAGAAAAAAAAGAAACATTTCAGATAACACTGATGAAGCGAAAAAGTTTTTTTTTCAATAATTAATTGCAAGATTTCATTTGCAATAGAAAAAGCGATACTGAAAGGCGTAAAGTAAATAGGTTGAGAAAAAAATAAGATAAAGCAACAGTAAAGAAAATTATACTTTCTATAAACAAACACTGTAGGTTGATATTTTTGTCATTTTACTAGATCAACATTGAATCGAAGCAAAATGAAGTTCTGCTAATTTAATCAATATTATTCAAGATCTCCTTTTATTCAGATTGATGATCTGTTAAAGAATTCAAGAATAAACATATATTTGAACTTTGTCGTACGTTCTTCCAACTCTCTTTGCCTAACAGAACGCTACTTAGATCCTTATGTTCCAAAATTCGGACTCCAGTCACAAATCGGCCGTAAATATCTAAAATAAAATGTAAAATATCATTTTTTGAATTCTTGAAGCGTAAATAATCAAAACCGAAAAAAAACACCAAGGGGACCGCTAGGCTTAACGTCCCCATCCGACGCAATTGCTATCATCAGTACGCTATGCCCTCTCAATATATATATGTGTGTGTGTGTGTGTGTGTGTGTGAGTGTGGTGTGTGTGTATGTGTGTGTATTGCGGAGAAGGTTTTAATTTAGAACAGGAATCTGGTACACATTCTACCGATTAAAATTTGTATACCACAGCCTCTTCTCGCCCCGAGATTGAAAATGTTGTAATTGAATTAATTAAATTAAAGAATATACTTACTTACTTACTTACTCACTGGCACTATCGAACCCGTAGGTTCATGGCCGCGCGGACATAAGCTCTCCATACATCCCTATCCTGAGCTAATGCTTTCCAATCATTCCCTGTATAATCTACTTCCCTCAAATCATAGTTAATGTTGTTCTCCCACCTCATTCTTGGTCTACCAACTGGGCGTTTTTCTTCTGGCTTTCCTACAAGAAGTTTCCATGCACGCCTTTCATTCCCCATACGCGCAACATGTCCTGCCCATCGCAGTCTACGGGACTTAACTGTTCTTATTATATCTGGCTTCCTATAAAGACCATGTAGTTCACTGTTATGTAGTCTTCTCCATTCACCTGTCTGTTCATCTCTCTTTGGTCCAAAAACTTTCCTAAGAACTTTATTCTCAAATACTCGTAATCTCCTTTCCTCCCTTAAAGTAAGAGTCCATGTTTCGCACCCATATAATATAACTGGTAGAATAATAGTTTTATATATTTTCAGCTTAGCGTTTTTTGAAAGGAGTTGGGACATCAAAAGTCTCTGCAATGCATAATAACATGCATTTCCAGAATTAAGCCTATGTTTAATTTCTCTGTGCATCTCATTCCTATTTGTGATTATTGTTCCTAGGTATTTGAATTCAGCCAATTCCTCAAAATTTCCCTCATTTGTCATTAGCTGTCCATTTCCATTATATAATGTATTTCTACGTGTGATCATGTATTTAGTTTTACTGATATTTACTTCCAGTCCTAATTTCTTAGTGTTACTCAATAGTGTGTGCGTGTTGGCCTTTAGTATCTCCTCGCTATCGGCCAGTACCATACACATCATCAGCATAAACTAACAGCTTATTAATACCATTCAGTTGTAAGCCTTCCTTATTCTCTAAAGATTTAATGGCATGCTCTAGTACAAAATTAAATAGTAGAGGAGATAGTGCATCTCCTTGCTTCAACCCATTCTGGATTTCAAAAGTGTCTGAAAACTGTTTGCCTACACGCACCCTACTCGTTGAGCCATTTAGACACATTCGTATAAGTCTAACTAACTTTTTGGGAATTCCGAACTCCAGCAGGATACTATATAACTTCTCCCTCTTAATTGAATCATATGCTTTTTTTAAGTCTACATATAGTTGATGTACAGTACCATTATATTCCCATTTCTTTTCTAAAATCTGTCTTATACTAAAAATCTGATCTGTTGTAGACCTGTTTCTTCTAAATGCACATTGATGATCTCCTAGAATGTCATCAATATAGGGAGCAAGTCTGCTTACTAATATATTTGTTAGAATTTTGTACGAAGTTGAAAGTAATGAGATGCCCCTATAGTTGTTGCAATCAGTTTTATCTCCTTTCTTATAAATTGGTACGATAATTGATTCCTTCCATTCATCTGGAAGAGCTTCTTTTTCCCAAATCATACTAAGCAACCAGCGTATCTTGTCCATCAATTTTCTCCCCCTGATTTTATCAGTTCTGCTGGGATCTCATCTGAACCTGATGCTTTATACATCTTCAATTTTTCAATTGCCATTTCAACCTCTAATGCACTTGGCTCTGCGACTAGCATTTCTGCTGTCTGTAACTTATCCTCCTCAATGTCCTGTTCTGTATGTACATTTAATGCTGATTAAAATAACTTTCCATCTATTTAATATACTCTTGGAATCTGCAATCATATCCCCATTTTCATTCCGAATTATGTTTGTTCTAGCCTGAAACCCTTTTTCTCTATACTAATTCCCTGATATAATTCTCTAATGTTCCTATTTTTTGCATTCATTTCAAGATCATTAATCTTCTCTCTCAAATATTCCCTCTTTTTACTCTTTAGTAACTTGGTGGTTTCCCGTCTAACACTACCAAATTGCTCTAAATTTACCTCATTTGGCTCGTGTAACCATTTCATTTTTGCTAGCTTTCTTTTCTTTACAATGTCGGCACATTCCTCATCAAACCATTTCTTGTGTTGCCTCTTTTTTAAACAACCAATGCTTTCTGATGCTGACAATTTAATAGTATCTCTTATAGCCTCCCATTCTTTATTTATATCAGTTCCTTCTTCGTTTGCCACATTGTCATCTGAAGATTCCAGTACTTCAAATCTATTAGCAATTTTGATTTGGTATTCTTGCCGCATTTCATCATTTTTCAAGTTTTTTAATTCATATTTTACTGAATCATCTTTAGCGTTTGTTCCTCTCATAAGCGATAGCCGTTGTCTGATTTTCACCCTGACCAGATGATGATCTGAATTGCAGTCTGTCCCTCTAACTGATCTAACATCAATGATGCTACTGTGCCAGCGTTTATCCACTAATACATGATCTATCTGGTTCCGAGTTTCTCCATCTGGGGACGTCCAGGTGTATTTATGAATATCCTTATGCTGAAATGTTGTGCTCTTAACAATGAGATTCTTTGATGTGGCAAATGTGACTAATCTAACCCCGTTGTCGTTACTATCTTCATGAAGACTGAATTTGCCTATTGTGGGTTTGAATATATCTTCCTGCCCCACTTTTGCATTAAAATCTCCTAAGACAATTTTCATATGATATCGTGAAAGGCTATCAAATAAGCATTCTAATCCTTCATAGAAAATTAAAGAATATAACAAATACAATTTTCAAGCTCGAAACACGAAGTTCAGTGGATCGCATTAGAACACACACTCTCCTCCCTATTTACAAATTATAACGCCATATATCCGCCCACCACGGATTATAGTATATTACGATGCGAAGTTGGGAAATGGTTTTTACAGAATTGAGTAAAATGTTAAAAATAGGTTTTTAATTTGATTCTGTAAAACGCTTCAGAAACATGCGTTGTACATAAATTTTTGCGCGATGTTGTTTTCAAAATATTAAATAATAGTAGAATAATAACATCTTTCTGCGAATATTTGCGTTCATTACAAACAATTGACTAACGTTAACAGTGCGGACAAAGTTTAATAGTTGAAACAACAGGAGGCCGTGAGACCAATTTTGCAACAAAATGGCAGAAAATAAATATTTATAGTTATATATTGTTTCAAATAAATTTAGGTTCATTTAAATTACAGTGATTTGTTTTGTATAATATATATTAACACTACATTTTGATTTTTTTTGTATATATATTGCATGTAGTATACATAGAGGTCACTAGGTTTACTTCCCACACGGTTGTTTGTAATATGTAACATTACAGTATAGTTATTTTATTACATTATAGTTATTTAGGTTGGCAACCCCAAACTGTAATTAGTTAAACTTTCAATCATGGTCGCCATTGCTGTAAGTACGAAAAAATGCACTATAACGCAAAGACATATATCATTACTTATGAATTATAACTGATACCTGAGAATGTTTTCGATGTGACAGCTTTCTTGCAACGGATTGCTAATCTGCAATTATTCTGTAGGAATATTAAACACCGGGTTTCACCATGTTTTTTTTTTATCAAGCACCTTATAATACACTTGACACTACATGAACATAATGTGTCAATGTGGTATACTTATAATTTACGCACCACTTCGCTGACCACTTTACGTAGATGATGTATTATTTAAATACAGTTGAATTGGGTTTTATCATCTTAAGAGAGGCTTCGTTATCGTTAAAATTATTATTAACTGCCAATCGAACTTCTTCGATACTGTCAAGAGGAAAATAGGATATTTAAATATTTCTAAATAAGAATGTATTTAAAACTACAATCATATTAAAGACATTCATATTTATTTTTAATTGCATTTATATATAAGTAGTATTTCATAGTCTTACCGCCCTGATCTCGGGATAGTGTTTCTGCCTCGTATGCACTCGGCCTGCTTTCGATTCACGGTCAGTAAAAGTTTCCTGAGAAATTGTTATTTTACGGGGTATTTCCTCATGTCACTCTTTGACATATATGGCTAAATAATCGTAATTAAATTTGCTAGGTTAAAAAAATCCCACCAGGGAACACCATAGTCTCCAAATGGAGGGGTACGGCATATACAGGGTGTAAATGAATTATACCACATAAATTTGACTACATATAGAGGGGTATTATATAAGCATTTCAGATAATTAACTAATGTACTACGAGGAAAAATGGGCGAGTTATATGGAATCAAACTAAACGATATTTGGTACAGATAAATCAACATGACAGCATACAAATTAATTCCGAGATCCTAAATGCTAATAAATCATGAACAACGTTTATCAAATATTGGGTTTTCAAATTCCTTAAAATTTCGATCTAAGCTGATGATGGCACGCCACTGCACTCTGGTTAGTAGACTCGGTATAACGTGAGCCTTAGTACTGAGTGAAACACGCAGAAACTGTGTAGTTAACTTGTGGCTTAATGGTCAGAGTGATGGACTTAAGATTCGAACACTAATGGTTCAAATCACGGCAGGCGACTTTTTTTTCGTTCTTTCTTCGCTGTGATATGTTGACATTGAAATTTGTTTAGTATGGGCTTGAGCATAATTTCTATTTTCTATTGAATACATTAACATCTGATTAGAAGTTACTTCAGTGTCAGTTCAGTTGCATTATATGAAAGCATCATGAAACATTTTTACAGTTATGCTGAACTTGCCGATATACGAGTACATCTGATTTATGGTGCAGCACATAGTAATGGTGTAAGAACTGCTGTCATGTACGAGGAGAGGTATCCGAAAAAACGCCGTCCTCACCGAACAACCTTTGAGTCGGTTGATAGGCGTTTGCGGGAGCATGGAACGTTGAAGGTAAACAGAGTAGATGTCTATGCAAGACGTATACCCCGCACTGTAGATTTTGAAGAAATTGTTCTTCATAGGGTGAAGAGAAACCTTCAACTAGTACTCGTGCTATCGGACGTGTAATGGGTACGAACCACCAAAGTGTATGGGAAGTCCTGCATGAAGACCAGCTCTATCCCTTTCATCTACAAAAAGTAAAAGTCTTACAGCCTCTTGACGTCGCTCAGCGGGTCCAATTTCGTAATTGGGCTTTGCTGTAGCCACCGCATTTCTTTCTATCGATATTATTCATGATGAGGCAATATTTAATAGGGATGGGCTGGTTCAGAACTCGAAGAACAGTCATGTGTGGGATTATGAAAATCCTCATGGCATCTTCCAGAGGAGCCACCAGCAGAGATTTTCGGTGAATGTATGGGTAGGCATAATTTCTGACCACATCATTGGCCCCTACCTTTTCCCCCAGAAATTAAATGGCGTAATTTATAAGACATTTTAGAGCACGTCCTACCTACATTACTAGAAGTTTCTCTCCACATCAGGATTAACGTGAGGCTTCAGCACGATGGATCTCTTCCCCATTTCTGCCGGAATGTGCGAAATTATCTGCATGAAGTATATCGTGGCCGTTGGATAGGAAGAGGTAGACCAACTGTAGTGCGGCCAGCTCGCTCTCCAGATCTCATCCACTTGATTATTTTTGCGGGGACACCTGAAAATACTTCTGTATGCGACCCATGTTGATACAGATGAACTGTTAGTTGCACGCATAATCACAGCATGTGATATGTTCCGTCAGACACCTGGTATCGTGAACGGGATACGAGAATCCTTTCGTCTGTGTTGTGAGAATGGAAGTCGCCAATTTGAACAATTTCTTTAATGAGTCTGCAGGTGCCTTACTTTTTTTCTCCTTTATCAAATGCATTGTTTTGTTTCCCAATAACATTATGTATGCCATGTGTACGTACACTATACCTCTTCATGTTATTAATCATTGCACTTTCATTTATCTACGTACGTAAGTACTGTACAGTAAAATTGCACATTTTATTTGCGAAACCTATTGCACTCTACAGTAATCGTATTATCATTACAACCTTTCAGACAAATGTCTGTACAATACATACATAGATAATTTTGTAACTCGTGTACTGCGCTGACATTCCATTACCGTATTCTGTAAAATAATTTATAAACAATTAAACCAGAAGTAAATTAACGCACGTAACTAATTTACAGTACGTACTTAATAAAGGAAGAAGAAAAAAAAATTGTACACATATTGTAAGGTGTTTCGAACGTCATTAATAAAACTTACGGTTGCGTCGATATTAGACTGCTATAACCACAGAGCAAAATGCGCACGCTATTTGCAAGATAGAGTCTCTATATCATATTATTTCCATTTTAATTTGAAATAAACATTGGCGTGTCAACCATTTTACAAATTGAATCATAACGAGGACATTTTTATTCGTAGACCAATAGTTCATTATCTCAAAATGCTTATATAGTACACCTCTATATGTAGTTAAATTTATGCGGTATAATTAATTTACACCCTACATAGATACGGTACAGTAGTAGTAGTATATTTTACATTTCGTTTTGAGAGCTCCCTCAGACTGTATATGAAGATATATCCTAAAGGTCGACAGTTTTTTAGAAATGTCCTCGTCTCCTACCTAAACCAAACAAGATCTCAAGAGAGATATATTTCAATCTCGAACTACATATGTATGTATATATATATATATATATATATATATATATATATATAAATGTGTGTGTGTGTGTGTGTTTCACGCAGCGGGCCCGGTTCGAATCCCGGTCAGGACAGGGTCCTGGGTGAGGTATTTTAATAATATAATAATTAATAATAATAATAATAATAATAATAATAATAATAATAATAATACTTTATTTTAGCTGGCAGAGTTAAGGCCATAAGGACTTCTCTTCCACTCAACCAGCAAATAGTAAATTTATACAAAATTTACATACATATTACAATTTTAAGATATTAAAATACAGACTAAACAAAATACAATGATGATGTGATCTAATACTAGCTAATACTAACAAAAACATAGAATATAATAAAATTTAAATTATGTAAAATAAAGTAAGTAGCTTCCTAGATGACTTAATGGATTGCTCTATATAGTTGTTATGCAGTTAATGTTTTCATTGTGTCGAACTTAAGATATCATTTAATTTGGATTTAAATAATGATAGCGATTGACAGTCCCTGACATGACTGGGAGTTCCATGCTCTAGTCATAGATATTGTGTAAGATTCAGAGTATAAACAGGTCCTGTGTTGTGGTATCAAAAGAAAAGAAGTCTTGTGATCTTGTTCCTAAATTGTGATGAGCCGATAAATTTTGAAAACGTGTTGTTAAATAACTTGGAAAATATGTGTGCAGAATTTGGAATAGTAAGGTATATGAATGTAAAGTTCTTCTGTCATTTAGGCGTAGCCATGATAAGGCCTGAAATGAAGGAGACACGTGGTCATAACGACGGAGATTGAAGATAAATCGAATGCACGCATTATCAGATCAGTTGTCAGATTAGTCAGTAATATGTCGCAGTAGTCGAAGTGTGGCATTATAAGAGTGTGTAGAAGTATTTGTTTTAATTTTGTAGGAAGGAAGTTTCTGAAACTATTTACGGAGTGAAGAATTGAGAACACTTTCTTGCAGGTATTATTCACCTGGATATTCCAGGAGGATATACAGAGACTTAGATCTGCTGAAATGAGATATCTTCGGAGGACTGCAGGATACTCACTACTAGATCACAAAAAAAATGAAGACATCTTAGAAGAATTACACATGGAATCTTTAGAAAACAAAATTTCTGATTATAAGTCAAGATGGATGCAACATGTTCATCGAATGGAAGATCACAGAATACCCAAACAAATGTTAAGATATCAACCTGCAGGAAGAAGAAGACCAGGACGTCCACTCAAAAGACTTTTGGATGGTGTTTGTCTTGAGGCCGAAACATGTCAACAAATGGCCTAAATTCGTGAATGTACTATGATGATGATGATGATGATTTTCCAGTCTAGGTGTTGGCCAATGTAAATACCCAGATTTTTTACTACTGAGCTGTAGGGGATGTTTTTGTCATTTAGGAGAATGGTAGGGATATTTTCATAATTTATAATGCTTTGTATTTTTGGAGTTTTCTTCACCTGTAAGACAAATGTCAGGAATCGTAGGGCCCAATAGTCCCTGAAAATCATCCGGCCATCATAATCATCCTTATCATTGTCATCATCATCCTTCACCGGTGTGGAAAGCTACGGTAAGCTACCACACCTATAATTCCCTAGTAAAGGTGCAAAGCATAGCATGAAAATGTTATGATTGCAGTGAAAGACCTGCGCTCGGGCAGAATTACAATGGATGGATATAGACATTATGTTTCTTTTTCCAAGCCTGTACTAGAAAAGAATACATTTATTTAGCCTGGTGGAGGTAAGGCCACATGGCACTTCTCTTCCACTCACCAGGACAAATATATATATTACATTTAAATACAAATTATATATATTACAATAACAGTACGTAAATAAATAAATAAATAATAAAGCCTGATATGTCCCTTTAGGGCAAAGGCCTCCCTGTACAGGGGTTAAGCTCTATTGTGAGTGTCACCCGGTGAGCTACTCCGTGGTGAGAAGTTGACTTCGATGTAGCACTTGGTTTGTATACACTGTCTGTTCTGTGATTAGTTAATGCACAGTTGTCTCTCCATCGTTCTCCAGCTTTTCCTGAATCTGGCGACTCTGGACCATTGCGCCCCTGCTCGTTCTTTGAAGATGTAAACCCATCGTCGTCTTGGTCTTCCGCGCTGTCTCTTGCCTGTGTACGGGTCCCACACGGTTGTTTTTATTGTCCACCTGTCGTCCTGTATTCTTGCGACGTGGCCTCCCCACTTCCATTTTTTGCCGATGGCTTGTTGTGCAGGATCAGTTGTTGAGGACATCGCTTGAAGTGTTGTATTCGAGATTCTGTCCTTCAGAGTTATGCCTAAGATTTTCCCCTCCATTTTCCTTTGGCATACTTGGAGTGTGTACTTCAGTTTGGCAGTAAGATTCCAAGTTTGGCAGCCATATAAAAAACGTGCTTGAGAGGACAAAACATAATTATACAGTAAGTACCAGACAATAAAAAATTATCAGGTAAAACTGAAAAATAATAAAAATAGGCCTAATGTCTAATAATACAATTAGATTAATACAATTAAAATTATACTAATGGAATAATGTCTACTCAAAGGAAAACCAGCTCAAATCTCCTCTATATGAAAAAATAAATAAAAATGTACACAAAGAATGTAATAAACTCTAATGAATTAATCTATCGCTTATATGTAAGACATTAGGTAAATATTTTGACAAATAGTAATACTAATTTTATTAAATAATGAAAAAAAGTTTTAAAAGTAATTTTAGCGAGATGTTCCTGTTAATAATTTTATTTTTAATTTGTTTCTGATAGACGTTAAAGTTTGGTTTCCTTGTAAGCACAGTGAACGTTTCTCTCTGCAATAGATTATCTTGTTGGTTTATATCCACGTATCTTAGGTTGATTTTGTCGCATATATTCCTGCGATGTTCGCTGCCCTTTCCCCAACACAACCCATTCCCAATTTATGGAGTCACATCGTAACCTCGTCTGTCCATTATTCCGTATTTAATTTTACAAATTATGAAAATGAGGTGAGCACATCATCATATTAGTTGGCCTCGCTTTTGCTAGACTATTTGTTTAGCGGTTGCTATACCTTAATAATAATTTTCAAAGTTGTTCTGAGCTCAGAGAACTTTATAATATCACATTTCCTGACACTGAATTGCACCTCCAAAACGATATGTTATATTTTAAAACAACCGGGTAATTGTTGGATTTGAGGAAATATTCTTCTTTTTCTTCTTCTTAAACATAATTTGTAGGATTTTTGTCCTGTTTATTTCCAAAATAACTCCTCGGAGGAAGACGTATTGGATGTGCAATCACTACCTATCCATCTCTTGTCCGGTCTTCCTATTGTACTTCTCCCGTCCATTGGTCTATCACCTTTAGCTCTTTTTGCAAGTCGGGGGAAATGTTCCGTTATCTAAAATTATACACATATCACCATCAAATTCGGGGGCACGCCGTAGCGTAGTCGTTAAGGCACTGAGCTACAAGCCGGAGGGTCGAGGGTTCAAGTCCCGTTGGGGTCAGGATTTTAAAACTGACCCAAACCCTCTGGCGGCACTATGGCCCTGGGGTCGACTCAGCCTCTAACGAAAATGAGTACCAGACGCTTGTTCTGGGGGTAAAGGCGGGAGTCACGCAGGGCTGACAACCCGGCTGACATAAAGTGCCGATTGTCTAGAAAAAGTGGGAGCCTTAACCTCCTACTACCCCAAGGGCTTCCGGGCCTGTTGTGGGATCACTTTACTTTACCATCAAATTCTTTATATTTATAAATATTGTATTAAAATTTCCCTTTTGTTTCACTGCAATATTTCAGCAACCCCCAAGTCTCCCGTTAATAATATATTTTTGTGGTGTACAGCATTTTGATAAAACAATAGCGTTGAGCTATTTAAGAAGGGTTAAAACTCTGACTCTTTTGTCTTTAATTTGTATTCAAGAGTCGGAAGGGTCTGGAAGCATTAATTTACATATCAGAAGCCGTGTTACACAGATTATAACGAAACATCAAAATGTTATAACGACAGATGATAAAATGTAATAAATTTTAAAATTTCATGTTGCACATGAACATCGAGAAAAAAATGGATGAAATTGTAAGAAACCTGAAAGAATTAGAGAAACGCTTATTGGCAGTTCCACTGTACATTAGTAGAGATCACTACATGGGAAAACAAAACGTGCGGTAAAATCTGTCAGCGAACGATGGAGCATAAGGTATTATATGTGACGTTAAAGCATAAGATATGCAACGAGGACCTCAGAAGGAAGTCAGACATGAGAAACGCGTTCATGGTAGCATGCTACCTGAAATGAAAATATGGTAACCATGTGGCTACGATGAACTGAACGAGATGGGCCTACAGAGCAACTTCAGAATGAGTAGAGAGACACTTGAGGAGGCTGAAAACTAGATGGACTGACACAAGCGCACAGCAGGTGTGAACCAATGGACGAGGCGCGCTAGAAGCAGTGATGTTGTGCGAAGACATTGACAAAGGAGATTGAAGCCACTGAGGACATCAATCGACAAGGGAAGTAGAGATGAAAAAAAAAGAAACATTACTCCGTAGGATTAACTCAGCTATGGAGTATATCCAAGGAAACTTGGCGGTTGCAAGGAACACTTACGGGGTGTTAGAGGTTATATTCTAAATTGTAAATAGCGTTAAAGTAACAGTTTTAGAGTATATTCTCTTTAAACTCATAATAGTTTAATATTGGATGAATATAACAGTTTAAATATTTCAAATGAACATCTAGCTGTGTTAAACCCAGTAAAAGCTAAACATGGCTGCAGGAAGTAACAATTTAAAACAAATGGAAAGTGACATGATTTTAAACGAGGAAACGCCAGTAGATAAAAAAACTCTTTAAGAATTATAATAAGGAAGTCAGCAACGTTACACCTTCTCCTGGTGATCATGGAACCAGATCCTGAAAGCCCTAAAGTAAGTTAATTATAAGTTTTTATCCAGTAGGAACCTCACTGGCATTATTTTTATAATTTTGTACTCGTGACTAACGGCTCCACGGAGCTCTACCTATAATGCATTTGATTAATATAAATATTTTAATTTCCTCTGGAGGAATTTTATTTTTATCTGTTTACTTACATTAAAGTATCATGTTCTTTAATACTTGAAAGGTCTCTTTGTCATAATTAATTCCACGAGTAATTTCCAATTTATCTAGAGAATTTGGAAATCAAGAGTGGCATTTGACTATTTAACGAATAAAATTAAGATGTTTGCTAACAAATTATTACTTAACTATAGTTATTTTTAAATAATTATATATTTAATGTAAACGGCGATGTTTGAAAACAAATGTGAAAAGTTTATTTTGTTTGAGTTGTTCATCTTTGCAACCAGATAATATTATCTATTGTCAAATGTTCGCAATATTATACGAATGTACACTAATGGAGAAAAAATGTAATCACAAACTATATAGGCTGTTAATTAATTTCTGATGTCCTATGATGTAAATATATCAATTATATATTTCTGGAACGTAAATACCAGGGAAATAATACGTTTTAGAAAATGCAATGAATGGTTACTTTTTTGTGGTATAATCAATTGCTACAAATATTTTTCAATTAGGCCTATATCTCGCAAGTACTATCTGGTTACATTCGTGCACTATGTATACAATATGGAAGCCACTTGCACTATACGAATATTATATCTTAATATATAAATTGTTATATTCAACGTATTTCTTAGAGAGTCAGTCACTGCAAAATAATGTTCTGGCCTATTTAGAATGTTAAAAAAGGAGGAGCTTGATTTTAATATGATAAAATTAAGTTGATAAAATCCAGGTGAATAGCGACTGTAATTGGTTGTAAATCAAAATTCACTGAAATATGATTGTTCATTAACTCCCATTTGGGGCACGAGTTATTTGTCTTTTTTGTACCTTCTTTGCACTACTTACCGTTAATTCATAGTTTATCTTTCTGTTTACTTTTTATCAGTTTTATGTATATATATATATATATATATATATTGCTTGAAAATATTAATTGCAACTAATTTTATACATTGTATAAAATATTTAAATGTGAATGGTAAACACTGTTCCGGCCTAATATTTATTAATAATGTTTCGTCATTGGTTGTACATTAGGTAATGCATACGTGTTATATAATTTTTTATAATATCGCCGAACGCCATTGTCTAATGATAACTTGGAATACATTTTGTTGCCGATGAGAACAATTCCGTAAATAAGTTAAAACTTAAAAATTTACTTTTGGGCTTAGTTACTTGTTAAGAAATACATGCGTCTGTTTCTTAATTTTCTAATGAAGTGTTTTGTAAAAAGTTACAAAGTTTAATCTAGCAAGAGGTAAATTATTCATTTTAAAATATTAAGTTGTTTTACAAAGTATACAAGAATGAAATATTACCCGGGAGCGCCTGCTGCACAGTATTCATCATTCCAAATTAAAAGTGTTGCTAACAAGAGACACAGCGAAATTAATGTTAAAGTCGCACTTCCAGGTCACCACAAGTTACTATCTATTTTACTCTCCATAATAATTACTTGAATGATGCCCTTTTTTTGTAAATCTGAAAGATGCAAATGAAGAAACCGAAGACATATTTATGTGGTTACAGAGGATCTGTATACAAACAATCAGAGTTACCAAGTGAAGGATATCAGATCAAAATTATCGGATTTAATAGTTGTTAAGTTCGCTTACATTTCGTCTACTTAAAACCAATTGATTCTTACGCCATTTTATTGTTTTTCAGGGGAGCTCAATCAAGTTTAGGTTACAATCCAATTCACAATAAGAGCACTATTTTGAGGAACAGGTTATAACAATTACTGACCATAAAATAAATGATTTCATTTTGTAACTGAAATAGAAGAAAATGTATAACATCATGGATAAAACATAATTAAAGGTGAAGTTAGAACAATGTTGTTTTAACAAAATATATTATGAACCTACAATAAGTATAGGGCCTAAGCATTTTATGAGGTGGCTTCGAATTATAATTAGAGATGGGAGAAGGTAAAACAAACAACAATAATGTTTTGAATTCAGCTTTTATAGGATGTTTAAAAATCTACTAGTCATTTCTTTATACTTCCACAGATACCAATTTTTGCTTGACAGTGCCTATTGACCGGCGTTTCCGGATTTCTACAGGTAGCAAATTCCAATAAGGAGAAAGTGTGACAGTAAAAGGATAAGAAAAATTAGATGTTCTGTGAAACGCTATGTTTATGTTTCAATGAACTGAGATCTAATTTTAATATTACTTTTAGAGGATAAAGAGTGAAAACGGACTGTCTGATATCTGTAGTTGAATGTTTGCATAATTTGGAAAACGAGAGTAAGTGAACGGTGGAACAAGGACAGTGATTCAATTGATTACAAAACATGGTCATCCATGTCTATTACAAATATATCTAATGCCAGTATTTTGAACACAATGCTGCTTGTTTGACAGTTCGGTATTCAAGACTGTCACCAATTTATCAGTGAAGTCAGAATGTGGGTTAGTGAGAGTTTTTCGTACTCAAAGATTTGAATCATTCCCAGATGATAAAGAGATTCAATGTAATGAAAACTTCCTTGGACATATGTTATACTTGTTAACAGTAACTAAAATTATATCGAAGAAAACAGAGATATTTCACTATGGAATAATATTTAACAGGAATCTACTTCAAAGCAAGTTCAGAGAAATTAGAATCAACTAGTCTTTTATGCCCAAATATTTAAGATATAATATTTATTCGTGTACTGGAAGTTCAAGTGTATTTGACCATCTGAAAATCTGTTTGATATGATATTGGTTTATACAGGAAATGTAGTGTCAATTAAATGTACAAGTTTTTTTTGTCGCCTCTTCAGTACATAATCTTTAGTGAATGAAATTGTAATATATAGGCTTACTTGAGCACCATATGGATCTGATAGCTACATATTTGACCATGCATTAATATAAATAAAAAACAACGATGAAATGAGAGATCTGTTTTGAATTTGAATTTCGGAAAATATAAGCAGTAGAGCAAGAGTGAGGTTGTGAATTATAACTTGTGAACATATTTAATGAAATAAAGGGATGATAAAGGATGTGGGAAGGGTTGTGACAGTCGCTACGAGCAAGCAATTATATGTGAAACTGGTGGTATCGATCTGCTGGAGCCTTCCACAAGGTGCGTCAGAAACATGGGATTGCTCTTTGCCACCACTTGACCCAAATGATTAATTTTCAACGAGAACGAAAATACATTTCCGTAACTGTGATTCATTCTTTTTTACTCGTAAAAACACAGTACAATAAAATAAATGTCATAGAAAGCATCGTCAATGATATTCACGCATAACATGCTTCCTTTTTGCCACAATCTGCAATACGAAGTGAAATACAAACCCAAAGTCACCCTTAAAGGATGTGACCCTCGTTAAGCAGACTTTGCTTCGTATGCTGACATATGAGATGTTTTATGCAAAATAAAGTTGCATGCTTCACTTGTTCGCCTTCTGCATTATTTTGAATTCTTCCACTTAAATAATTACAATACTGTTTTCTGTCACCGTTTGCTTATCTTCATTAATATTTACAGTTCTTCCTATTCCTGCTGTAATTGTTCATTCATTGATGACATCCGCCCATTTTCTTCTCGGCCTTCGCTACAAATTTGTCAAAGTGAGAGGATCAACAACTTACACTTATATGCTCATCTTTAGTCTCTGAATTTTCTAACATGGTTTCCAGAGTTCGTTTTGATAAGTTGGTTGGGTGTAATTATTAATTGTTTACATATTGTGAAGTCCTTTATTTCTAATCCTCTTCCTGATTGATATCATTGTACCTTCCACAATAATTTTCACAAGTATACTAGGTGACTTGAGGATTTTGTGGTGATACACCATTTCTGAAAATCATAGAACTATTCGCGATTAATTCTTGTACCAGTTCAATTTGAGAAAATGTTTTCCACAAGAGTATGATTCGGAATACATTTTGTCTCCTCCTTTGAGCTCCAAAGTCTGTTTTTCGATTTCGTTTTTTCAAAGTAACACAGCTTTGTTAAGCATTTTCTTTTACTTGTTACTGACATAAGGAAACATTCTATCAGAAATTTGCCCATAATTTCCTAATGCTTCGAATACCTATAAATTCTTGCTTTTAGAACAGGTTAAGATTGTAATAATACAACTAGCAGAAAATATACGTTTGAACTAAATACAGACTTCGGGATTTTAGGACCAGTTTTGGGAAAAAAGACCAAAACTGCATTCAATAGACTTGTTTAATAAATAAAACTATCAATGGGGTCGGCCAACAGCACAACCAGATCGCTTAAATTTCTACTTGAAATGCAAAAATTTCATACGTAATGTCAACAGTGATTTCCAATTTATCTAGATGATTTTGAAATCAATAGTGGCATTTTTAAGACTATTTAACGAATACAATTAATCTCTTTACTAAAAATACTTATTTAAATATAGTTATAGGCATTTTAAAATATTTTATATATAATATAAACGGCGATGTTTTGAAACACATAACAAATGTGTGGTTATGTTTTATTTGTTTATTCACTGCAACTTGACCTTATTATTTATTGCCAAATAGGATCGCAGAATTGTAAGAATGCATCCTAGTGGAGGAAAAATGAAGCACATTAAATTTTATATTATAATCAACATTATAGGTTATTAATTTATTTTTTGTAAACAACTCAGTAAAGTCACTATTTAAAACGCATTTATTGAATACACAATTATCTAATGTGTAGTACAAAGGAATTTGTTCATTATTTGTTATATGAGATGCATTTGTAGGATAGTTAGTTATTGCAAAATAATGCCCTGACCTGCTCAGAATATTTAAAAAGAAGGAGGTTTCTTTATCACATAAGCAGGAGCTGGTATAGATAATTCGATAAAGAGCAAGATGAAACACGACTGTCATTGGTTGTAAAACAAAAATGTTGATACGTGATTGGTCATTGACTCCCATTTGGGGCATGAGTTAAATAATCGAAATAATCACATAATTCAGATTACGTTAAAAACGAAAAAGAGAAATGAAGAAATTTATGCTTGACAGAGCAGAATTATAAAGAGTGCTATTTAATTTGCTCAGGTGATATAAGTCATTAGGATTTCTGAAGTAAATGGTGTGCAATAAACCTGTAACATGTATTACAAAAATCTTTAAATTCACAGACTCTCATTTTATATCAGCGATGTCTATTATGGCGCCCCGTTTCCGGGACGCGGTTGAGAGGTTGCCGTTCCCGCAGATGTGTTAAGCCATAAGCCTTCGCTTAGTAGCTTAGTTTGGAAGCTTAAATTTCAGTACACATAACACTGAGCGAGGGTTGTGCAACTGCCATGACATGATTACGTACAAGAGTCCATATTGTGGTAAATTACCGAGAATGGCATTTGTTACTTTTCATAATGAAAGTGGAGGAGACGCTCAACATTACATATTTTTTTCAAACTTCTTGGCAAAGTCTGCTCTATGACAACATAGACTAACCATAATTTGAAATCAATGTTAAGATATGCTTTTGCAAATATTATTATTATTATTATTATTATTTTTAACAATAATGTTTTATTTAACAACGCTCTTTAAATCCTAAGAACATTAAAGTCGCTGTTAAAACTGGGCGTCAAATGACCCACTAATTTTCCTGGGAACATTCTTTTCAGTACTTGAAACGTTCTTTATGTACAGTAAATGGGACACTGGTTTTAGTTCCCTTCTGAAGGAACTCTAAGTATTGATAGGCTACATAATAACATCCTGGAACAACAAATGTACTTTTGTTATAATATAATCATTATTCCACATATTTGAGAACAATTTTCATACTATTTTATACATTTGTTAAATATTATTCACTCAGAGTACTTAATAATAATAGGAATTACAACAAGAACTAATCCACTGAAAAAATTGTATGACTTAATAAATTATTTTTTTAATTCAGATAACGATTAGTTCTTGTTTTAATTATTATTACTTACAAATTGTATAATTATTTAAAATTTGTAAATAAAAAATACGTAATTCTTACTTTTGCAGAAAACTGTATAGAAGAGAAATAAGTCAGGTTTAACACATTTGTATACGCATATCACATAATTTTCCGTCTAACTTAAAATCACCGCTGATTTCTCCTCTCATTGTTGAATGAATCTCTACGTTTACGCACCCTCCCTACTGTTTTTTTCTTCATCTCGTTACATTGTATCCCTGGTGACCGTGGCTGCCCCATGGTCAGATAGATGCTCTTGATTTGACATCGCTCTTTCAGGTACTAATTATGTGTGTAGAAATATACACAGTTGAGAATACAGTCTAAACAGAAACCTGTGAATTCTACATCGATAATATTGCTGTTTATATTCATGCCTTCTGGTACCTCTAAAATAACTAATCTCCGACCTAGATTCTAACCTGTATTTATATTTAGCTCTTGGTGGATAAACTGAGACAATTACCGATCAATTTTACCCGAATATACATGAATTCATTAAGTGATTTTATTTTATGACAACTGAATTCGTATTGAACAATGCCGTGTTAAGTTACTATATGAATGAATGACTAAGCCGCTATGTGTGCCATGAAGGGCTAGGGTCTCCAACAAGAGGGATGAGTTCAAATATTATGTGGTTTATGTGAGGAGCAACTCCACATGTAGACCTACGGATATATTTTTTCTATGTCTACTCTTATGACTTAAAGTATATTTTAGGTTCGCAATGTTGTGCAGTTTGTGATTGGACTCAATGTTTTTGATTTTTCAATTATGCACTTTTGTCTCCTTTCTCTCAGCTTATGAATTGGATCTGCTAGTTTGGTTAGTACTAGGTTTACTTATATTTAGGTACTGATTGTTCACACGTTTCTGATGTTGCGCAGTGCCTCCTTCCACACACTTCATTGCTCGGGGTGGTAGACCATTGGACTCCTAGTTTCTGCTTGAAATCGTCAGCCCGTCTGGGTCTGCCTTGTAATCTTCTGCCTGTGTAGGGGTCTCACATGGTGATTTTCTGTTCGCTTCTGCAGTGTTGCTGTCTCGCTACGTGGCCAGCCCATTTCCATTTTGTCACTGTAACGCCTTGTGCGACATTTTCTGATGAAGTGAGGTTTTGTATCCCTGATATGAGATTTTGTCTATCAGAGATATGCCAAGTTAGTAGTATCCTCTGCATTTTTCGTTGGCATATTGCAATGGATTTACGTTGTCCTTCCGTAAGGGCCTACGTCTGGCTCCCGTATAGCAATACTGGACATACACAAGTGCTGAGTGCTTTTAGCCTCAGTTTCTGGTTTAAGGATTGATTAATTAATATGAATTTGAGAGGCCAGAAGGCGCTCCAAGAACTGGCAATTATCCTTATGATATAATTCTCCATTCTTTGGGTGAATGATGCTAATTGTCCCAGGTAGATTTATTGTTACTCCATAGCTTGTGTTAAACTAAATAAGATACTGGATGACATCATCCGACTTTCGAATTTTATCTCTCTGTAGTCTTAAGAATGTTTAGTATAGGAGTAAGTGATTGAGTAGTGAGGTATAAAGAGTATCACCTTCCAACGGACCATAAAGTATTACGTCTTACTTCGTTAATCAATATTAATATCCAATATAAAGTTCAATAGGGATATGTAATAATGATATAATCAATCAACAGCATATGAATAATTCCAAAAACTGAAATTACAACTTACAAAAACTTAAATAGGCTTAAAACACCGGGTCTCGAAATAAATAAATTGATCTCTGTGTCCTCCGAAAGTAACTGTAGTACGTTATCCTAAAGTCCTAAGGAGATTCACTATCTCCTGTCCTGTTAAAATTTTTACTAGAGGATGTCATTATATATTTAGAGGACGAAGAAGGCCTACATCTCGGTGTTACGAATTAGCTCTTGGCATATGCTTATCATATAATTGCGAGGAAATATAAAAGCCAACACACATATTCTATTAAGCAACACTAAAAATAGGTGCAATAAAATGGTAACGAACAGTTGTTGAAAAAAGCAAGAAATGTTGAAGTAGTGGTTGAAGTCACATACATACTTACTTACTCACTGGCACTATCGAACCCGTAGGTGCATGGCCGCGCGGATACAAGCTCACCACACATCGTTATCCTGAGCTAATGCTTTCCAATAATTCCCTGTATACTCTACTTCCCTCAAATCATAGTTAATGTTATTCTCCCACCTCATTCTTGGCCTACCAATTGGACGTTTTCCCCTCTGACTTTCCTACAAGAAGCTTCCATGCAAGTCTTTCATTCCCCATACGTACAACATGTCCTGCCCATCGCAGTCTACGAGACTTAACTGTTCTTATTATATCTGGCTTCCTATTAAGACCACGTAGTTCATTGTTATGAAGTCTTCTCCATTCACCTGTCTGTTCATCTCTCTTTGGTCCAAAAATTTTCCTAAGTATTTTATTCTCAAATACTTGTAATCTCCTTTCCTCTCTTAAAGTAAGAGTCCATGTTTTGCACCCATATAATATAACTGGTAGAATAATAATTTTATATACTTTCAGTTTAACGTTTTTTGAAAGGAGTTGGGACATCAAGGGTCTGTGCAATGCATAATAGAACGCATTTCCAGAATTGAGCCTATGTTAAATTTCTTTGTGCATCTCATTCCTATTTGTGATTATTGTTCCTAGGTATTTGAATTCAGCCACTTCCTCAAAATTTTCCTCATTTGTCATTAGCTGTCCATTTCCATTATGTAATGAATTACTACGTGTGAACATATATTTAGCTTCATTGATGTTTACTTCCAGTCCTAATTTCTTAGTATTACTCAATAGTGTGTGCGTGTTGTCCTTTAGTATCTCCTCGCTATCGGCCAATAATATCACATCATCAGCATAAACTAACAGTTTATTAATACCAATGAGTTGTAAGCCTTCCTCATTCTCTAAAGACTTAATGGCATGCTCTAGTACAAAATTAAATAGCAGAGGAGATAGTGCATCTCCTTGCTTCAACCCATTCAGGATTTCAAAAGTGTCCGAAAACTGTTTGCCTACACGCACCCTACTCTTTGTGTCATTTAGACACATTCGTATAAGTCTAACAACTTTTTTAGGAATTCCGAAATCCAGTAGGGTGCCATATAACTTCTCCCTCTTAATTGAATCATATGCTTTTTTTAAGTCTACATATAGTTGATGTACAATACCATTATATTCCCATTTCTTTTCTAAAATCTCTCTTATACTAAAAACCTGATCTGTTGTAGACCTGTTTCTTCTAAATGCACATTGATGATCTGCTAGAATATCATAAATATAGGGAGTAAGTCGGCTTACTAATATATTTGTTAGAATTGTGTACGAAGTTGAAAGAACTGAGATGCCCCTGTAGTTGTTGCAATCAGTTTTATCTCCTTTTTTATAAATTAGTACGAAAATTGATTCCTTCCATTCATCTGGAAGAACTTCTTCTTCCCAAATCGTACTAAGCAACCAGCGTATTTTGTTCATCAATTTTTCTCCCCCTGATTTTATCATTTCTCCTGGGATCCCATCTGAACCTGATGCTTTATACATATTTAATTTTTCTACCGCCATTTCAACCTCTAATGCACTTCGTTCTGCGACTAGCATTTCTGTTGTCTGTAAATTATCCTCCTCAATGTCCTGTTCTGTATGTACATTTAATAGCTGAATAAAGTAAATTTTCCAACTATTTAATATACTCCTGGAATCTGCAATCACATCCCCATTTTCATTCTGAATTAAGTTTGTTCTAGCCTGAAACCCTTTCTTCTCTATACTAAATCCTTGATATAATTCTCTAATGTTCCTATTTTTTGCGTTCATATTAAGATCATTAATCTTCTCTCTCAAATATTCCCTCTTTTTACTCTTTAGTAACTTGATGGTTTCCCGTCTAATACTACCCAATTGCTCTAATTTACCTCATTTGGCTCGTGTAACCATTTCATTTTTGCTACCTTTCTTTTCTTTACAATGCCGGCACATTCCTAATAATAGCATTTCTTGTTTTGCCTCTTTTTTAAACAACCAATGCTTTCTGATGCTGACAATTTAAAAGTATCTCTGATAGTCCCCCTTTCTATACTTATACCAGTTCCTTCTTCGTTTGCCACATTGTCATCTGAAGATTCCAGTACTTCAAATCTATTAGCAATTTTGATTTGGTATTCTTGCCGCATTTCATCATTTTTCAGATTTCTTAATTCAAATTTTACAGAATCGTTTTTAGCATTTTTTCCTCTCATAAACGATAGCCGTTGTCTGATTTTCACCTTGTTCAGATGATGATCCGAATTGCAGTCTGTCCCTCTAACTGATCTAACATCGATGATGCTACTGTGCCAGCGTTTGTCCACTAATACATGATCTATCTGGTTCCGAGTTTCGTCATCTGGAGATGTCCAAGTGTATTTACGAATATCCTTATGCTTATATGTTGTCCTCTTAACAGTGAGATTCTTTGATGTGGCGAAGGTGACTAATCTAACCCCATTGTCGTTACGTCACATACATAGGAACAATAATTACAAATAGGAATTATGTGTAAAAATATCATAATATTAAAGATTTTAGGGTTAAAACATTGGCTCTTCCAACTCTTTCGTATGGTGGCGAAGTATGGACATTGAAGGAGAAGGATACACAGAGAATTAGATCTGCTGAAATGAGATTACTTCGGTGGACTGTAGGATACACACTACTAGATCACAAAAAGGAAGACATCTTAGAATAATTACACATGGAACCTTTAAAAAAACAAAATTTCCGATTATAAGTCAACATGGATGCAACTTGTTCATCGAATGGAAGATCAGATGATACCCAATCAAATATTAAGCTATCAACCTGCAGGAAGAAGAAGAAGACCATGATCTCTAGTCAAAGGACTTTTGGATGGTGTTTCTCTTGAGGTCAAAACAGGTCAGCAAACGGTCTAAATTCGTGAATGTACTATTATGATGATGAATTATGTGCAAAAGGAAATTGGGCATAAGTTCAATTCTGTAAATGCTAACTGTAACGCATAGCATGGAACTTGTCAACCCACTTCTCATAAAAAACGTTTAATTGAAAATAAGTAAAATTGTTATTCTCCCAGTTGTATTACATATATTTGCAACGTGGATTCTTACTTTAAGGGATGACGAAATATTACAAATGTTGAAGAATGATGTTCAGAAATTTTTGGACTAAAGGAAGATGAACAGAGAGGCAGTTTGTGAGGACAAAATAGCATGAACTACGTGATCTATATGGGAAATCACTTGTAGTAAAAAGAGTTAAATCTCGTAAACTGAGATGGCAGAAAGTATCATATGAAGAAGGAAATTTAAGATGGGCATGGAGACTCCTTGCAGAAATATCAAAGGAATGCACTACGTAGGTAGGCCAATAACGATATGGGAGTATAATATTAACCTCATTTTGGGAGGCAAATTATACAGGAAAATATTAGTTCAGGATATGAATGTATAGAGAGCTTATATTCGTAAGACTATGAAACTCTGGTGTCGATAGTCCATTATGTTAGATACTTATTATATCTAATATTATAATTTTTATATTCTGGACTCGTATTTTAAAATGAGTATAAGTTTAAATCTGCACGTATTAGATAATAAAACAACCTAAATGTTTAACAGTTAACCCTATTTCAAAGAGAAATATAAGGGAAAAACTATTTAATTAAATATAAGTGAGCTAGCCTCTTTTTAAGGTTGATTTGAAATGCTTGATGAAGTCACATTCAGGGAGCAACATGTTATAGTTTCGCATTTTTCCGATAGGAAAGATAGGTGTGTCGGGTTGCACATATTTTACAAATTGCCTTCTATATTCTGTGTTTATAAGTGAATAGAACCTATGTATTGATTTGACGCTAGTAACGATATACATATTCCTCTGGTTGAAGAATTACACGCAGCAATGTATAATTAGGGTTCCAAATAGAAATTTAGACTCCACGTAAATTGAGAGCTGCGGAACGTAGTGGTACACAGTGAGCCGATGCACTAAATGTTTGGTTTTAGTTAATCTCAGCAGTTGTAATGATGAAATCACCCTCGATGGTCCAGAAGTTTAGTTCCGTGCCTTAGTTTCCCGAGAATTTATCGATTTTTTAAGATGGAAGAAACCCAGAGACAACTCGTTCAGGAGCACATTTAAGCCATCGGTCCCAGTTGGGAAGTGTTTGGGCCATAAAAGAATGGTTAGACTAAATTAGGGCATCTGTCCAAAATTTAATCAAACTTTCGCATTCAAATAATACATTAGCTACTAACTTTACCTTTCTTATAATTAAATAAACTCTTAGTCAATCACTGTATTTGTAGGGAAATAAACGTAACTAAGTTAGCATGGTTAAGTAACTCCGGCAAGGGAGTAACCTTGCCTATATGGGAGTGTAAAATATAGTTACTGGCTTTGATAAGAAGCCAAATCGCACTTTCGACTTTTAAATCTGGCGCCTTCCTTGATGCTCATTTATTTAAATAATCTGTGTGTTCGAACTGATTTCTGCTTCTTATAAGCATCACTTAAACATATATGGGACTTCCTACTACTCGAAGAAACTTAAGCAAAGACTGGAATGATTTATTTTATTTTATTTTATTTATTTATTTATTTATTTATTTATTTATTTAGCGGAACGTACAACTTAATTCTCAAATTACGCCCGTCTGAGTTATTAGTGTGAAATTAAGCTCTGTCTTCCTACATTAAATGAAGCCTCTCACCATGCGATAATACTCAGTTTTAATTGTTTCCAATGGTGTGTCGTATATTTAAGACACATCATTGAAACCTCACTTGATCTCTTAGTAACAGCACACTGTCACTGAAATGTGTCTTGTTGTTGGGACCATCACAAATACGTGCTTGATAAATATGTTTCGATGAACAGAACGTCGGTGTATCGCAAGTCATATAATGCGCAGGGTTTAATTTGAAAGAGTGATAAAAAGGTGTAGAATTTAGTGTTATTGTGATCATTTGTGAAAGCAATATGAGGCGTTTGTGTGAGATGGTGTTGTGTGTATTATGCGGCCGAAAATATAATTTAGAGACATTTGTTCAGTATGATTTGTGTCTCCATTAATAACTAACTATGAAACTTGATCAATGATCTTTAGGGTTAAGTTGTCTTACATTACGTACCAATGGGTTTTCAAGCTGGTTATATTATTGTGAAGCGTTACATCATTGCCTCGATGTGTGCGCCATATACATTTACAATGCAGTAGTTCAAATCTTCCCAGATTCTGAATAACATTGCAGGTGTGACTACAGCTGCGGCTTCGTCAATCCCATTTTGAAGTTCATATAGGTACTGGGCCAGATAAAGAACGTAAATGTTGTCCTTTATGTAACCACATTCACACTCGTTCCCCCAAATTATGCAGTTATGATGATGCACTAGAAAAACACTAGTTTCGTTATCGCGTATACAGCACAACATGTGGTCAAAAGAGCAATCTTCAATTAAAAAGAAAGTTTAATATCCTATGCATCATTTGAGCCATCAGCTTTAGATAGCATACTGTTTATGTTTTACTTACTTACTTACTTACTCACTGGCACTATCGAACCCGTAGGTTCATGGCCACGCGGACATAAGCTCTCCATACATCCCTATCCTGAGCTAATGCTTTCCAATCATTCCCTGTATAATCTACTTCCCTCAAATCATAGTTAATGTTGTTCTCCCACCTCATTCTTGGTCTACCAACTGGGCGTTTTCCTTCTGGCTTTCCTACAAGAAGTTTCCATGCACGTCTTTCATTCCCCATACGCGCAACATGTCCTGCCCATCGCAGTCTACGGGACTTAACTGTTCTTATTATATCTGGCTTCCTATAAAGACCATGTAGTTCATTGTTATGTAGTCTTCTCCATTCACCTGTCTGTTCATCTCTCTTTGGTCCAAAAATTTTCCTAAGAACTTTATTCTCAAATACTCGTAATCTCCTTTCCTCCCTTAAAGTAAGAGTCCATGTTTCGCACCCATATAATATAACTGGTAGAATAATAGTTTTATATATTTTCAGCTTAACGTTTTTTGAAAGGAGTTGGGACATCAAATGTCTCTGCAATGCATAATAGCATGCATTTCCAGAATTGAGCCTATGTTTAATTTCTTTGTGCATCTCATTCCTATTTGTGATTATTGTTCCTAGGTATTTGAATTCAGCCAATTCCTCAAAATTTCCCTCATTTGTCATTAGCTGTCCATTTCCATTATATAATGTATTTCTACGTGTGACCATATATTTAGTTTTACTGATATTTACTTCCAGTCCTAATTTCTTAGTGTTACTCAATAGTGTGTGCGTGTTGGCCTTTAGTATCTCCTCGCTATCGGCCAACAATACTACATCATCAGCATAAACTAACAGCTTATTAATACCATTGAGTTGTAAGCCTTCCTCATTCTCTAAAGATTTAATGGCATGCTCTAGTACAAAATTAAATAGTAGAGGAGATAGTGCATCTCCTTGCTTCAACCCATTCTGGATTTCAAAAGTGTCTGAAAACTGTTTGCCTACACGCACCCTACTCGTTGAGCCATTTAGACACATTCGTATAAGTCTAACTAACTTTTTAGGAATTCCGAACTCCAGCAGGATACTATATAACTTCTCCCTCTTAATTGAATCATATGCTTTTTTGAAGTCTACATATAGTTGATGTACAGTACCATTATATTCCCATTTCTTTTCTAAAATCTGTCTTATACTAAAAATCTGATCTGTTGTAGACCTGTTTCTTCTAAATGCACATTGATGATCTCCTAGAATGTCATCAATATAGGGAGTAAGTCTGCTTACTAATATATTTGTTAGAATTTTGTACGAAGTTGAAAGTAATGAGATGCCCCTACAGTTGTTGCAATCAGTTTTATCTCCTTTCTTATAAATTGGTACGATAATTGATTCCTTCCATTCATCTGGAAGAGCTTCTTTTTCCCAAATCATACTAAGCAACCAGCGTATCTTGTCCATCAATTTTTCTCCCCCTCATTTTATCAGTTCTGCTGGGATCTCATCTGAACCTGATGCTTTATACATCTTCAATTTTTCAATTGCCATTTCAACCTCTAATGCACTTGGCTCTGCGACTATCATTCCTGCTGTCTGTAACTTATCCTCCTCAATGTCCTGTTCTGTATGTACATTTAATAGCTGATTAAAATAACTTTTCCATCTATTTAATATACTCTTGGAATCTGCAATCATATCCCCATTTTCATTCCGAATTATGTTTGTTCTAGCCTGAAACCCTTTCTTCTCTATACTAATTCCCTGATATAATTCTCTAATGTTCCTATTTTGTTTATGTTTTACGTTTATAAATGCATGACTTTCTTTAGAGAGACAGCGCAGTATGCTATAACTATGTATTATATGCACAATAATGTAAATAAATAAATATATAAACAGATGCTACTGAACTCACATCCACATGTGTTAATTACAAAGGTGCACTCTCCTAACAAAACTAAGAATCTTTTTCTGTGATCTGTGGGTAACAATGTTTCCTTGGAGGTAGCTAACTTGCGGCAGGTACCGGTAGAGGTATAGATTGTTGTGTGAGATTTTTAGAGTATTTTCCTCACTATAATATACGGTAAATACCATGAAACTATAAGGTGCAAGTATTATTCGAATATCATCTGTAATTAATAATCAGTAGAGACCGGATGTTCATGCATAAAAAAGTTGAGGAATTTTAATTATTTAAAGTAGACTGAAGAAAAAGGCATTTGTAGTTTTGAAAAGCAACATTATTTTCTTAAAAAAACACAAAAATACTAGACCCCACCCTTCTAATGTGGTTATAAATTCTTTTCACATAATTACAAGGTATTTTATTCAGATTATCAACACACAAACTCTGTTGCTTATCTAAAATGTTTCCATTTGTTCAAAAAATGTCTTCTTTAAAATCTGTAACAAATCTGGTCATTATGTACGCTCATTTACCTCAAACAAACAAGTCCCGCGCCGTAGCCGATCGGTTAAGGTAGGAAGCCTTGGCGCAGAGCTACGGGACTTGCGCTGGTTCGAGTCTCCATGGGGGAAGAAATTTTCTCATGGTATTTCGGCCAGTATGGGACCGGTGCCCACCCAGCATCGTGAGGCAATTGGGTAGCTACAATAAGTAGCGGCTCCAGGTTGAGGAACCAGCTATAACGGCTGGGGGACTCGACATGCTAACCACATGTCATCCCTACACTGGCTGTTGATCATCTACCTGTGTGATTAACACATTTGGATGTGAAGGGCCAGCAGCCGGCTGGTAAAAGGGCAACCGCTGAAAAGTGGAAAGACCCTCAATCGGAACCTCAAACATGTGAAGAGACATGTAGTTGTAAGTATTTTACTAAACAATGCACTTTTCTCATCAGCATGTTCGTATTAGCCACGAGCTAATTGTGAAAGGCGAGCCTGGTCACATCGAAATTGATTAAAATAAGCAAATTACAAAAATAATAAAATCATTATAGCAAAGCAATCCCACTACAGCCCTCAGGAGGCCCTTGGGGTAGTCGGAGGTTACGGCTCCCACTTTGCCTAGACAATCGGCATTTGATGTCAGCCGGGTTGTCAGCCCTGCGTGACAACCGCCTTTACCCCCAGAACAAGCGCATGGTACTCATTTCCGTTAGAGGCTGAGTTGACCCCAGGGCCATGGTACCGCCAGAATGTTTGGGTCAGTTTAAAAATCGTGACCCCACCGGGACTCGAACCCTCGACTTTCCGGCTTGTAGCGCAGTGCCTTAACCACTACGCTTCATTATAAAAAAGACAAAAAAATATTGGCGAATAGTATGATTTTTTTCTGGAATTCTAAAAAAGTGCATTTTCCATAAATCGGGCTCTAACAAACATCATTCATGCCATATTCACCTTGTTTATTATGCATTTAATAGTGAAAAGTGTATTTTGTATTATACGATTGTGTGTGTAGTAAGTTGACTAAGGAATTGTACTGATCATCTTTCAGGAAGGCCTGGACGTAGTTGTGGAACAAACAATGGTGTATGTGATCCAGAGTTAAAACTCCTCTCACGACAGGTCGTGTTTGCCTGAAGGCACGTAGCACATCAATGTACCTAAAAGAGGACAATTTAAACTAAGAAACAGTGAGAGATATAGTAAAAGGAAGGAAATATTTCAGAAATTGGTGTGCTTGCGAAGAATAAATGTTAATACTGTTACATTTTTCAAAGATAGAAATACATAGGAATGTCAAAGACTAAGAACACGTTTATTTTAGCAAAAAAGGTAGAGATGTGCTGCCGTATCAAGAATTCTGTCTCTTGGGGGAGAACGAGAGAATTTGGTAGAAAAAAGGAATAGATATTCACCTCTCGCTAGATTCCCCTGAACTCGAGCGTTGTTCGCAGTCAAGAAATTTACATCAGCACCTGTTTAAACTGAAAAAATAAATATTACGAACTCTTAAGCTATAGCCTATTAGCTTTACTCTTACTCACTCACTCACTCAGTTAGTTTCTACGATGTTTCTACAAATCTAAACACTTCCAACTAGAATTCAGCATTATAATTAAATGTATAAACACACACACACACGTATATATATATATATATGTGTATATATATATATATATATATATACATCCCTCAACTGGTGTCAACTCAGAGTCGGTTCGAGGGAAGAGATATAGACGTCTGGAGTGACAAGGGTGTCGTTCGACCACGCCTGACGCACTATCACAGGGACAGATGAATGAAATTAAACGAATTGAATTTGGAGAAATTGTGGAATGAAATTGTGGCAGGGGAAAACAAAACGGGAGAAACCTCCAGAAAAACCTGCCCAAGCTCCTTTCCGTCCAACAAGAAGCCCACATGGAGTAACCGAGACTCGATCTCCGGACCCTAACGATAAGAGGCGAGTTTATAACAGAATAAGTAGCAATAATATATATATATATAAATATATATATATATAACTCTTCTTGACTATAAATAATAAATTAATAATAATAATACTGTACAATTAATTTATTATAGTACTTAGATATATATATATATATATATATATCATATTTACCTTCATTGCCAAATGTCATAAATATAGTTATAACATCTATATATATATATATATATATATATAAGTTATAATAATTAAATCTCGTAACTTCTAATAATAATTACATAGATGCTTTCATAATGAGGGCCCTTCCCCAAAAAGCTCGCAGCAAAGTGTTGTAATCCCACTACACAAAAAGGAGATATTAATAACAGTGATAACTTAGGAGGTATAAACCTTTCGGGCTCAGGCTACAAAATATACACAAAGTTACTCAAATTAAAATTAGTTAATTATTATGACTATTTAACTCATGCCCCAAATGGGAGTCAATGACCATTCACGTTTCAATGATTTCTGTTTTACAACCAATCAGAGTCGTGTTTCACCAAATATTTATCAGTGTTATAATTACCATATTAAAGAAAGCTCCTCCTTACAATATTGCGTTCCTTTGGCAGTAAATAGTATGATCTGGATGCAGTGATAAACAAAAGAAGCAGTAGAAGCGTACCTATCGTTTCTCATTTGTTTTCAAACATCGCCGTTTACATTAAATATATAAATATTTTAAAATAACTATAGTTAAATAATGATTTGTGAGTAAACAGCTTAATTTTATTCGTTAAATAGTCCTAACAAATGCCACTCTTGATTTCCAAATTCTCTAAATAAATTCACTCCTCACTTCGTGAGTCGTGAATTTATCGATAATTTGGAAATCACTCGTGGCATTACTTATGACAATTTATTAGATGAAGCGCAAAATAGATTCCGAAAAGGAAGATCCTGTACAGATGGATACTTCACTATTAAAATTCTAATAGAAAAACACAGAGTTTAATATTGAAACACACATGGAGTTTATTGACTTGAAGAAAGCATTTGACAACGGAAATAGAAACAAATTATTATAAATCCTCAAATATGATGGCATCCCAGACCAACTTATAAAAGCTACATATATATGATATTTATAAGGATAATTACATAGAACTTAAGATTGAAATTAAATTCTCTGAATGCGGACCAATTAATCAAATAGTTAGACAAGGATGTGGTTTTTCATAATATACATGAAATCAATGATTAAAGAATGGAGACTACAATCACATGGCAGTATACCAGTTAATAGGTTATATAATCTAGACACCCTATTATTTGCAGATGGCATTGTGTTTATAGCGAATTCAGAAGAGGGCCTACAACGCTCAGTCCACTCTTTTCACCAAATTGCAATAAACTGCAACATGGAAATCTCAACGGAAATATCTAAATTCATGGCTTTCCTAGGTAAAGACCCAGTTCACAGTAAAATTATTATTAATACTAAATATTAGAACAAACTAAACACGTTTAACTATGTCGGATACCAAGTTACATACGAAGAGGAAAACAAATTCAGTCAAAAAATTATAAAATTTAACAGAGTGCCAGGAATTATAAATAATATTTTCAAGCCAAACACAGTACAGCAACACACACGAATCTGGATTTATAAAACATTGGCCAGGCCCATATTATGTTACGGCAGTGAGGCCTGGACAATTCGCAGTGTAGATGAACAAAGACTAACTGCAGCAGAAATGAAATTTATGAGACGTACTGCAGGTTACTCAAGGGCAGACCATAAAAGGAATCTGAGATTCTCAAATTATTACAAACAGAATCAGTCTTGGAATATGTACAAATATACACAAACAACTGGAAATCTCACGAAAGAAGAATTGAGTAGAACACGAATAACACGACAGATCTTAAATTACCAGCCACCAGGCAAGAGATCTTTGGACAGACCCTTCAAACGTTGGATTGAGACCTTAACAGACCACTAGGTCTATCACATAGAAGGAAGAAGAAGAAGTTATATTAAATGTTAACATAGAATATGAGAAATACAAATACATATAGCTCTTATTTTAGTAAGTTAAATAAAATAATAATAATAATAATAATATTAATATTGATAATAATAATAATAGTGGTACAGTGAGAATAATACAATTATACATATATCGCAATTAATATATGTATTTTAATTGTTAAGATAATTTTCAATCGAAAATGAAAGCGAATGCAAACTTGCATTTCTCTTAAAGGATTCTAATATTCTGCAGCCAGTGTTAGGAATTTCGGTTGCGGAAAGTGGAGATAGTTTGACGTAAAATTATGATATGTCCCATGTTGATGTATAGTAACGAAGATATTACGATGCGATCATATGGTTTCATATATCACAATCGTTGTGATTCTTAGGCAGTATATTATTTAAGTATGAACATTTTAAATTATACTCTATCTCTATGGATTCATTAACATATCACATATTGTAAGAAATAAATAATGAACAGAACAAATTACTCTTTTAACAATATATGTCACATGTGTATAAATTGAAAGCTATCCGTAAAGCTATGACACAAACCCGATTTTCCTTCCGATAGAAATCATATAAGACTTTTGTACAACTTAAAAATGTGTCGGTCGAGCCTGTTTTTTAGTAAAATAATTATAATACAATTAAAATCTGAATTCTTCACAGCTCTAACTCAGGCACAGCCGCAGCCCACAACGCTCCAAGAGTCTCGGTATCATGCTCCAGCACCTGAAGCTCGACCTTATAATAACACTCAAGAACACCAGCAGCAACAATACCAGCCCACGCAATGAGAGAACCCACAAATGCTGGAAATACGACGATTTCAGCATCAAACTGCAGCATCAACAGGAATTGCCTTCTAGGCAAACTCAACAACTTAGAGCCGAGTGGCAAAAGTTGCGAGAGGAGCAGAACAGATTCCTGGAGCAGCGGAAGATGTGGGAAGCCAGGATTCAGTTTAGTAAAGGCCCTACTCAACCATTCAATAACCAACTTAGTGATGGTCCACTCCCAGATCGTCGGGACGCTAACAACGTACCAGACGACAGGAGTGAGAGTCACTCGATACATGAGGATCGGCGGTCTTTGATGCACTAGACGATGCATATGACACGCTGAGGAGAGAGCCCACCCTTAGGGTATTGCCACACGTAGCTGCACGCTTTGTCAGCACCCTATTGAGCTTCTACTGATCATGGGCAGT
>JASPKZ010001974.1:3922500-4025000 GCA_030220185.1 Diploptera punctata | reverse complement strand
GTTGATGTGAAATTTAGTATATGATAAGGTGTTTCATTTCCAGAGCAGGACATCGGAAAAGCACAGTGCCAGAAAGCAGAGATTCCGAGAGCCGGTAGCACGGAATGAGTCACACTACTCGGGCAACAGCACAGCACTCATCGCATAGGTCTTGATCCATCTTTTGGGAGAATATTAATCGAAGAACAGTAGGTTTCTCGAGCATATGTCATATATTGAGAGCAATCACATGCCGTTCAACTGTAGTCGCAATATAGATCACTTGCGCTAGACCGTGTAGAAATGTACATTAAGCAATGTGACACTGCTTTATTTTTTATTAATGTCTGTGTCGCCGACGCTATTAACCTAGTTTCATATTATTTTGTTGTATTTGTATAGGCCTAATATTTGCACCTCCATTATATGAATTTCATAGTAAAATCCAGGTATGTCAGTCAGTCATAGATTGAAGTCAGGCAGTCACACCTCACATATAAGGTTATAATTCCAGTGTCAATTGTGATTTAGGATTATATTTTCTAGATTGTAAGTTAAAACATTTGTGTTGTGGAAGAATTGATTAGGAATGAAATTTCAGAGAATGATGTAGTTAATAATGTTATGCAGCATAAGTTGACATATGTCACTCAGTCATATACACTTTTGTAGTTAATAAATAGGATTGTTTTTCTTCAGTAGTTATGTGTTAACCACATATTTTTTCTCCTTCAGATCACGTGGAGAACATCCCACATTTCAGTATTATTTACAAAAAGTGTAAAGTAAATTGCAATCACTTACACGTGGAATGGCTCCTCAGAATCCCTTTTCTGCATTAAATATTAGTTGTTTTAATTAGAATGATATACATATATACATTCATATCTGATGAAAGACATTTAAGAAAAAAACTGAAACTAAAATTTCCCGTTTCCATCGGAATTTGAATTACATAATTCCAGATTCGAACGTTCACTTTACGCCTAGAGAACTACCTCAGAAAGAAATTATGCAAGTACTATTTTTACGAAACTCAAATTTTCAGTTCCGAATTCACTATGGTTCTTTATAATAATCCAGTTTATATTACAGACAATCAGTTTCATAATGTGTACGTTTAATAAACATTTGTTGAGGTCAACTGCTATACTAGGTTCAAATTTTACTGTTATATATATATATATATATATATATAACGTATATATATATATATATATATATATATATATATATATATATTAGTCCACCGCTGTGGTCTCGAGGTGCCTTGTCACGCAGCGGGCCCGGGTTCGATTCCCGGTCGGGGCAGTTTCTCTGCGTGAGGTTTTTATCGGGGTTTTTCCTCACCTGTAAGACAAATGTCAGGAAAACTTTAAGGCCCAAACGGTCCCCGAAATCATATGGCCATCATCTTTATCATCATCATCCTTCACCTGTGTGGAAAGCAACTGGAAGCTACCACACCTACACAATTCCCTAGTAAAGCTGCAAGCATAGCATGAAAATGCTATGATTGCAGTGAAGGACCTGCCTTCGGGCAGAATTACTATGGATGGATATATATATATATATATATATATATATATATATATATATATATATATATATACGAATATTACCTAGTTCGTGTCTAGGGGCTATGTTCCTTGTCTCTGATCCAGTAGATCCAGGGTAGATAAAAAGACCTCTGAATAGGGTTTTAAGCGGAGCCTGAAGATTTTCGTTCACGTAACATAATCCAAAATTAGATCTTCTGAGAAAACTGTAATAAGCCTTTTTCACACAAGTAATACCTTATTTTCCTACTAGGTGTCTTTTTGAAGTTATGAGCGGACTATATGCCGGTCGCTGATATATGTAGGGAAATAATTGTAATAAAACTATTTTGATTAATTAACTCCCGCTAGGGATCGCCCTTATCCCCATGAGGGGACAATGTACGAGTATTGACTCTACTGGAAATGTTGCCTAGATTTTTTTTTTCCAAATAGTATTTCCACAATTATATCAAATAAAAACAGTGAAAGCGTTTGTAAACCTTCTGAGCCACATGATATGCCCAATTCTATATATTTGACTTATTAATCCTTATAGTATTAGAAAAATGGCATAAATTATAGCGTTCCTCTGAATATTCTTCTTTCTCTTTGCTTAACGTGTCCGAGTATTATCCTGAGAATTATTATTTGACGAACATTTGGTGGAATCGAATTTCTAGTACACCGGTATGTAGCAATATCTCGCACCTTGAGATTGCTAACAGTTTAGATCTATGTCCCATTTCCTTGGTAGAACAAATTTTAAAAAAAGTTAAATCCTCTCTAAATGGATGTCATTGAATTATTGGCATGAAAACTAGACATTGTGATGTCGCGGAATAACACAACTTATATAAAAATCGCTCTGACCTATAGAAAGTAATGATCTCTTAATTCCAGATAAGTTTAATTGTTTGTCCGAAAACATATCAAATAAAATGTACTTTTAAAATCGACATCTGACGCGACCTTTTTAAATTATTTCATAAATTCCTGTCAAATTTTATTCTTAAGATATAATTTTTCACATTATTTCCCACCACTTACAAAGGCATATACGTGCTTTCTGACGATTATTTTAAATATATGTTCCACGATATTTAACTATATGTAAACGTGGGAGCCATATATATTTTATCGAATATTCTGTATTCCTTTGCAGTGAACATAGAGTCTGTTCTAATTAACTGACACTAAATAAAAACAACGAGCATTCTTTCACAGGTTAGAGTATTTATTGCGTTAGGTTAGCTTTTAGGTTGGTCTTTCATAGGAAAGAGTACTTAAATTGCGTTCGGTTAGCTTTTGGTTCGTTGAAACGCGAGTTGAAAATAATGTCGTGTATATGTTAGCTGCATCCCGAGATTCAATAGTCCAAACCGCTGTCTGTTGGCGCATGCGCATGGTGTATGATTGGGACGTAGAACAATTTTTCGCGTCACATGTTGTAAATTATTTCCAGACTTTGTTTTCATACTAGTTGTCTGTAAGGCAATGCTTCACGTAACTAGAGTGACAGCATACCTGTAAACAATATTCTTCATAAAATATTCGTAATTACCTGATTTTTCAGGTAGGCCTCTTCATGATTTATTACATTTGGAGTATTTCATTAAGTCTTCTAAACACAATTTTCACCACTTACGGGGGACTAAGGGATTAAAGAGAGGAAACAATGTACTTGCTCTAGGAGTTGTGCCTTACTAGCTCAATGGTAGAGTACCAGCGCATAAAGCTGCAGATTGTGGATTCAAATTCTGACTAAGCTGCAAATGATTCTCTCTGCTTCTGTTAAATATTTATTATATCTTATCTGCAAATTATAAATAAAATTATAAAACATAATAAGAAAATTATTGATATAAAATTTTCCATGTATTTTAAGGTTAACATTTAGAGGGATTGAATTACAAAAGTTCACGAAATGATGGGCGGTTCTTTATAACATTTATAGCTTATTAATAAAATCTTAGTTCATCTTAAAAAGTTGTATATGCCCTGTAACAGAAGTTTATTAAATAACTGCACAAGCAGCTTTCTATACAGCACTTTAATGAAGTTAATAAGAGGAGCAGTTACAGAGATTCGTTCGTTGAGAACTGCACATAATATCATAACATTTATATTCGTTACAATTTTAACAAACATAACGAGTTTGTAAAACTTTCATTAGGCAGGAGGAGGGTTTCGTTCAAAGCGCAGTTGTAACCAGCACAGTCAACTGTTTATAAAGACAAATTAAACGTGGGGTCAACCACTCATTACTGGGGTTTCTGTCATAAAACATTTTATTTATACCAACGTCAATAGATCTCCTCAGTAATTCATAAAGTCGCAGGGGTACACAAACATTACCGCATATATAAACCAGCTATACAAAATTGTACATTCTCTCTCCTTTTGTAAGAATTATACCCCTCCCTATGACGGTTCACATTTAGGCTGAGATTAGAAAACTTCTTTTATACTAGCTGCCTACTAGACTGCAGTTGCCAACAAACAGGTAAAAACATCTTAGGATAGAACAGATCACACCCTCCCAGACCCAAGGAGCAGATTTAAATACTCTTTCGTCACTCAAAATTTAACCTTGGCCGTAAGGACTATATCGACCACTAGACTTGTACGTAATACTCCGTAATATTATTTGGATTTTTATGTTGAACTCTAATAAGTACGATGAAACAATTAAATACCTACCCAAGATTTTTTTAACTAAATATATTAAGTTCAGCCATAGGCGCGGCATGGGGCAGGCCACCTAAGGCCATATCCCTCTAATGTAATAGCATAACACACGGGGCAGATGTGTTTGATATATGTGCTTCGATTTGCAATCTATTAGACACTCGTACGATTGGAACTTAGAAAACATTACCCTTCAGGATGGTAATTGAATAGCCACCTATAACCCTATTTTTTTTTACAAATTTAGTTTTAAATTGCATATGGTTTGTAATTTCAATGTAAAAATAAACTCTGGAGATAAATAGGGCTGCAATATTGAAAACTATTAACAAGAAATAGGTGGGAGAATAACATTATCCATGGTCAACTTTTATAAGATGCATTATGTGTTCCGCTGAGGTTTTATTCAAAATTAAAATATAAAATTATGGAATATTCACCTGAAAGGTCCGTCTCCTCAACTTAATTAATTATTATTTAACTGTAGCACTTTCGGGACTTGTCCCATCATCGGCAGGATTCAAAACAGGTGTTTCACTGAAGATCTGGTAGAGGGGGTTACATGTATTGGGTTCGTTTTCGTTTATCAGATTGTCGTTGTTGTGAGCTGCTTTCATGATTTCCATCTCTTCGAGTACGTTTATCTTCGCTGGATTATTTTCCCTGTGCATTACTGTTAGGGTGTTTTCAATATTTAACACGCGATGTCCTTCATGGATAACGTGTTTTGCATAGCTTGATTTTCCTTCTGCGTGAATGAAGTCTCGAAAATGTTCTTTAAATCTGATGTTAAAACTCCTGTTTGTTCTTCCTATATAAAATTAGTTGCAGTTCTTACATGTCAATTTATATACTTCTTTGCTGTTGAAAATGTTATTTTCTTTAATGTTATTGTTTATTATGTTGTTTAATTTGTTATTAGTTCTGTATGCTATTTTTACGTTTTTATCGGCTTTCTTTAGTGTATTAGCTAATTTTGTCGTTTCTTTTCCTGTTTATGTAAGTGTTAACCATGTTTTCTTGTTGTTGTCAGATTCTTTTTCTAGTTTAGTTATGTTGGTTATATTGTTCTTTTTTTTTTGTTTATTTACGAGGTTATCTATGATTTCTTCATTATAGCCATTGATTTTTGCCATATATTTAATTTAGTTGGGTTCTTGAATATAATTGTCTTTGTTTAATTGAAGTTTTAACATTCTATTGATTAAGCTGTTAAACGTACTTATTTTTTGGTCGAGAAGGGTGTGTAGATTTTTTTTATGGCCAGAGCATTGTTTGTAGGTTGCCGGTAGATGCCAATTTCTAGTTTATTGTTGTGTAGATTTTTGGTTATAGACAAATCTGAGTAGTTTATACTATTACCAACTTCTATTTTTTTGGTGAATATGATTTTTTCATGCATGTTAAAGTCTTGTAATAACAACAGCAGTTTTAACATCAGATTTAAAGAACATTTTCGAGACTTTATTCATGCAGAAGGAAAATCAAGCTATGCAAAACACGTTATCCATGAAGGACATAGCATGTTAAATATTGAAAACACAGAGGAAATAATCCAGCGAAGATAAACGTACTCGAAGAGATGGAATTCATGAAAGCAGCTCACAACAACAACAATCTGATAAACGAAAACGAACCCAATACATGTAAACCCCTCTACCAGATCTTCAGTGAAACACCAGTTTTGAATCCTGCCGATGATGAGACAAGTCCCGAAAGCGCTACAATTAAATAATTAATTAAGTTGAGGAGACGGACCTTTCAGGTGTATATTCCATAATTTTATATTTTAATTATCCATGAAATTAAAGAAGTAGATTATACAGAGGATGATGGGAAATATTACCTCATGATAGGGATATATGGAGGGCTTATGTCCGCGCAGTCACGAACCATCGGGTTCGATAGAGCCAGTGAGTTAGTTATTAATAAAAAATACAACAGTATAATGTATCCCATTGCGAATTCTAAATAAAGTCAAGGTTTTTGAAGAATCTGACCACAAAGGTAGCTACCATGGTGAAAAAGTTTATTAAAAAATAAACAGTCTGTCCAGCAGCGTAAAAAGGGATTTTTTTGGTTGAGAGAATATTTTTGTTTGCAAGATGTAAATTTACGGGTTTATGAGACAAGTCTTAGAAGACAATTAAATAGGCAATTGTGTCACTATATTGTACAAATACAATAAACATAATTATGATCAAACGCAATCTTCGAACAATCAGGAAAATCGAATAAAAATACGGTTATTATTTCATCAGCATAACATACATGACCGGCCAAGACAAGAAGCTGTTGCGAAGTTCCGGCTCCTAACTGGACAAGGTATTCTTGTCAAACATCTGTCTCGCTTTGGGGTACTTCAAGAACCCACCTACAAGCTCTGTAATCTGGATGAATATATGGACAGGGAACACTTAATGCGATGCCCGGCTCTTTGCAGTACATCTGAGACTGGTAAATATTGAGAAGAGAGAACCATGATGATGATTCAGATGAACATATAACGTTTCTGTTAATGTTTTATGCCATTAAATAAATAAATTTCATCAGCAGAACAAAACGTTTACTTTCGAACAATTCCATTGTTAAGTTGGTATCCCTTTCACCCATCGAATGCGCGGACTCCATACAAAAGGCCCTTCTTGTAACGAACCCAAAATTTATGAAATTTTGTACCTAATGAGATGCTGTGTACTAGGAACTTCAACTATGTGACAGCCTGCTTCCCTCTCATCCAACGTTCGTCCTCTGCCTCTAATCTATTTTTGCTTTCTTTAAAAAAACAATAAGAGAAAATGGGCACACGATTGTAACTAGATAATTTAACGTAAAGCAGAATACGAAGAATAAGACACAACTTATAATGAATTATTCAAATTTGTTTTAATATATGTTCTCTCTTTCTCTCTCTCTCTCTCTCTCTCTCTCTCTCTCTCTCTCTCTCTCTCTCTCTCTCTCTCTCTCTCTCTCTCGTTACCACAGTTTCACGTATCCCTTCAAATATACTTTTTAATGCCCCGCGCCAAATGGGCTTTATTGGTACACAACCTGTCGAGAGAGGAATTTGAACTCTGGACCACATCCATATTTTTTTCACTACATATGGATGTGGAGAACCCCTCTGGATGAGTTGTCAAACAACACGAATATTAAAAAAAAACACGACTTACACTATTCACCCATTCATTCAATCATGAAGTACTTCACACTGAACAAGGCGAATATAATATTGATAAAATTGATGGCCAGGTGGTGTTCGTCACTATTTGGACCTTAATGTTTCCAAGATATTTGTCTTACAGGTGGGGAAAAAGACCTAAAAAGATCCTACCCAGGAAACTTGTCTCTACCGGGGATGTAATACGGCCCACTACATAAACGTCAACGACGTAACCTAGAAAACATCGCGGTGGTAATAATAATAATAATAATAATAATAATAATAATAATAATAATAATAATAATAATAATAATAATAATAATACTAATAGTAATAATAATAAACAAAATATCAGGCCCAATAAAGTAGTGGCAGGAATTTATTAAACTAAATGCTATTTAGATTCAAATAGGGTCGCACGGGCAGCAAACCGTACGTGCTTGTTGACATTGCGAATACAAAATACATAAACAATAAATTGTATTGTATGTTAATTAAGGTAGGTGTAAATATTGAGTATTAAGAGTATTACATTTTGTTTACATGTTTATATATTCACGAAAGAGTGTTGTTCTTACTTCCCGCGTCTTGTCCAGAAATTTACTTTTCATTTATCCTTTTTTTTGGGTTTACCATTAACTCGTAGCTTACCAATCTATCACGATTTGAATTCAGAATTTTTTCTGGTAAAAACTGATCCCTCCAATATTACAAAACTTTCATTTTCGTAATAAATATATTTCGTCTTCAAAGTTCTCTCACATTGGACATAATCGCATATAGTGATCGTCGGTTTTTTTTTTTTGCGTGGTCCCCAACCTAAACCAAACAAGCTGATATATCTTTAAAAAATTAAAAGATGAGATTACACTTAATCCTCCACAGTGCAGAAGAACATCATAATAAAATATTGGGAATTATTGAAATCCATTTTTAAGGTCGTCCAAAAATTGAAATAAAAATAGAGTGTGTAATGGTGCAGGTATGTACGAAAAGTTGAGAGGAAGATGTTGTCTAAATATATGACTGAAAAATTATGAATATTGTAATCGAGATTTTAATCTATAGGGTTTCCAGTATAAAACCGGACACTCTGCGGCTGGCAGAGTGAAATGCGGACGAGGAGAGAGAGCAGCCTGACGGGTGAAACCCCGTGAGGCGTGTCCGGTTTTATATTGGAAGCCCTGTATTTGAAGATAGGCCTAAAAATGAAGACATGGTAGACACAACTACATTTGGCTGAAAAATATTGAATATTCCATTCAAGATGTTTGTCTATTAGAAGATGTATGAGCCAGAAATACTTGGGGAAATTAGTCAATATTAATTGTTGAATGTCACAAAACAAATTGTTTGGTTGAAAAGGAAGCATTGTATTAAAAATGTAATAAATATAATAAGTAAAATAGTATATAAAATTAATATACGGAATATTTATTCAGAGGTACTTTCACATTGCATTGAATTGAATAGTGCAAGAAATATGACGGCATCCAATTATAATGGGATGAAACGTTCATGTAACAGCGTTTCCCTCTTCCATAAATTGATTTTATTATTAACAGATACGTCAATTATGTCTTTGTTTATAAATTAATCAATGAATACCTGGATGTTCAGAATAAAATGTATAATCCAACAAATATATAATTCCAGAATTTGCTGGTAGGACGTTAGCGCCCTAATATAACAGGAGTCGTTTAAAACCCAATAGCTTTACCATTAAAATATATATACAGTCAATATGCCCATTTCACCAATTAATGTTTAAAAAGGTCAACAAGTCTCCACAGCCAAGCTGTCATTCTCAAGACCAGATATTGACTCATACCGCACCTCTTAACGATATTTCAGGAAATGTATATGTTATAAAACTACGTTTATATTTAAACTTATGTTCTTCAGTTTAGTTATATAATGCATAAAAATAGAGTTATTGCATTTTCTTACATGTTGTCAATCATTATATCGATATCTCATGAATGTGGATGTTGTTTTGTGATATTCTAACGGACCACTAGTTATAAACTATATTGATAATTATGGTGTAACGCCATTTGCAATACGTGCTAATGACATTTTCACAAACATATTTTAGTTATAGCCAGTTGCCAACAAGTTCACTCAAATTAGTTCGGAATATTTTAACCTCAAGAAGACGCGATACAAAATCTTAGCAAATCTATGCTTTAATACACTGCAGAAAAAAAAGATGAATTTAACTAGTTAAAAAATAAAATCATATTCCTGCTCATAAACAAAGCATTAACAATCGATTACATTACTATTCGTAGGAAGCCATCACAACTTTCGGTAAATGCTATAATTGCTAGACGATAATAGAAAGTAAAATGCACCAAGATAGTAACAAAACTTCCAAACTAAATGCGAAACAATAAAATATGTTTAAAACTTTGAAACACGTATAGGTAAAGAACACAATCACAAACCAAACAATTCTGAAGACAAAATAATTACTTATTCCACTAAATTAGAATTAAATGAACATTAATCTACTCGCAATCAGTTAACGAATTCAACTTGATCGCAAATAATATAAAAATAACAAAGTAAAACATGGTAGATGAATACATCATCGCATTAAACAAATTTCAAATTGAAAATAAATACCATATTAGATGTAATGTCAGCCAAATCATAAAAGGATTTTATCTTTTCCAGAGCAAAACAAAAAATAATTTCAAACTCTAAAGAATATGATGGAAATAAAATCGATATTTCATCATCACCATCCGGTATCATGGCAGCTGCCACCGTCTTCCGGAAATCAAACACCATTCCTCTCTGTCCATCCATTGATCTTCCTCCATTCCTCTGATATTCATAGCTGCTTGTACCCCTTCTATCCAAGTTTTCATCGGTCTTCATCTCTTCCTCCTTTATATTGGGATCCATTCCATAACAATTTTTGGCAATCTTTGCTCTGGCATTCTTTTGACATGGCCATACCACTGCAATATTTTTTTCTATAATGTCTATGATGTCCGACTCCTCTTGTACACCCATAATTTCCCTTATTTCTTTATTTCGTATTCTATCCATTCTAGATTTTCCAGATGATCTTCTTAAAATATCCATTTCTGTACTTAATTTTTTTTTCATTTCCCTGGTAGGAATTTCCCAGACTTTAGCACCATATGTTAAAATGCTCTGAATCATGGTTTGATATATTTGTAATTTTAAATTTTTTGTAATATTTTTGCTCCACCAAACGGAGTTTAAAGCATTTATTGCTTGTTTTTGTTTGTGCGATTATATTTTTAATTTCCACTGTGTTATCGCTTGAATGGTCTAATTGTGTTCGTAAATAAGTGCATTCAATACAAGGTTCTAGTTCTTCTCCATTATTGAAATTTATATTTTCCATTTCTTCTCCTATACACAGATATTTAGTTTTCTCAATGTTTATATAAAGTCCCCATTCTTCATGTCCTTCTTTAAGTTTTTTAGCCATATATTCTATGTCATCGTGATCTTGTGCTATTAATACCTGGTCATCTGCAAAATTTAGTGAATATACATGTGTATTTTGGATTTTTTTACATTTTGTCCTCCAGGCGCTTGGTACTCTTTCGAGATAAATTTTAAATAGAGTTGAAGATAAACTGCAACCTTGCCTTAAACCTTTTGTAATAGTAAATCCCTTTGTTATATGATTTGCAACCTTTTTCGAAATAGATCCTTTGTATAATGCTTTTATAACTTCTACTAATTTTTTGGTAATGTTAGAATAGTCTAAAGTTTCCCATAATATTTTTTGGGGAATACTATCATATGCCTTGATTAAATCGACAAAAATCAAATGTAAATCTCTGTTAGTAGCTCTTTTTTTCAATCATTTGTGTTATGCAAAATATATTATCTGTGCATGACCACCACTTCTAAAACCACATTGTTCTTCCATTTCTTTATCATGGTATTCTATATCAACCATTTTACTTAGTATACGTCCATATATTCTACTTAATGTACTCGTTACTGATATGCCTCAATAATTTTCACACTTTATCTTGTCTCCCTTCTTATGTATCGATGTTATAATAGTGACTTTCCACTCTTCTGGCACTTCTTCGCCATTTATTATTTTACTAAACAGTACAGTGATCAGTTCCAATAACTTCTGACTGTCACTTTTAATCAATTCTATAGCAATATTTCCTGAGTCAGCATTACTACCATTTTTCATTCTCATAATTTCCATTTTTACAGTATTTATATCAATTTTGATTAAAATGCATATTTGTTTGTTCGTATTTTATGCGCTGCCATACCGTTCATGCGACTGTGATAGGGCTTTTTGCAAAATGTTCAGGAGTTTCCCAGGAGAGTTATAGGCTATAATAGAGTTGTAATACTTATCCCATTCACCCTTAAAAATCGCCCTTCAGTGAAAAACGTAAAAAGTCGCTTGTTGAAGGCTTAAATGGCTTATGCTGCATAAACCATAACAAATACACAAAATTAATGCATCTTCTTCTTCTTCCTTTCGAGTATCAAAAAGACTGCGACAGCATATATTTATCTTTTACGGATTAGTCACATTAAACATTTTTGTCCTTCATTCATGTCAACAAGATCGGAATAAGTAATTTCCCAGGCAAACGCCTAAAACTACCACTAAATAATGAAAATAAAAGCAAAGAGTTAACTTACATTATGTACATTGTATAAAGTACATTGTAAAATAAAATTATAAAAAAATAAAAGGAAAGAACAATGTACACAATATAACCTGGCTCCAAGAATAATCTGATAACAATAAAAATAACTGGATAACATTTACTTACACAGGAAAATAAACAACAAATTTACCTACCCGTTTAAAAGATTTGACAAAAGCATAAAAATGGTACACAAAACTGTAAACAAACTAAACAACATAATACATATTAGCAAAGAAGACAGAACTAATTTTAACAAATACATACATAAGTAACGTGTAAATATTGTAACAATTTTATATAGGAAGAACCAACAGAAAGTTTAATATTAGATTTAAGAACATTTTAAAGAATTTAAGTATGAAGAAAATAAATCAAGTTGCCTCAAACTTACAATAAAGGAAGAATATTATATGCAGGATGTAGTCAAGAAGAACAAGTAACTGTAGCAGTCAATAGTGTAATATTTATAAGGGCTAAAATTAATAGAATCTGGTTAAAGTCATTAATTTAGTACGTAGGTACTAAGAAAAAAGGAAAAATCTAGTGGTTTATTGAGGTTATGTAAGACACGAAATGGTTAGCGTGACTTGTACTGGATGAGAGGCACGATACACGATTACCGCAGCCCTCTCTAGAGATCTGCTACAAATTGGAAACTAGAGTGAGATTTGTAAACAGAATACCAAATCAGATACGTAAAATTATATCACTTTTAATTTGAACTATAAATTGTTACATGCAGGTACGGTGTAACTAACACAAGTAAATTACTTCAGTCAGAATTCGAGATAATAGTAGCTGCTAGATACTAACTATCAGACCAGGCGTTTTTTGCAAGACATAATGATAAGCCCTTGTACATGTATGATGCAATTAACAAAAACACAGTATAATAATAATAATAATAATAATATTAATAATAATAATAATTTATTTCTTTATATACAGATTTTCAGTATTAACACATTTTTCTGTGCCTAAAGCTTTATTTCCCTTCTCCACTCGTTTTATCCATCCACTTCATATCCTCCAGTCCTCGTGTTCTCATTCCAGTTCTTATTTCTTGAATCCACGAGTTCGAGGTCTTCCTTTCCTTCTTCTTCCAGGTGGACACCATTCCAATATTTGTCTGGGTAGGCTATCCTTTCTTCTTGCATTCGTCGTATATGCCCATACCAATTTAATTACTTGTATCTGATATAATCTACTAATTCATAACTATTATTAGTTTTTTCTCGTATGAGGGTATTTCTTATTTTTTGTAATTCTGAACATATTTTTGCTCTCCCCAAGAAATCCATTGACATAGTTTTTGTTCTAAGTTGTCGTTTATTTTCCAAACTTCAGCTCCATATGTGACAGTACTTCTCACTATTGAATTATATATTTGTAACTTATTCTTTTCTTGTTATATGTCTGTTCCATAAGATTTCATTCATCATTGCTGCTATTGCTCTACCTTTATTTATTCAGTTCTTAATATCACTTCCTTGTACATCCTCTTTATGCACTTTTACTCTCAGATACTCAAATTCTTAACATCCTATAATATACCCCTTCATCTTCTAATGTTAAATCTACGGTTTCTGCTCCATATGCCATATAAGGTGTTATTTTCTAAATTTATTTAAACCCCAGTTATCGTATTCCTCCAATAATTTTCTGAACACAAACTCCATGTCTTCATCTTGAGAAATATTTTACCTGTTGATCCATTTCCAATTGGTAATGTCATTCCTGAACATTTGTTTGCCCTTGACGGTGCTTTATGTATAAAAATCTTCGATAATATGGGTGATATGCTACAACTTGATGATATCCTTTAGTTACTTGAATTTCTTCTGATACACATTTTCAAATTTTAATTTTAGATACTGCATTCTATACAACTTTTTATTGCATTAATAATTGTGTCGTTTATGTACACATCTTCTAATGCTTCCTACATCTTTTGTAAATGTACGGTGTCATATGCCTTTTCTAAATCCACAAGTGTGAAATGAACTTGTTGCTTATTATTAGTGTTTTCAATCAATTGATTTATCTCAAATATGTGATCAATTGTACATATCAGAGACATGAAGCCTGCCTGTACTTCTTTTACCTTATATTTATAATTTTCTTCCAAATATTATTTGATGATTTTTCCATATATACGGCTAAAAACATTAATTACGGTGATTCCTTTAAAATTATTGCACTCGTATTTTCTCAATTCCTTATGAATGACTGATATCAACCCGATTTTCCATTTTACTGGCACATTTCCGTTTAGGCATCTCTCAAAAAGACTCCTTAACAATTCAAACTATTTCCTTGTACCACATTATTTAATTAATTCAGTTTGTAATCCTCCACACCACAAGTAGTTACATTTTTTAAACTGCAAATTGCTATCTCTACTGTCTCAATGTCTATATTTATACTCGTTCTGTTTTGATCATCCGTTTTCTTTACAGTTCGACTTAAAATTTCCGCACGATTTTCAATCACTAGCTTGCTAAAATGCAATTATAAATATAAATAAGAAATCAAATATATTATAATAGTAATAATAATAATAATAATAATAATAATAATAATAACTCACTGGCAGAACCGAATCCTATCATGAGTTAATGATTCCATCATAACCTATAAAAGAGCTCCCTCAAACAATGCTTAATATCATTATCCCACCTCATTTTTGTTTTATCTTCTGGGATATTTTCTTTTGATTGCCATACAAAACGTTTCCTTGCCCATATTTCATACCTCATTCGTGCCACATATCCTGCCCATCGTAGACTAAGACACTTAATATTTGGAATCCGCGCATGGTAAATATACCATGAGACATTTAAATCGCCTGGAATTCGGACACGATATTACTACCATGCAGTGCACTGCTGATTAATTATTTTGTTTTGTTTTGAATCTAGCTGCATTATCGACTACATCCTTGCAGTATTTGCAGCTTAAATATTGTGCTAATATATATGGATATATGTTAGGTGTCTCTATATGACAGGAATCCAACTTTATAGGGATTGGTCCTATGAGAGTCGCCATCTTACCCTAATATCGTAAGTACCAAAGGAGTATTTTTTCTGACACTTTACACGAAAAATTACTTTGTTACATTAAACATAATGTAATGTACTATTTCATAGTAAAGCGTTTTACGCCTTATGTACTAACCGCAATGAAAAACACAATACAAAGTCAACTATTTTCAAAGTTTTACACTTTACGTTGAAAAAAAAAGCTTACCACATTCAGGTGCTCCACAAATTAGCCGCAGAAGATAACGCAGCTTGTCAGGCTGCGTGTTATGATTTGATAGCGGCTGCACACAATGAGGACCTTATGGATCACATCCTGTTCAGTGATGAGGCCACATTCCTTATCTGTGATAAAGTTATTGAACACAACACCCGGATACAGGGTACCGAACCACCTCACACTCTCATAGAATTGGAAAGAAACACACCCAAAGTGAATTATACTTGGAATAACGAAGACCACAGTGTATGGACCCTTCATATTCGCAGAACAGACAATTAATGACACCAATTACCTTGACATTCTCGATTTATTCATCGAACCGCAGCTACACCAGAATGATTGCTGACTCTGTTGTGTTCCAACAGGACGGAGAACCCCCTCCTTTTGCGCTAGATGCACGGGCTTACCTCGACCGAACATTCCCCAATATATGGATAGGCAGAGGTTCAGCAAGACTGTGGCCATCGTGTTCCCCTGATATGACGTCCCTGGATTTCTTTGCTTGGGGGTTCATATAGGGAAATATGTACAAGATAAAGATACTGGATCTCCAAGATCTTAGGACTCGAATCCGCAATGCAGTGACGGCTATTTAATCAGCTATGCTCAAAACGTCTTTCGGGCTACTCTCGAACGGTGGGAACAATGCTTCGAAATGGACGGAGGCCACGTTGAAATACGATGTTCATGTATACACATCGTGAAAATAAACATACATAACTATCATCAAACTGAGTTCATTGTTTCTTGGAAATTGATCGAGACTTCATGACTACCCTGTATATTTATTGTACTTCAATGATGCATCCCTAACCTCAAATGGAGCGAGGGGCACGACACAATATTCCAGGATATTGGATAAAATAGTTATTACCCCCAAAATCCAACATAATTATGTTCTCGTCACGGTCACGGGAGCGAGAACGGCAGGTAGTGGATTGTCAGATGGAAGATGTAAGGTGAACGCTTCGTATCTTTCTGGTCCGCTACGGTAGCCTAGAAATCCCATCAGGAAACTTTGCACCATTGCTTCGTGGTGCTTAATTCCGAACATTCATGGGTGGACCTAAAACATAGTTTATATGTCCGTTCTTTATCTGTCTGTTAATGCTATATAGATCGATAGATCATCGGTTGATTAATGTATTTGGCATCGTCCGATTCCTAATAGCCAATTTTGTCGGTCCATCCAATCTCCTGGTTGTAGATGTTTCTCCTTCATATATAAACATATTCCCTGACTGCAGGAGGTTTTAGGGCTTCCTCTGCTTCGTCTTCCCTCAGATTTCCATTCCGAAACAGATTTTGGTAGTCGATACTCTTCCATTCGCTGGACGTGTCCGTACCATCTTAATTGCTGAGTTTTAATATAATCTAGAATACTGTCTTCAATCTTCATTTTCTCCCTTATAACTGAGTTCCTAATTTTTTCTCTTCTTGAAATTCTTGCGGTCCTTCGTATAAAATCCATTTCCGTTGCCAAATTAATTTTATTTTTATTACTTATATTTTTATCCCACAATATTGCATTGAGGCAAGCAATTGCAAATTTTCCTTTATTATTTCTATTTCTTATTTCCTCTTCATAACTCCCATTTTTATTTATTTTAATTCCTAAACATGTGATCTCACTACAAGATTTTTTTGTTTCTCCAATCTCCAAAATTAAATTTTGTTCTGGTTCACCAATTGCTAAATATTTTGTTTTTTTTTCTATTCTTCTATTACTTTTCTAGTCATATATACTAAATATTCATAATCTTATGCAATTAACAATTGATCATCTGCAAAATGTAAGTTGTATAAAGTTTTTTTGTTTGAAATAGGAATTCCTATGCTTGAAAATTTTCTCCTCCAATTCTTAAATATTTCATGAACATATATTTTAAATAGAGTTGGTGATAGACATCAACCTTGACGAAGACCTTTATTTATCGTAAAACCATGTGACAATTTACTGCCAATTTTAATTTTAGACATGCAATTGTCATATAAATTTTGTATAGCTTTAATTATTATAGTTTTAATTCCCATACGTCTTAAAGCAATCCATAGTTTCTCTATAGGGACATTGTCATATGCTTTCTCTAGGTCTACAAATAGTAGGTGTAAAGGTTGTCCACATTGCATTTTCTTTTCTATTGCCTGAGTAATGCAAAATAAATTTCGGTTGTGATACGACCTGCTCTAAATCCTGACTGTTCATCTAATTCCATATCACTATAGTTTTTTTCCAATTAATATTTTAGTGTATGTCCATAGAGTCTACTCATAGTACTTGTCACTGTTATACCTCTATAATTTTCACATTGATCTTTTTTTCCCCTTTTATGGATTGTCGAAATGTATCCTAGTTTCCATTCTTCAGGAACATTTTCACCATTTATAAATGTTGTAAATATATTTCTCAGTCGTTCAAATAAATGGTCGGATCCATGTTTTAATAGTTCCGCTGGCATTCCTCCTGGACCACTAGATCTTTCATTTTAATATCCTCTATGTCCAATTGTATATGTTCATCTTCATTTTTTTCTGGAATATTTTGAACGTTATCTAAATTAAATACCCTGTATTCTGTTAGTAACGTTTTAAAATAATTTTCCCATTCAGTCATGGGTATTGTTTGTACATTTGTTTGTCCACTTCTTTTTTTCTCAATTCTTTTTAAATTCTCCAAGATTCAGAACTTCGTTTTCCTCCAATATATGTTTGAATTTTTAAACAATTTAGTTCCCAGGTCTGATTTTTAGCTTCCGTAATTTTCTTTCTAACTCTAGCTTGAGCTTCTTTATATTGAATTTTGTCTTTCAGATCTTTGGTATTCAATCACATTAAATATTTTTCTTTTTTGTTTGCTATTTCTTTTGCTAATTCCTCATTCCAAAAATATTTGAATTTATTTATTTCTCTATTTGCTTCTCCTAAAGCTCCTTTTGCCGTCAGATGAATACTTTTTACTATATAGTTGTATTCTTCCTGAGCATTGTCAACCTTTTCTTATACAGATATGATGTGCTCTCATTCTCCAAACTATCCAAGTTGTATAGAGTTGTTGACAAGTCATGGAAACTGTCCTCTTCACTTTTAGTTTTATTAACCTGTCATTTTTACTTTGGAATGGAAATATTATTTTTGCATTCAATAAATAGTGATCACTTCTGCATGACAATCCTCTGTATGCCCTTACATCCTGGGTCTTTAAAATTGAATGTTTCTTAATTATTACAAAATCTATTATCGATTGTAGATTAAGAGTATCTTGGTGCCAAGAATACTTATGAACATATCTATGTTGGTAAAATCCATATAGGATTTTAAGTGAATATTGTTCACAAAATCCTATCAATCTTCTACCATTGTCATTTTTCTCCAATTCTCCATATGGTCCGACTACATCATTGTCTATCACTTTGTCGATTCTGCTGTTAAAATCGCCAGCTAATATATATTTCTCTTGAGGTCCCGATTTCATCCATAATAGAATATAATGTACTATAAAATTTATCTTTTATTAGACTATTTAACTCATGCCCCAAATGGGAGTCAATGACCAATCACGTTTCAATGATTTCTGTTTTACAACCAATCAGAGTCGTGTTTCACCAAATATTTATCAGGGTTATAATTACCATATTAAAGAAAGCTCCTCCTTACAATATTGCGTTCCTTTGGCAATAAATAGTATGATCTGGTTGCAGTGATAAACAAAAGAAGCAGTAGAAGCGTACCTATCGTTTCTCATTTGTTTTCAAACATCGCCGTTTACATTAAATATATAAATATTTTAAAATAACTATAGTTAAATAATGATTTGTGAGTAAACAGCTTAATTTTATTCGTTAAATAGTCCTAAAAAATGCCACTCTTGATTTCCAAATTCTCTAGATAAATTCACTCCTCACTTCGTGAGTCGTGAATTTATCGATAATTTGGAAATCACTCGTGGCATTACTTATGATAATTCCCATCCTCACTAATTCCATATATATTGCTAATATAGAGCATTTTATACCAAAAAAGAGATATATTAATTTTAATTATGTTTTCATTTATTGTTTCCCAGTTTGTGATATATCTCTTATATTTCTTCTTGATAAGTATTGAAACCCCTCTTTTAGCCCTCTCATTCTTTTTAACACCACTGTAAATATGAACATACGATCCTAAAGTTTCCATTCATTCTCCTTTCTTCTTCTTTTCTGTTAGTATGATTATGTCCTGCTTCAAATCCTCCATCTGTTTAAGGACCTCCTCCATTTTATTCCTTATGCCTTGTACGTTCCATGTTCCAATTAGCAGAGTTCGTTTCTTTAGCTTGATTCGTCTTCCTTTTAATCTGACCGACTTATCTCTATTAGGTTTTTTAGCATTTCAATTTTTTTTCTGATGGGAGGGAGCTGGCCTACCGCAACCCCCAACCTGGAGGACCAGGGATTGTTTCAGTTGTTCATCCTTAGATCGGTTGCTTTCACTACAGCTAAGGGCCTGATCTGCCCTATAGGAATAATTTGACAGAAAAGATAGATGAAATGATCCCCTCGGCCTCGAATACTCTAATACCATCAGGGTCGGAAAACAACAAGTGTTCAGTCCAGAGAGACTGGATAGGAAAGATAAAAAAAGGGATATGGTATGGAAGTAGAAGTAATACCACATCGGTCAATATCTCACCATGCTGACCAATGCAATTGGTGAGTAGCCCATCCTGTCCGTTCACCACATAAATTATACGTATAAGTTATATGGTTACTAACAGCTGCACCACGTTACTCTAAAATCCCTACAATGTATTACTGAGTCACAAATTGTTAGCTCGTGACATCACAGAGCTATGTAGTAGGAAACTAAGATAATACTTGGTGGAAAAGATCGATTGAATTTAGCTCAGATTCTGTAATTTGGACTCTAGGTTCTTTTACGAACCCGAAAAAATCAGATTCTGGACTCGCTGAAAATCATATCCTGAGGGTTTGTCCCTTAGATTTTTCCACCCTTAAAATTCCATCGACCTCGACCGGGTTTAAACTTGCAGAGGCAACGAACGCAACTCCTACACTACCGATATCGAGAATGAACTTACAAAGTGACTCTATATTCGGATACTCTCGAATTTTAACTACTGTTAATATGAGTGAGAAAATATTTTCCTTCCGGAGTACAAGTTAAAGTTGCGGTAGAATATATGCCATTTTAAGGAGTATCATAGGAAAATAATTCAGGATTTCACTTTTTTGTGCGGTAGATTTGAGACCATTTGACTTTACCGCCCGCTCAATCAGGTAAATATACGATATATTTAATTTAAAACAGAAATATTATACAGTAATATTTTTTCTTCTTCACGGATTCTTACAGCTGTTGCCATCTCTCGTTATATCATTCATGCGCTACACCAATTAGATGCGAGGCTTTTGAGTATATGAACAATCATTGTTCTCTAATCTGGCTTCTTTAATATCCAGGTTTACTGTCGCCATTGCCTTATTAATTTTATTCAAAAACTTTATATTGGGTACAGAGAAGCTTAATACTTAAGGTAAACATACATACCTACAGTATAAAATTTGATATCGAAGGATTAAGAAAATGAAGTCAAGTTGTTCTTTGTTTTATTTTTACTGTAATATCTTCACTTTGTTTGCTGAGATATTATCTCGTGTCTTCGCTAGAAATTATATGGTAATACTCTGGTAATTAGCGTCCCGACAATTAATGTTTCTGCATGTTAATTACACTTGCAGAAGAGAGTTGGGATATTTAGAATATTAAAACATATTATGAACACTAATCCAAGAACAGTACTTCTCTTTCTATTCGCAATATAGGATATCCTATTTATCTGCTGGACCTCATATGACTTTATATCTGGACCAGTATTTAGTCATCATTATCATCATCATCATCAATTTCTAGTTCATTTTCTTCTTCCTTTCGTGTTATAATTCTGAAAGGACAGCTACAGTTTACAAAATGTTTTCTAACCATAGCTTCTTTAACTCTCCCAACGACATTTCACCAATTGGTAAGGTCTTCATAATTGCTTTAGGAATCCTAGATCTGTACCTATGTTTAGGTTAGCTCTATAGATACTGATGAATATAATGTATTATGGGCACCATATTAAATTCATCATGAATGTGTTCATTTCTTCTGTGATTCCACTTGGTAAATATAGCCGTTAGTAACATAAACCTCATCTGTAATTATTTTTCATTAATTGCTTTCGGGGTTCATTTCTCGCGCCCACAGAGAGAACAAGATTCACAAAAAACAGTTGTTTTAGTATTTTCAGTTAATATTTTAATCCAATATGTTTCTGGTATTTACTTCTGATTAATAATTAGCCTTTGTAAATTATCATCTAATGTAGCGAAAATTACCACATTTATTTTCGGGTTTTTACAGCCGCTGCTGTCTTCCCATGCCAAACCTCCAAAGCCTACGATCTTGGGCTTCTTCAATGCTTAGTTTACTTGCTTGCATTACCGTCTTGATGTTTTCCCTCCATGTTAACTTTGATCTCCCTCATTTCTTCTTTGTGGTCGGTTGCCATTGATTTAATAGCTTCGGCCATCGCTCATCTTCCACTCTTAAAACATGTCCTAACCACCGTAATTCCTTCTCCTCACTTCTTTGAATTATGCTTTCATCTGCTTCCATTATGTTTCCAATTTCCGTATTTATGAAATGTTCTAGTTTTGACTTTCTGGCACTTCTGCGTAAATAATCCATTTCTAGACATATTGTCTATTCTTGTAGTATTTATTGATTGGACATATCTCACTTCCATACGTTGCAACAGATTCCACCAATGTTTTATCAATATATTTTTATGTGTCTTTCCTAATATGCTTATCCCACCATATGGAATTTAACGATGATATTATATTGCTACTCAATTCAATTCTATGCTTTATGTTCTCTTTGCCTATACCTTCAATGTTATCCATAATTATTCCCAAATATTAAGTTTGTTCCACTTGCTTTATTTCAGTTCCTTCTTCCAATGTTATATAATTATCTGGCTTCGTGGAAGCAGCTGGGACTGGCTTCGTTATAGACTGGAAGTCTTCCTGAGAAAGGATGAGACTTTCTCGTACAGTGGAACTCTTTAATAATGGCGATGTGGCCATTACTTCAAGATTTTGTTAGTCATGTTTAAGGAACTAAGAGTTAAGTATTGTTTTTGTGTTAGTGCAAGTAGTTCAAATGTTTTCTAGTATGAGACACCTAATTATTATTATTATTATTATTATTATTATTATTATTATTATTATTATTATTATTACTATTATTATTATTATTATTATTATTACTATTAAAGGAGAAAGCTATTATAAATATCGAGTATGTTAACCTCCATCATTGTTTTTGATATTTTTCATTATAGCCGCTATTTTGTTTATTTAACTTATATGACTATTTTCATTACATTCCAGTTACTTTAGTAAATCATTGTGATTAAGTATTTAGACTAGTACAATCTCCTCTCTCATGGTTTGGTTAAATACCTCGTTAAGTACAATAAGTATAGGTAAAGGTATTGTTTATTATATGCTAGCAGTTGTTTACGAAATGAAGCAAGTCTGCGTAAATATAGGGCCCAGCGCCCAGAACCTCTGTTAATATTAAATAGTTATGTTTATCGGTCGGCCACGGTGGACTAGTGGTTATGCCCCTTGCCTCTGGTACGAGGGTCGCGGGTTCAAACCCGGCCGGGGTCGATGGATTTTTTAGGATGGAAAAATTCAAGGAGCAAGTCGTCTGGGAGGGACGTTAAGCCGTGTGTCCCGAGTCGGAAGATTTTCAGGCTCGTAAAAGATCCTTAAGCCTGAATGAAAGTCTCTAAGTAAAATATACCGAATTTTCCCGTCCTGGTACTACCTTGGTTTCCTAGATATCAGTATGAGGCGGAACGCTGACCACGGACCACACAAGTGACATCTATACGAATTAATTGTTACTAAATTAGTAAAAGTAAAGTAAAGTATTCCCACGACAGGCCTCAGGAGGCCCTTGGGGTAGTGGGGGTTAAGGCTCCCACTTTTTCTAGACAACCGGCACTTGATGTCAGCCGGGTTGTCAGCCGGGTTGTCAGCCCTGCGTGACGGCCGCCTTAACCCCCAGAACAAGCGTCTGGTACTCATTTCCGTTAGAGGCTGAGTCGACCCCAGGGCCATAGTGCCGCCAGAAGGTTTGGGTCAGTTTAAAAATCCTGACCCCACCGGGACTTGAACCCTTCCGGCTTGTAGCGCAGTGCCTTAACCACTACGTTACGGTGTGCCCCATTAGTAGGGTTCAAATTCTTCCCTGTAGGGAGAGAGAGCGCCTAAATCTCTGTTAAGGGAAACATGGGCTTGCAAAAATATGTTTATAATAATAATAATAATAATAATAATAATAATAATAATAATAGCTTTATTTTACCTGGCAGAGTTAAGGCCTTCAGGCCTTGTCTACCACTCAACCAGGTTTAAAAAAAATACAAAAGAAAAGTCTTAAATCTAAATTACAATATATATATATATATATATATATATATATGGTATGATAAGAAAAATAAATGCCTGGACGGGATTCGAATCCCGTCCAGGCATTTATTTTTCTTATCATACCATATTAAGCTTGCATTGCTCAATGTTAAAGATTTAATTATAACATATATATATATATATATATATAAACGATTACAAGTTATGAATACAATACAATTAAAATTTATAATGTATTTTGATTTACTCTAAATTTAACTAATTGAATATATAATATGTACAAGATACATAAAAAAACGAGGAAAAGATTAATGACATAGTATAAAATTAAATAAATAGAGAAAAATTAATTATTAGACAACAGGTAACTGTATAAGCGTGACTTAAAGGTGCCAAGTGTGGCGGCAACCCTTGATATCTTGAGGAAGGAGATTCCAGGAGCGGGCGGAGGCTACTGTGAAGGAAGTAGAATAGGATTAAGTGCTATGAAGAGGAATTGTTAGCAGACTGCTATCTTGTGACCTAGTGTCAATATTGTGGTAGGAGGATAACTTCTCAAATCTGGACGCCAGGTAAGTAGGAATGTAGGAATTCAGAAGCTTGAAAAGTAGCGAAAGAGAGTGCAATTTACGTCTGTCAGTAAGACGGAGCCAAGAGAGGTTATTAAAGTGTTCGGAAATATGGTCATAACGGCGGATATTGAAAATGAATCGAATGCAAGCATTATGAACACGCTGCAGTCTCTGCGACAAGGCATAGTTTAGATCATTATATATAATGTCACAATAATCGAAGTGTGGTAACACAAGATTCTGCACTAGGATTTGTTTTAAGGAAACTGGGAGAAAATTCTTTAAACGTCAAAGATAATGTAAGATGGAAAAAGTCTTTTTACATATGTGTTTCACTTGTGTTTGCCAGGTTAAATTTGCGTCTAGATGTAGTCCAAGATCTATTACTGAAGAAGAATAAGGGATAATTATATTATTTATAGTAATGTTTGGAAGTGTAGATATGTCGAAGGTTGTAAGCAGTGTTTGTTGTCCCATTAGAATTACTTGTGAATTGTTAGGATTTAGATTTAGACCGATACTTGAAGACCAGTTAAAGATGGATATGAGATCGTCATTCATTTTCATCAAGCTGTTATAGAGAGAATGAGGAGGTGAATGTAGGTAAATTTGGAGATCATCAGCATAGAGGTGATAACGGCAGTGCTTTAGTACAGTTGGCAAATCATTTATGTTTATCGGTTCTCTTTGTTTATACACTTGTTTACATTCAGCTGTAATCGTATCTGTAATATTATTGAGGAAGAGTAAACTAAATAAAAGCCGATCAATATACGGCGATGCAAACATTCCTGACTGTACAAGTTGAAAACAGATTAAAATATCTGATCCTCGGTACTCGAATACCCGACTTTCCAGGTCATCGCTTGTCACAAAAATAACATGCTTCTTAATGTTTTTAACGTGTATATTTTTTACACTTTGGCCAACAGCACTATGGCGTGCCCCAATTAAAAACATTTTAAATTTTATAAACATCTACTCCGAAACTTAAAATTACATTTTATTACGGAATGGGTCTTCGGAAATCATAATTTACCTGAACCGTTGATACAATAAACTGTGGGCAATTTTATCTCTGCGGCACAAGAGAACTTATATATGAACTAAGTGCATTGTATTCTAACCTCACTACCTGTGTGTTAATAATGTTAATCCGGACTCTCTCCTGGAAGTAACAAACTTGCTGGAAATAGTTGTTGCAACCCCTCCGGTTACTGTCATAACAGACCGTTGTTTCAGCACATCTGTCCTCTATGGAATAAGTAATTTTATATATTTTTAATGCATTACAGTATTCAGTACAAAGTATTAATCTTTTTGATAACAAAATATATTATTTGGCTCTAGAATGCTAGATCGTTATATAAATCCTAAGTTGATATAGAAACAATTAGGTATATATATATATATATATATATATATATATATATATATATATTCTCTTAAATTTGCTTACTTGTTATAGTCAGCTACTAGATTGCGGTGAAGACTGAGTTATCGCGACATCTAGTAATAATGGAGAGTATAATACATATATAAGAAAAATAAGTGTTTGAATTGGATTCGCCTGGTAGTGTAATGGATATCACGGTGAGGTACAGACCCAGAGATCCGGGTTCGAATCCCGTCCAGGCATTTATTTTTCTTATCATTCCATATTAAGCTTGCATTGCTCAATGTTAAACATTTAATTATAACATCGATAAAGCTTCACTGCTACAAAGTAAAAATATTCTCTTAAATTTGCTTACTTGTTATAGTCAGCTACTAGATGGCGGTGAAGACTGAGTTCTCGCGACATCTAGTAATAATGGAGAGTATAATACATATATAAGAAAAATAAGTGTTTGAATTGGATTCGCCTGGTAGTGTAATGGGTATCACGGTGAGGTACAGACTCAGAGATCCGGGTTCGAATCCCGTCCAGGCATTTATTTTTCTTATCATTCCATATATATATATATATATATATATATATATACACTTTATGCTACAATAGGTTGCAACTATTTTTCAAAGTTTTCTACATTGCTACCAACTAACTTCAACAGTTTTATCTAAAGTAAACATATGAACATGAAGCTGGGTTATATCTAATACATAAAAATTAAAGTTTGTTTGTTTGTTCGTTCGTTCGTGTTTTAGGGCGCATCCGACTGTGATGTGGCTTTTTGCAAAATGTTTTGGAGATTCCCGTTCTGAACATAGGCTATAAGAGAGTTGTGATACTCAACTCCTACACCCTTAAAAAATCATCCGTTTTAGTGCAAAACATGGAGGAAGAAAGCACCTTTTTTGACGTTTAAATGGCTTACGCTGTTTAAACCTTAACAAATATACAAAATGAATGTACGCAGAATTGGATATCTCAAACTCTACAAAAACGTCTGCGACAGCATATGTTTATCTTTTATGGATAACTCACAACATAGCCACTTTTGTCTTTCATGGATGCCAAGACGATCGGGATAAGTAGAGTTCAACCGATTGTGATAGGGCTTTTTGCAAAATGTTCAGGATTCTCTCGACAAAGTTAAAGGCTATAAGAAAGTTTTAAAGCTCAAGCCCTTCTTCCTTAAAAAATCACATTGTAATAAAAAATGTTAAAAAATGAGTTTCTTGTACATATAAATGATTTACGCTGCCTAAACCATAACAAATACACAAAATGAATGTACACACAATTGGATGTATGACCAGCCCCATGGGCTAGTAACGAATATAAACCAGTCATTGCGATCTTTATATGTTTACAGAGAGTGGTATAATTTCAACACCTCATGTACTGTAGCTTAATACAGGACACAAAAGGACTGAAGAGACTTAACAGTATTCAGAGATGCCAATTAGAAAATAAATAAATTCAAAGAACAAAAAGTCATCAATGAAAGTACTCTTCAGACAGATAAAAATATAGGCAAAAAATTCAAGAAGTTCACATACCATCCTTTCGTATTTGACAAGTTTTAAAAAAATTTTCAACAAATTCAACATTAAATTAGCACCGAAAAATGATTACAGCTTAGGTAATTTAATAAAAACCAACAAAAATGAAAAAATTGAAGACTGCAAAAAATCGGGAATTTATCAAATTAATTGTAAAGATTGTGAAAAGATATACATAGGAAAAACAAAAAGGAATCTAAATACAAGATTAAAAGAACACCTCAGAAATGTTAAAAATGGAGAAACCGAAAAATCTGCAATAGCTGCACATGCCTGGTCAGAAAAACATAGAATAGAAACCAAAACAAAATTACTTAAACAATTGGAAAAACCGAAGGAACTCACAATTTGGGAAAAAATTTACATATGCAAGAATGAAAATACAACTATGAATTTTGAAATACCCGGTTATAAAGAAAGAGGACTGATTTGGAAATTCTTCGGTCGGCCACCAGATGGCGCGGAGGTCAGTCTGCAGGATTAGAAGGCCGTTGGAGGTCAGTTGTGAACGTGACGCAGCATTGACAATGTCACAAATTACGTGAAGAAACCCAGGGTCTGCTATGATTTATGAAGTATGAGGTGAGTGAAATAATAAAAAATAAACAATATTAAAGAACCTCATAGTGTTATTTCCTATCTACATAACTTAATTAAATTGTAACATTTAAAGTTACTGCGTGCGTTTTAGGATGTCACTGTACTTTTGGTGGTTTAAGCATATAGATCTCATTGTAACATTTAAAGTTACTGCGTGCGTTTTAGGATGTGACTGTACTTTTGGTGGTTTAAGCATATAGATCTCATTGTAACATTTAAAGTTACTGCGTGCGTTTTAGGATGTCACTGTACTTTTGGTGGTTTAAGCATATAGATCTCATTGTAACATTTAAAGTTACTGCGTGCGTTTTAGGATGTGACTGTACTTTTGGTGGTTTAAGCATATAGATCTCATTGTAACATTTAAAGTTACTGCGTGCGGTTTAGGATGTCACTGTACTTTTGGTGGTTTAAGCATATAGATCTCATTGTAACATTTAAAGTTACTGCGTGCGTTTTAGGATGTCACTGTACTTTTGGTGGTTTAAGCATATAGATCTCATTGTAACATTTAAAGTTACTGCGTGCGTTTTAGGATGTCACTGTACTTTTGGTGGTTTAAGCATATAGATCTCATTGTAACATTTAAAGTTTACTGCGTGCGTTTTAGGATGTCACTGTACTTTGGTGGTTTAAGCATATAGATCTCATTGTAACATTTAAAGTTACTGCGTGCGTTTTAGGATGTCACTGTACTTTTGGTGGTTTAAGCATATAGATCTCATTGTAACATTTAAAGTTACTGCGTGCGTTTTAGGATGTCACTGTACTTTTGGTGGTTTAAGCATATAGATCTCATTGTAACATTTAAAGTTACTGCGTGCGTTTTAGGATGTGACTGTACTTTTGGTGGTTTAAGCATATAGATCTCATTGTAACATTTAAAGTTACTGCGTGCGTTTTAGGATGTCACTGTACTTTTGGTGGTTTAAGCATATAGATCTCATTGTAACATTTAAAGTTACTGCGTGCGTTTTAGGATGTCACTGTACTTTTGGTGGTTTAAGCATATAGATCTCATTGTAACATTTAAAGTTACTGCGTGCGTTTTAGGATGTCACTGTACTTTTGGTGGTTTAAGCATATAGATCTCATTGTAACATTTAAAGTTACTGCGTGCGTTTTAGGATGTCACTGTACTTTTGGTGGTTTAAGCATATAGATCTCATTGTAACATTTAAAGTTACTGCGTGCGTTTTAGGATGTCACTGTACTTTTGGTGGTTTAAGCATATAGATCTCGCTAATATTGTTCTTGCGCGAGAGTGCGTTTTGTCGGACTTAAAGCAATAGCGACCATGATTAAAAGTTCAACTTTCTACATTTCGGGGTTATCAACCTAAATAACTAAACTGTGATAAAAATAACTATACTGTAATATTACATGTTACAAAACGTGTGCGGGAAGTAAAACCACTGCCCTCTATGTATACTACATAGAATGTATATACAAAAAAATATCCAAAAGGTAATGTTGATATACATTACGTATACGAAACAAATCACTGCATTTTAAATTAACTGAACTTTACTTGATACAATATAAAACAATAAATACGTATTTGCCGCCATTTTAAGGCTAATTTGTCTCATGGCCTCCTGTAGTTTTAACTACTAGGCATTGTCCACACTGTTAACATTAGTCAATTAATTTATCCATGCATCCATAGTAATTCTGCCCGAGGGCAGGTTTTTCACTGCAATTATAGCATTTTCATGCTATGCTTTGCAGCTTTACTAGGGAGTTATAGGTGTGGTAGCTTCCCGTTCCTTTCCACAACAGTGAAGGATGGTGATGATGATAATGATAAGGATGATAATGATGGCCTGATGATTTTCGCGGACTGTTGGGCCCTAAGCTTCCTGACATTTATCTTACAGGTGATAAAAAATCCCGATGAAAAACCTCACCCAGGAGCCTGTCCCGACTGGGAATCGAACCCGGGCCCGCTACGTGACAAGGCAGCACGCTACCTGGAGACCTCAGCAGTGGGCCAATTGTTTATAAAGAACGCAAATATTTCTAACAAAGATATTATTTAACTATTATTTATTATTTTGAAAATACCATCGCGGAAAAAATAACGTAGAACGAACGTTTGTGGAGTGTTTTACAGAATATCGGAAATTAAAAACCGAGCGATCGCGAGGTTTTTAAATATTTTCCTCCATTCTGTAAAAAAGTACTTCCCAACCTCGTATCGTAATATACTATAACACTTCTACTCAAATTTACTATTATATAAATAATAACTATCTTAAATTCGTTTGACATAGGCCAACTTCATTTCATCTTCATGCCATCGTTAGTAGAACCAAACGATACCACGTAAACAACTGAACTAAGTCTACTGTAGAAAAAATTGAAGTACTTGTGATGTAGATTTAACATTACTGGGAGTTACAAAATACTCCGATCCTATTCCGGCTTTTGTACACTAACACTTTTAGCAACGTATTATTTCTTCGATATAAAATACGACTGTTTCTTTAATACACTTTAATAATTCAGCAGTATTTACTCGAATACAAGCATACAATGAAAGTTATTTTGTGTGGAGAACGGTTGCAAGGACACTAGTAGTACTAAAAAAAGTGTATTCGAAAAAAATAGGATGTACAATACAAATTAAAACAAATAGTGTTGGCTGAGTAAAAATAAATTAACAAAAATAATAGTTCTGATCATACGATCAAAATAGCCATACAAATAAATAAGTGAACAACATACCATACATCACGCAACACTCACACTTGCGTCCGAGTTTCATGGACCACTTCTTCCCTGGACTGCCGGACTAACTCAAACAGGCCCCTTCTTGGCCTCAGATCAACTCGTCTATTTAGAATTCCAGTCGCATCGCGACCTGGAATCGGATTCCAATCTTGAATCCGTTTAAACAACCAAAACGATGACTGCTAGGATGATCGAATGATACTGTTCTGTTAGTGCACCACGTATATGAAGGTTCCGAGGTAGAGGGGAGATGCGCCGTAGACATTGCGCGGCAGGAAGGGTAAAGAGGGAGGGGGTAGTTACAAGGAGAACAGGATATTGGCATAGTTCATAAATATTCCAGTGTAGGGAGGAGAACGAAGCTACCAAACTGAGCCGAAAAATGCACTTTCGGTTCAATATCTCCTCCTGCGCCCTCCGGGTAAAAGAAAACAGTCCATAAACTTCAAAACAATGCCAGGTAGAAAAATCCCACGTTGGGAGGGGCACATAGACACTATGAGATTCCGAGCGGTAAATTTCATCACAATTTTCCATCGTCCCCTAAATCACAATCACCACACTCGCTTCTACGTCGACTATACAGGCGCTGAAAATAAATTCCATCTTGACACAGTCGCCATAGTACAACTCTGCGGTGTTCCAGGTGAAGAACAGGGTGACGATACCATAACTGGATTGCCGGATCGCAATCGCGCTCAACCGCTATCCAGGAATCTGTAGTTACAGAACCACCATGTCGGTCAGCTGGGCACTCGGGGTCGGCCGGATCCACCAAGTGCTCGACTGCCGAACATTCCAGGCTGCGCTGCTATGCCAATATTAAGGAAGGGTAAACTGAAACAAAAAACAGGCAAAGACAGGAAAACGGAACATCAAACGTTCTAGTTTAACATATGACATAGTACAAATGTCTTCGCAACAAACATGCTTGGATTTAATCCACTACGGGACATAGTTTAACTTGACTAACGTGTTGTTTCATGACATGGCCATCGACGCTTACTAACTCAAGGGTAACTGGTGTTAGAAAGCGTTTCACAATATAAGGTTCAGACCATTTAAACATAAGCTTTCCCATACGTTGCTCCCCACGATTACTGAGTGGATAAAGGCGATAACGTACTCGATCGGCAACTTTATAAGAGACGTCCTTCCTATCCTGATTGTACCTATTAGCTACGTTCTCTTTTGTGATCTTAAGATTCCTGAATGCTTCCTCCCATTTCTGAACTTTATTGGCTTGTTTCAAATCGCCCAAATCGGCTTCCGTAATGCGCCAGTTTAATTCCAAGGTATGCATTATACGTCTACCCAGAAAAAATTCGGCAGGAGTAGTTTTAGTAGACTCATGGACCGCATCATTACATCCTAAAGCGAACAACGGCAAATGTTGATCCCACACATTTTGCTTAACATTATGAAAAATGGTAAGACCAGTTTTCAACGAGCGGAAAAACCTCTCACAAAGGTTAGGCTTTGGATAATGGGGGGAAGTAGTAATATGACGGACGCCCCAATCAAAACACATATTCTTAAACATATGCGAATTAAAAGCTTTTGCATTATCCGAAACAATGGATTCAGGAACACTGAAGTTCGGAAAGAAGTTTCTAGTGAAGAATTCTATAACGGCATTAGACTTCAAGGACCTTACGGGATGAAGCACGACGTATTTAGAGAACCCATCGACAACTGCTAGAACTCCGACATTACCTCGTTTAGAGCGAACTAAGGGACCAAAAAAATCAATAAAGAGTCTTTGCATGGGAGCTGTGGAGGGCTCCGCCGAATGTAGACCTACTTTAGTATTAGGGGCGGGCTTAGCTCGCTGACAATCAACACAATTCAAAATATATTTACGCACATCATCACCCATATGAGGCCAATAATATTGTCTATTGAGCTTTTCCATAGTCTTGGCAATGCCTAAATGCATGCCCAAAGGAGAATCGTGATAATACTTAAGTAAGACAGGCCGCAATACTACAGGAACCAAAACACGATTCTTCGGACCTTTTCGAGGACCATACACTAATAGACCTCTATGTAAAGAAAAATCTGGACTATTAGTGCCTGCTTTAACTTGAGCATATAATCTCTTACAATCATTATCTTCTTGTTGATGCAATTTAAGGTCCTTAAATGACGCAGGGAAGTTCGATAGAAGACTGACTTGAGGGTGTTCTAAAACATCATCTTCATGGAACAGTCGAGATAAACCATCAGCCACTGCGTTCTCAGAAGTCTAACATGAATTACTTCAAAGTTGAACGCGGAAAGACGCACAACCCACCTACCAATTCTACCAAGAATACCACTGTTCGTATATAACCAAGAAACTGCTTGATTATGTGAGTGAACCGCAAAACGGTTGTGTTCCAAATATGTACGGAACTTTTCAGAACCGAAAACAATGGCTAAAATTTCTCTCTCATAGATGCTATACTTAATCTCGGCCTCATTCAAAGTGCGGCTAGCATATCCCACAGGTGCTAAATTGCCGTCAATTTCTTGATTAAGAACCGCACCTAACGCCCTATCACTTGCGTCGCACTGGAGAACAAACTTCTTATTAAAGTCGGGAACTTGTAAAGTGGGAGCTTCACAAAGGGCTAATTTGAGACGTTGAAAAGAAGCTTTACATTCTTGACTCCATAAGAATTTAGTTTTCTTTTTTTCAAGTTATTCAAAGGAATGGCAATCTGAGAGAAATTAGGAATAAATCTGGCATAAAAGCCCACCATTCCCATGAAACTTCTAACGCCTTTTAAATTCTTAGGTGCCGGGAGATTTTTGATGGCTTCAACTCTCTCTGGGTTCACTTGGATACCTTCGGCTGATAACAAGTGACCCAAAAACTTTATCTTAGAACATCCCAAAGTGATCTTTTCAGGGTTGACAGTAAATCCTTTATTATTCAATCTTTCAAAGACCTCTCTCAAATGAGCGAGATGTTGCCGCATGTCAGAAGAATACACGATGAGATCATCACAATACTGGAAAACATACTTGTATTTCAAGTCTCCAAATAATTTGTCTAATTCACGACTCAATACTTGACTACCTACGCTCAAACCCATAGGCAGCATATTAAATTCATAAAGACCATTAGGAGTAACGAAAGCAGTATACTTTCTGCTGGATGGAGTCAACGGTATTTGAAAAAAGCAGAATGCAAGTCAATTACGAAAAACACCTTGGCTCCATGAAATATTTGGAAAGCTGCTTCCAAGGTAGGCAATGGGAAACAATCGAATACTACTTTAATATTAAGTTTTCTATAATCGATAACCAACCTATGACCTCCACTAGGTTTCGGAACAAGAAAAGCCTGGCTCGCATAACTAGAACGACTTGGTCTAATGACACCTTGTTGCATAAGCTTATGAATTTCGCTTTGTAGCATTTGCAACTTAGGTGGAGAAAACTGGAAAGGTGGAGACCGTACAGGAATATTATCCAACAATTCCAGTTCACAAGAACTATTCTTTGCTCTTCCCAATTGATTACTAAATAATCCTGGGAATTCTTTCACCAATTTAGACAATTCCTTATCCTCCTCAAGATTATTGAGAGACATAACACAACGTTGTTTCGAGGGATTCTTAACACACGCATGCCCGTACATACAAGGATGTACGTTAAACGGCAGCGAAACTTCTCGCGCAAACCTAAAATTACAGACTCTATTCTGAAAATCAATTTTCATGCCGGATTTCGACATAAAATCATAGCCTAGAATAATAGGAACAGGTAACTCTGGAGCCACATAAAACAACTGGTCCCATGAAAATTTACTTATCTTCAAATGCAAACGAACCATTTTGTTTACTGAGAAGATTTGATTGTTAACTGATTTACACCTCAAAGAAGTTTTCTTCAAAACTTTCTTAGGCAGTGTAGAAACGAAATCTTCTCGCACAAGGGAAATAGATGCACCACTATCCAACAATCCGTCTATTTTCTGGTGGAAAACTTCCACCGATAAATGAGGTAAGTTTGCCGTAAAAGATGATGGTCTATTATTCGCAGAAGGAAATATTCTTTTAGCTGTTTGAATTCTTTTCTTATATTTTCCAGAAGATAAAGTCATAACATTAACATGCGGAGTATCTAAGCCCTTAGATCGACATTCTCTAGCAAAATGTCCAAAACGCTGACACTTCCAACATTGTAAATTACTTTTTGGCTGCCAAGAATTATTGCGAGAAGAACGATTCGCAGAATTATTAGGTTTACTTAAATTATCAGGCATACTTTTTTCGCTGAAGTTCTTTTGTCTTTCAGCTATCTCGAAATCAGCCACTTTCCTAGCCAAGACACACATTTCGGCTACATTTTGAGGTTTTGTAGCAAAGACCAAATGCTGTCTGGTGGCAGAAGACATATTTTGGAGAATAATGTCAATCAACTTTTCTTCCGAAAATTGAGGGTTCAATACAAGTGAAGCTCCCTGGATTTCGGAAATAAACTCCAGCAAAGATTCTTTAGAAAGTTGGAATCGTCGTGACACAAATTTAATCCAATAATCCTCTAACAATCTGGAAGGCAACAACGAACATTTCAGATATTCCAAGCTCTCAATCCAAGTAAATCTCAATTTAACAACCTCACTCCAAACCTTCAATAGTATTCCTCCAATGCAACTCAAAATCGAATTTACAAAATACTCATCTGGAACCAATTTCAATTCGAAGATCGAGTTGAGTTTAATGAGGAAGAAAACTAGCAATTCCTTATCATCACCATCGCAAGGATCGACTTTTCTAATTAACTCTCGAAAAATTCGCTGATTATTTTCCTCCACATGAAAAGAAAGGTTGGAAGCCGTTCCACTAGAAAAATCCTTGATGGAGCTAAGTCTACGATCGATAATATTCTTGTTCTGTTCTACAGAATAATCTTCCGGAACTGCGCTGTCTACAATAAATTTACGTTTCACTAATGTTTGTTCAGCTGGGGGGAGAGAGTTCATATGAATCTTAAGTCGCTGACGTAATATATTTACATCGCCTTCAACATCAATACCTAGTAAGCTCAATTCTCGGACCAAATTGTCCTTAGATATTACATCTATCCAACTAGGCATGTTTACAAAATACAATGAACAAAAGATGTAAACAACTATAAGAGAACGTAGTTCAGTATGCATAAGTCACTCTCTGTTTACATACAAAGAGAGATGAATCAATATCATTTACGTGAAACAGTTCAAACGCTTAAATAAGTACTTTTCAATAACTTTTACATAGATACTAAGTATCGAAAACAAATAGTTATCCACGGGGTAATATCTCTGAAAAATGTCGACCTCCAAATGCTTTCTAATTCCAAAATTCATTTACGACCATACAGAGTATATACCCTTGTTCTGGCACTTGAATCCAAAACTCCAAAACTTAAGTTGAAAATTTTAAATCGATAACCACTTGAACCACTGTCAATAGAATACAGCATATCTTTCCAAGCCGAAAGAAACAAAACCAGACGCTCTGTTACCATTTGTGGGGGTTGCGTAACCCAAACCACGATCGGACTACCATTTGTGGGGGTTGCGATTTCCACTATTAATAAACCACGCATCTACTACAATTTGTGCGCACGCGGAGCGGAACTTGACCAAAATAATAAACCACAATAACTGCTACCTTTAATCCGGGATCGGGTTTTGTAATTGCTGTTTCTATTAATGTGGGTCTGATTTCCAAAGAAGTTATCTATCAGGAAGTAGCTTGCCTTGGGCCCATAGAAGGCAGCCGTTGATTCATCTTTCTTTCTCTGATATATATATATATATATATATATATATATATTGACATAGAAGAATACTGATTTTTAAATACATGCAGTGAGTGAACAAGATAATAATTGTGTTTCAAGAACGCTAAACAGCATAATAGTTAAGGAGCTCGGAATAGTTTCCTACTTGGGTGATTTTCTGTACAGGATAGCAAACAACTACGTATACTTAAATGATGAGACAGGGGCGTTGTTTAAAAGATAACATTTAATATAAACAAGTTGGCTCAGTAAAAATAAATTAACAAAAATAATAGTTCTGATCATACGATGAAAATAGCCATACAAATATATAAGTGAACAACATACCATACATCACGCAACACTCATACTTGCGTCCGAGTTTCAGGGACCACTTCTTCCCTGGACTGCCGGACTAACTCAAACAGGCCCCTTCTTGGCCTCAGATCAACTTGTCTATTTAGAATTCCAGTCGCATCGCGACCTGGAATCGGATTCCAATCTTGAATCCGTTTAAACAACCAAAACGATGACTGCTAGGATGATCGAATGATACTGTTCTGTTAGTGCACCACGTATATGAAGGTTCCGAGGTAGAGGGGAGATGCGCCGTAGACATTGCGCGGCAGGAAGGGTAAAGAGGGAGGGGGTAGTTACAAGGAGAAGAGGATATTGGCATAGTTCATAAATATTCCAGTGTAGGGAGGAGAACGAAGCTACCAAACTGAGCCGAAAAATGCACTTTCGGTTCAAACTAATCATAACGAGTACATTAATGTTTGTCTATCAACTAATTTATATCGAGAACATCGGGATAAGTAGATTCCCGGGCAACAGGTAATCAGCACAGGGTATCTAAATATATAAATTTATAATTATTTTTCCTTTTACTTATTGCACTAAACATAAAAGCACATTAATTTTCGTTTATTTAGACGTAGCAGCGCACGCCGTGTTTTATCAAGTATTTTTATAAAATTATTATAAACGTTCTCCTGTAGCATACAAGTTGCACTTAATGAGAAGAAGTTTAATTTGAAAATAATATGTACTGATTTGGCATTGAAGATAATTAATTTGATACATATTTGTAGATATTACGATCCCGAAACCTCGTTCAATAACAGAAAACAGGCTAAAAACTTATAAATTTTGACGCAAAATGAGACGATGTAATCTCCTAAGGGACATTATGTATCAATATAAGATGTGCAGTTTTAACATCTCGGAATGAATGGAAGTTTTGTAGATATAAATTATATAAATGTAAAAACATACTTTTTCGTTACAGATGCTCAATGCATTTCAGTGGTTGGGTAGAAAACGGAATTATGAAACGGTTCACAAATTTTAAGATATCTGACATGTTTAAGTACGAAACAACATCAAAGAGAAATTACATATATTTCAGGGAGTATGTGACACTAACAAAATAAAAGAGTAAAACCGCTGAAGTTAAATTTTACAAGTTATAGCGTAGCTGGTCTTTTAGACAGCTGTGAAATCAAAAGGATTTGGTGAATTGCAGGAAGCTGAAGCAATACTTCTATCCGGTCTAAAAGGCAACTTACATAAGAATTTTTAATTAAAATATAAAAAAATAAGTATTTTTAAATGTATATAAATTGTAAACTTAATAATGAATGCAATGCTTCAAATAGGCCTAATAGTCGCTGATTCTATGAGGAGAAAAGGATTGTGTTACTTTATTTCTTTTCATAAAACATTAAAATATTTATTGAAATATTTTCATAAAATATCCCTAGCCAGGGTTACGGTGAAGACCCCAACGGCGATTGCGGCAGAGTAGGTGACCTACGGTATGGTACAGACGGCGTATGAGGCAATAAAGAGTTGATCAGACTCTTAGCTACAGTGAAAGCAACTGATCTATGGTGGACTCTAGAAAACGTCTCGGTTCTCCAGGTTGGGGGTTTATGCTGTGGGCCAGCTACTTATGCATTGTAAAAAAAACTTAATACTAAAAATCCAAAATATATAGTCTCGGAATGTATATTTTGGTTGAGGATACCCATGTATATAAATGATGTAATCCTGAAATATAAAAGAAAATATTTAAATACAATTTTTAAAAATCTATATGTGATATATCCGCCGTACTAAACTAAAACAAACTTCTGTTTAAAAACTTAGTCAAACAAAGCATGTAGTCCTTTCATAATGAGGTTCCATCTTATGCATGTGAAATGACACAAACCTGTCAACAGCTGCGTACCACACTAAAACAAACTTCTGTTTAAAAACAGAGTCAAACAAAGCATGTAGTCCTTTCATATAGAGGTTCCATCTTATGCATGTGAAATGACACAAACCTGTCAACAGCTGCGTACCACACTAAAACAAACTTCTGTTTAAAAACAGAGTCAAACAAAGCATGTAGTCCTTTCATAATGAGGTTCCATCTTATGCATGTGAAATGACACAAACCTGTCAACAGCTGCGTACCACACTAAAACAAGCTTCTGTTTAAAAACTTAGTCAAACAAAGCATGTAGTCCTTTCATAATGAGATTCCATCTTATGCATGTGAAATGACACAAACCTGTCAACAGCTGCGTACCACACTAAAACAAACTTCTGTTTAAAAACTTAGTCAAACAAAGCATGTAGTCCTTTCATAATGAGGTTCCATCTTATGCATGTGAAATGACACAAACCTATCAACAGCTGCGTACCACACTAAAACAAACTTCTGTTTAAAAACTTAGTCAAACAAAGCATGTAGTCCTTTAATAATGAGGTTCCATCTGATGCATGTGAAATGACACAAACCTGTCAACAGCTGCGTACCACACTAAAACAAACTTCTGTTTAAAAACTTAGTCAAACAAAGCATGTAGTCCTTTCATAATGAGGTTCCATCTTATGTATGTGAAATGACACAAACAGCTGCGTGCCACGCTAAGTATTATGAGTGACCCCAAATATTACGGATGTTGACAGTAAAATAAAATCTCCTTACTCGCGCGGGATATGTTCCGCATATATGCGGCGAATACAGAAACCACGAATAGGGAATGGTAATTTGTATGGGTATATGGGAGATAGGTTCCAAATTTTCCAAAATAAAATAAAAATTATCAAAATAAATAAATTAATGAGAGATTTTGAACAATTTCTATTCATTATTACTGTCAGGCATAGGCAAGGACTTAAGTAGGTTAGTAATATTTTTCTGTTTTGCTGCTTTAGAAATTTCTTTCGATTCAGATTGATATTCAGCCGTGAATTCAGCGATAGAATTCCTTTATTTGTCAAAGTATTTCTTGATGAATCGTACAGTATATCCATTAGCATTTAAAACAGCGTAATATACACGCAAACGACTCGTCAACGCGTAAACGGTCATACAATTATTTTTTACTTTAAGCGGCAACATTAAATTATTCCGCTTCGGAACTAATTTCCATTCCTCTTACTCAACATTATAAAATTGGCAACAAATCGGAAGAGACATGTGTTATTCAATTAAATTATTGTAACGAATGACAAGTTGAAACAATAAAACACCGATCGTGGTGAGAGCGGCATTTATAACGGATATGGCGGCACGTGAAATACGGCTTCCAACAACGATAATAGTGATAATAAGGTTTGTTTTATTTTGATATTAATTTTTTTCATTTGCTTTGAATTGCTCGTTGTAAAAAGTTGACTTGGCACGTGCCTGCAGTAAAAAAGTTGCCGATGCGTTAATAAAGGATACTAATCGTTCTAATTTACCGACTGTATCCGTGCATAAAGACTTTTTAGCCGCGAATACAGGAACTGTGTCGCAATTTTTTAACCCGCGAATAATGAAAAACGCGAATAAGGAGATTTTACTGTACCAGACTTAACTGACGTCAAATGCCTTTCCCTGAAGTCTTATTTAATAACGTGCAAGATTGTGATAAAAAGTATTGCGAGCCACACATATACAAATGTTTCATAAGGTGAACTGGAGCAATCGAGGTTTCATAACAACGAATCTGTCACCACTTATCAAGGTCCTCCAACAAATTTTCCCTCTCGGTGCATAGAATGTTAATACTATACAAATCCTTGTTTTTTACATGGTTGACTTGTTATACATTTTTATTGGCCAAAAATACAATAACGAAAGTAATTTCTGAGGATGTTGTGGTGACACAGATAAATAACTTTAGCAAAACATGAATGAGGTCCTAGAAAGTCAAACCCATGCTAATACTTTTAGTCGCCATGGCTACACCCATACCTATCACGAGAAGGTATCTTTTGATGAAAATACTTCAAATAAATACTACTTTAATAATAATAATAATAATAATAATAATAATAATAATCTTCTTCAAGGTATGGGCCTGTTGGCCCGTTCAGCTCCCCGGTGCACTGTATGCTGCAGGTACAGGTCGTATTTCCAACGACGTTTTGGTCTTCCTACATTTCTTCGGCCTAGAGGCCTATAATGAAGCAGCTGTTTAGATAAACTATTATTGGCATTCTTTGTATATGTTCAAACCAATTACGTTTATTTCTGTGTATTCTCTCGTTTATATTATATATTTGTAATTCATCTCTGATATATTGACTTCTCTTTTGATGTCTTAGAGATCTGAGAAATCTCATGTCTATTGTCTCAAATTTTATTTTTATCAGAGATCGTTAAAGGCCAAGTCTCATACCCGTATGTTAACGTTGAAACGGCTACTGTTTTGGGATAATAATAATAATAATAATAATAGTAATATTATTATTGTTAATATTGTTATTTATTTATGCTGGCATAATTATACCTTTTCTTCCATTCAACCAATAATAATTCAATTTGTGCAATATTTACAAATGTATACAAATTATGTTTAATAAAATATATCAGTATTGACAATATTTACAGTAATGTTAATAATAAATAAATTAGTAGATACATACAATTATTTTAGAGGGGAAAAAATTAAATAGAAGAAGATGGAATAAAAAACTGAATAAAACAAGAATTAAACTCAGATATAGTGATTGTAACAATATACATACCATTTTAACAACTTTTTTTAAAGGAAGCTACTGTCCGGCAGCCCCTGATTTCAGGAGGGGGGAATTCCTAAACCATGAGGATGATACTGTGTCAGAACATGGATTGGGAATATGTTCTCTGCAGGGAGCTGTTAATGGTAAGTCACTCAGTGATCCGGTACTTGAATCATGATATCAAGTTAAGAAATTAAAGCAAAAGAATAGATAATTAGGACTAGAATTTAAGTAATTTGGTAAAACAAGAAAGTGTAAAATTCAGCGGCCAGTTACTTTAAGTCAGCTAGTATTTCTGAAGGATGGAGAAACACGTACATAGAGCCGCAACGTACGTATGCACTCCACGTACGTATCTTGGACAATCTGCAATTTAACTGAGAGATTATCAGCGAAGTGAGTCAATGGTACGTTAGAGCAGTCAAAATGTAGATTCACATTGATCTGGAATAGAATCCCTTTGGAAGCTCTACAAAACATAAATAAATATATTTCTAACTACCTTCGGCTTTTTACAGCCGATACCGTCTTCCTGTGCCAAACTCCAAAGCCTACGATCATGGGATCTTCAATGCTTAACCCTCTTGCTTGCATTACTACCTTCATGCTTTCCTTCCATGTTAATTTTGGTTTCCCTCTTTTCTTCTTTCTGCTCGGTTGCCATTGATATAACGATTTCGGCCATCGCTCATCTTCCATTCTTAAAATATGTCCTAACCATTTAATTCATTCTCCTCAATTCTTTCAATTATGCTTTCTTCTGCTTCCATAATGTTTCCAACTTCCTTATTTGTGACATGTTCTAATTTTGACGTTGTGGCACTTCTGCGTAAATAAATAATGCATATATACTAGATAAAACTCGCAATTCTTTGCCCCTTTGTCTTACCTAAACGTTTGTGTTATATTTCATCACTGCTGATTTTATCCAAATATATTTTATTTATATAAACGTAGATACATTATCTTATGCTTATTATCCCGGTCACTTTAGTATGTTATGGACAAAATTTGTATGCTACGGATTTATTTATTCATACATTTTGTATTATCTCGTTATTTTTTTATAATATAGAAAACAAAACGAAATAATTACTTTGTAAATAAAATAAATTTTAAAAATATATGAAATAGAAATAGTTATAATAATAAATAACTAAAAAAGTAATTACACGTGATAGGGAATGTAATAATAGAATAAAAATACGAGTACTAGGAAATTGCTAATCCATTAATATTGCCGGGATGAATAGATATTTAAAACGATATCGAACTGACCATGGAAATTCAGAGTGAAGATTTTCGGGCAATTAAAATAATTTGAAGTATAAATTAGAGCCTGTGGGTAAAATTCAATCGCCCTTCACCATCCAAGTAATGCCTTAGTCGTCCACTAAGTATCTCTTAGAGGCGATGTGCTAACCAGCTGATATATGGGAAAAAAGCGCAAAACAATTAGCTTGCTTAAGCAATTCCTGGGAGGGAGTTCACTTTCATCACATGGGGACACATGGTTTTAAGCCGAAAAGTAAGAAAACATACTTCCTAAAACGGGATTTGAACCTCGGACATCTAACTCCATACGTTAATGCGTTATCTCCACGCTGTCCAGACATCCCAGTGAAATACTAATTTTCCTTCTTTATGTATAATTCTCGAATCATAACAGGCAGCGAGAAGTGTCTGTATTGCCATTTTACAGCTTCTATAACAAGATAGCATTTTAATGAGAAGTTTTTACTTTATAGCAGTGATGCTTATATATATATATATATATATATATATATATGCCTGGACCGGGATTTGAAACCAGGACTTCTAACTTGATACGTTAGTGCATTACCAGTAAGCTATCCAGCCATCCTAGCACAATTTTTTTTTCTTTATATATATTCTCTCTCATGAGATATAGGTCTCACTGCCTGCTCGTGCCTACTATATCAAGTTAGCAAATTAAAGAGAATTTTTATTTTATAGCAATGATGCTTCTTCTTTCGATATTATAATAAAATTTTGACATTTTGCAATGAAGGCCTAATATGACACGAAAAGAAAAATGATTGTCCGAACCGGGAATTGAACCAGGGCTTCTAAATGTATACGTTAGTGCGCTACCACTTACATCATCCAGGCATCCCAGCACAAACACTTATTTTTCCTTTATACACACACACACACACACACACACACACACACACACACACACACACACACACACATTATATTCTATCATGAGAGGTAGCGGGAACTGGGTCTCACTGCTCTCTCGTAGCTATTATACATTTAATTATAACATCGAAATAAAGAAGCGTCACTGCTATAAAGTAAAATTTCCTTTAATTTGCACATGATAGAGTACATATATATATATATATATATATATATATATATATATAAGAATAATAAATGTTTGTGCTGGGATACCTAGGAGGCGTAACTGGTAACGCACTATCGTATAAACTTAGAGATCCTGGGTTCAAATCCTGGTTCAGATGTACGAGGGCGGATCGGAAAGTAACGCACAATATTTTTTTTTAAAAAGTTTAATAGTAAAAAAAAGGAAAAAAATCACAAATGAACTTACATCTTTTACCTACTTTTCAACATACACCAAATTTCTCAACACATTTTTCCCATCGTGTTACCAGTTTCAATATGCCCTGTTCGTAGAAGTCCGTTTGGTTGGAGTGTAACCATCTGCGCACAGCTGATTTCACTTCCACATCTGTCTCAAAGCGTTTGCCGGCCAGGAATTCCTTCATGGGACCAAACAGATGAAAGTCCGATGGTGCAAGATCCGGACTGTATGGTGGATGCTGGAGCACCTCCCAACCAAATTCGGCGATTTTCTGACGAACGACAGCAGCAACATGGGGGCGAGCATTGTCATGAAGAAGTTTAACGTTAATGTTGTGACGTTTGTCACGAATGGCACGACGCAACTTCACCAAAGTTTTAATGTAGGCCGCAGCATTCACAGTGGTTCCGTGTTCAGCAAAGTCCACCAATAAAACACCATGCATATCCCAGAACACTGTCACAAGCACTTTCCTGGCAGATTGAGTCACTTTGAATTTTTTCTTTACTGGGGAACCAGCATGTTTCCACTCCATTGATGCCTGCTTTGTTTCGGGCGTGTAGTGGTACGCCCACGACTCATCACCTGTGACGATTCCTTCCAGAAAGTCATGTCCTTGTGCGGTGTACCGCGTTAAGTGGTCCAAGCTTGCCATCATTCGCTGGCCCTTGTGGTCGTCTCTCAGGTTCTTAGGCACCCAGCGAGCACTAACTTTACGGAATTTCAAATTTTCATGAACAATATCGTACACCGCACCATAGGAAATGTTGAACTTCTGCGATAAGGCTCGCAGTTGCACACGCCGGTCGTTCAGAATTGCCGCCTCAATGCCTCTGACATTCTGCGGGATTGCTGCTGTTGTCGGCCGGCCGGAGCGTGGCGAATCACTAAGGTTCACTCGTCCCTCTTGGAAGAATGTGCACCACCTGGAGACATTGCTACGGTCCATACAATCATCCCCATACACGCCACGCATGTCCCTGTGAATTTTACTGGGTTTATGCCCTTTGGCCGACAAAAATCGAACAACACTTCTCTGTTCCTCACATATGGACGACTGTAGCATGCGTGCCATCTTTGTTGCTTAGTTCAAGCTTCTCTCGCAAGAGGTGTACCTGAGAAAAATACCATCTGTAGTGAAAACTTCAAACTATATCTCTGTGAAATTTGAACATTCTAGCTGGAATAGCAAGGCAGAAAATAATTATTGTGCGTTACTTTCCGATCCGCCCTCGTATATTTTCTTTTCATGTCATTAGGTCTCCATTGCTAAATGTCAAAATTTAAATATAACACACACACATATATATAGCGTTCCCACAAATGCCCTTTCGGGTTTCACACGTGTAACTTGCGTTTAAATACACTTATAAACATGAAACTAGTACTAATGGAAATATAAATTCAAAACGTTTTGGTCACAGTACCTTACAGATGTTGAATGTGAGCTCCGATGATATCAAGACACACATCAAGCCTATGCCCATTTCCGCGCAGGAACGTTGTAGCATATCATGGTCAACTGTTTCGATGACTGCTGTGATGCACTCTCTTAGATGAAGGACGGTCTCTGGAAGAAGTGGCTTGTACATAAGATCTTTGACATAACTGCACAAAAAGAAGCCTAAGGGTGTGAGGTCTGGCGAACGCGGAGGCCAAGGAAGAAGTTCTTCATCATCATTACCAACACGGTAAAATCATCGGTTCTGTAGTCTGGAGTTTAGCTCCAATCTGACTTCATTATGAAAATGATGGGGTGTGCCATCCTGTTGAAAGATGACGTTGGGCATTTCTTGTTCCAGCTGAGGCAGGAGCCATTGTTGCAGCATATCCAGGTACTCACATCCTCCAATTGTTTTCTCTACAAAGAACAACGGGCCGTACACTTTCTGCAGGCTTAAAGCGCAGAATACGATCACTTTAGGAGAGTCGCGGACATGCTGCACGTAGGTATTAGGGTTTTCGGGGCCCCCACATTATAACGTTATGTTTGTTCACTTTATCTGAAAGAAGGAAGGTACACTCGTCACTAAACACTATGAATTCGAAAAACCCATCAGTTTCCATGAGAGTCTGCATATTCTAGCAGAAAGTACGACGTACCATTTTACCTTCTTCCTTTAAGAACTGCAGCATCTGCATTCGGTATGGATGAACTTTCAAACGTTTAAGCAGATCTTTCCATACGGTGGATGTAGTGATCTGCAGCTCCCTACTGGCTGCAATGGTTGATTTTTGAGGACTACGTATAAAATGTTCACGAATCCGGTCTGCAGTTACCTCACTTACAGCCGGGCGTTCAGAAGATTTCGTCCTACAGATGCACCCTCTAGTCATACAATCAGATTACCACTTACGAATTGAAGGACCGCTGGGTGGGTCTTCACCAAATATTGTTCGAAAATGTCGTTGAACAACAATTACAGATTGATGAACATGATAATCGAGAACACAGAACGTTCGCCTATCCTCTATACCAGCCATTTTCTCACTTTCAACAATACGTAATGTTGTATGTAATTATATGTCATTGTTGCCAACTGCGATACTATAACCAAAACGATTTGAGTTTCTCTTTCCATTAGTACTATTCTCTTGTTTGTAAGGCTATTTGAACGCATGTTACACGTGTTCGAAATCCGAAAGTGCATTTGTGGGAACCCTGTATATACGTATATAGTGTGTACATTAAAAACGAATACTTGGCGAATTTTATACACGTAATAATCATAAAAAGATCTTTAAAAAAAAGTGTAATTATTACACTTTAAATTAGTATATATAATAAATAATAGTTTTAAAAATCTAGAACGGCACGCTTTATTAGAAAACCGAACTAAAAAATGAAAAATAATTTTAATTTCCAACGCGCTTGAGATAAAATTAAAGTGGTCAACAAAAAAATCGTTTCCAACATCTAGAATAAAACTATAATTATCTACAAAAAATAATTTTACCATCAAAAGCGTGAGGTGCTCTATATCAATTAATATATTTGATAATAAAGAGATATTGGTAGAAGTAAAGTCTCTAAGAAGAAAAAGTAAAAACAATAAAAAGTACCCCACGCTTTTGATGGTAAAAATATTTTTTGTAGATAGCTAATTTTATTCCAGATGTGTCGGAGATGATTTTTCTGTTGACCACTTTAATGTTATCCCATGCGCGTTGGAAATTAAAATTATTTTTAATTTTTTAGTTCGGTTTTCTAATAAAGCGTGTTGTTTTAGTTTTTTTAAAACTATTATTTACCTTTCATTTTTTAGTTTACTTGATTGTCATAAACCGGCATCCCATGAAAATTTATTGCTTACGATATTTTTAGGAAAGAATATAATTATGTTCTTTCAAAATTATTATTATCTAACATTATTATAATGTTTTTGAATATTTTAATATAGATAAATAGTTACAGTTAATCGTGTCCTTCTCATATTTTTTTGGATAAATTACAATGTGGTAAGTTTACAATATTGTCATTAATATTTTACAGAACAAGATAAAAATGTAAATATTTTTAATTCGATAATACTGTAGCATGAGATTCTTCTTCATCAAGGTCTAGGCTTATTTACTAGCCTGTTCCGGCTCCAAATTGCTGCTCTTTCCATATTTTCCTTGGTCTTCCCAAACTTCTTCTTCCTCATGGTGAATAGCTGCTTTTGGTATTATATTCTGTCTTCCTTGCCAAGTGTTCTTTCCAGTTTTTGTTCTGTATTTCACTATTGTTGTGTTTAATTCCTCTACTTTTAGTTGTCTTATTTCTGTGTTATGTTTTTGTCTGTTCTTTGATACCCTGTTATTTGTCTGAGGAATTAATTTCTGCAGCTTGTATTCGGGCAGATTGTTGTGTTGTCACTGTCCTTGTTTCGGAACCATAATTAATAATGGGCACTGCCATCGTCTTGTATAGTATCATTACAGTGTGTGTTCTGGCTTTATTTTCCAAAGTTATTTTTAATGTTCCTGTTATATAATTAAATTTATTTACTTTGTTATTTATCTATATTTATTAGTATGAGCAAAATGTAATACTCTTCTAAATAAAAAGATCCTCCCGGCCGGATTTGAACCAGCGACATATGGATTTCTGAAATTACATACCACTACAGTTCACCGCTCAACCAACTGAGCTACCTGAGGATATAATATTAATTTCTTACAACAATGAACTAAAACGTCGATACATCGGCAACCTATTAAACCGGTTTTTGTTATGTCCTGATGATCCTTGCCATGATTTTAGAAAAAATATGAAATTATTGTATTGTGAATGGTCCTTTAATATTATACAAAATTTCAAGTCGATCCAAAGTTTTTAAGTGGGTGAAAATCGTGTTGAAAAATTCCGTTACATAGATAGATATAGGTCAAGCTAATATAAAGCATGTAAAATAGTGCTAGCGGATCATACACCAAAGCATTCAAGCGCAGAACGACCTGAAAGTAGAAATATTGTAAACAACACTTGCATGGACGAGGGATTGTAGCAAGAGTAACACAACGTCAAATCAGGACCAAGTACAGTTAGGTGCTGTCAAAATTGTAAAATACAGCAGAGAATTAAAATTGTGCTACAAATTTACTAAAACACTATGCAGTATTGTCGATGACAGCAAAACGTAGAAACAAGCATAAAAAAACAATGCAAGATTTATAAGTCCACCAATACCTATAGTAAGTGTATCAGAACTGAAATGAATGTTACTCCCTGTACGTATTACACAGTTATATAGTTATTGTACCATATTAGGCAGGACCGCATACTACTCCCCACTTCTGTCTATAATCCGTAGTACCTAAATTTGGCGTTTGTTTTGGTTTATAATCCGCTAGGCGTCTTTATAAGTTCTGGTTGCGCTTGATATCTTATTTTAAATAAAAGGGAAAATATGACAGATATTAATTAAACTTCTGACATCATTAATCGATGTCTGCTCTCAAAATGTAAGCTAGTGTGGATAAAATAAAGCATTTGTAAACTACTTATTTTTGTGTATTATACTGGTATTAGGACTAAGGTCTCTAAGAACTTGTATTGAAGTTTTTTTTCAAATATTTACTGGTATTATATTTGTTGTGGTAACGATGAAAAAATGATATTAACCATGATTTCAGGATTCATAAATACTAAGTAATACTGTAAACATAGAAATAGCACATGTTGAAAATGTTACTGGAATGTTGGAAACAAATTCCCTTTCAACAAGAGAATAGAGTATTAGATAAAAATAACAAGGCGTCATTTATGGATAAAGTTAATCCTGTACTCAAAACAGCCATACAAACTTCCGGAAGCTTATTACATCCATTATTTAAAATATTTAGAAAGAAGAGAAGATTCCAAAAGAATGGAAACATATTTTATAATAAAACTGCCAAAGAAAGGAAACTCTATTAGAATTGAGAGGGTAAACTCTGCTGAGTATACCAAGTACGTTGCTATCAAGGATATGTAATACTAAACAGAGTGGAAGGTGACATAGGATAAAGATTAAGGAAAGAACAGGCAGAATTTCATAGACAACGAAGTTTTGTTGATCTTATAAATATTCCGCAAATAATTCTTCAACAGAATTATGAGTTGTTGACGACACTAAACATAGCTTTTATAGAGTTTGAAAGTGCATTCGATTCAATATATAGGGAAATAATGTGGGATGTTATAAGAGAATAGAGTATCGTATTCTTGAAAAAAAAGTTTTTAAAAGAGATGTACAGTGGTTTTAATTGTCAAATACTCCAAGAAGGATAAGTATCTGATTATGTTGACATTACTAATGTCTAAAAGAGGTTGTATTCTTTCACCATCAACTTTTACTCTCTGTTAGATGTGATAATGAAAAGAAGAACAACTTGGAATACAATCAGGACTAAAAGGAATACTATATAAGACTTAGATTTTCACACATAACATTTGTCGTCTGACTTCAAGATAAAAACCTGTCAACAAAGTTAAACATATTAGAACAAGCAAAAACTATTGGACTCAATATAAATATAAATTATATAAAGGAAAATAAAGGGAAAAATAAATGAGAAACCAACGCTTCCAGTAAAATAAGTAAAAAAAGAATGATTGTGCTTACTTGGACAGTATAATTGCACCAGAAGGTGAAACCGATGACATAAATATATTATTTAAGTCCAAAAGTAGTATTTATGCTTTAATATCATGTTTTAAAAATGAAAAAAATCACAAATGGTAAAGATATGGATATTCAATACAAATGTCCTGATTTATGGATGTGAAACATGGAGAGTAATACAAGTAAATATAAAAAGAATACACACATTTATAAGTAAATGTTAAATATGGATTCTTCAAGTAAGATAACCAGAAAAAATTCCAAATGAACGCATATGGGAGCATATAAGACAAGTACCAACTTACATACTAATAAAACATAGGAAATTGGGATCGATAAGTCATATCCTCAAGTGGGGACAAAAAGGCATTCAATTGGAACCCAACAGAGAACCATGTTAAGAGGATTCCCAAGGCCTACTTCAGGAGTTCGATAGAAGAATAAATACATAATGAAAAAAAACATGGAAAGTGGTGAAAATAACAGCAACCCAAAAAATATGGATGGATGTACTTCACAGATCTATGTTCCAGAGGGAGCAACAGGAATTAAGCCAGTAAATAATTATTTTCTTACCAAACAAAATCTTCCATTATTTTCCAAGAGGAAGAAGAGATGTCGGACGTCCTCGAAAGAGATGTTCTTAGATCTAATAGTGAAGACGGGACAGGCAACTCTTGCCTAAACCAGGAAGTGAAGAAGAAGAAATAATTATTTTCAGGGAGGCGAATTATATAGAGACTGACTGAAAACCATTGCCTCGGCGGTTTTGAAGAGCATATGTCTGGACCTCCAGACTCGATATTACTAGTGGGTTCAAGTAGTTGTATCTATTAGTTATAGAAGACAATACGTAATCAAAGAATGTGAACACAGATATCAGCGTAACTCACCCCGCAGATTAGTAGTTATTTACATTTGTATATGGCACATTTTTAAACGAACGTACTCTAAATAATAGTTTTTTTACATAAAACAATGTTCTTGTTCCTTATAGGCCTTTTTACATAAAACAATGTTCTTGTTCCTTATAGGCCTTTAATATTTTATGTAACCAGTCATATCCATCTTTAACTGGTCTTCAAGTATCGGTCTAAATCTAAATCATAACAAGTCACAAGTAAAAGACTGCTTACAACCTTTCACATATCTACACTTCCAAACATTACTATAAATAATGTAATTATCCCTTATTCCTATTCAGTAATAAATTTTTTACTACATCTAGACGCAAATTTAACCTGGCAAACACAAGTGAAACACATATGTAAAAAGACTTCCTCCATCTTACATTATCTTAGACGTTTAAAGAATTTTCTCCCAGTTTCGTTATTACAAATATTTGTGCAGAATCTTGTGTTGCCACACTTCGATTATTGTGACTTTATATATAATGATCTAAACCATGACTTTGTCACAGAGATTGCAGCGTGTTCATAATGTTTGCGTTCGATTCATTTTCAATATCCACCGTTATGACCATATTTCCGAACATTTTAATAACCTCTCTTGTCTCCGTCTTACTGACAGACGTAAATTGCACTCTCTTTCACTACTTTTCAAGCTTCTGAATTCCTACATCCCTACTAACCTGGCGTCCAGATTTGAGAAGTTATCCTCTTACCACAATATTGACACTAGGTCACAAGATAACTGTCTGCTACAATTCCTCTTCATAGCAATTCCTCTTATTCTACTTCCTTCACAGTAGCCTCTGCCCGCTCCTGGAATTTCCTTCCTCAACATATCAGGGGTTACCGCACACTTGGCACTTTTAAGTCACATTTATACAATTACCTTTTGTCTAATAATTTAGTTTTTCTATTTATTTAAATTTATACTATGTAATTCATAATCTTTTTCTCCTTTCCATATATATATCTTGTGCATATTATTTATATTTAATTCGTTAAATTTAGAGTTAATAAAATACATTATAAATATTACTTGAGTTGTATTTATAACATGTAATCGTTTATGTATATTGTAATTTAGATGTAAGACTATTTTTTTTGTATTTTTTAAAACCTGGTTGAGTGGCAGACAAGGCCTTAAGGCTTTAACTCTGCCAGGTAAAATAAAACTGTAATAATAATTATTATTATTATTTCCATTTTTATTATTGCATAAGACAATCAATGATCATAAATGTGCCATCAACACAAAGTGGTTCCTTCTCATCAAACATATACATTATTAAAATGTTCCATCTCTTGGCATGGAAGATTGCACAACAATTAGACAGTGTTAGATTAACATTTTAATTCATTCCAACATTTCTTCAATAACCCTATATAAAATGAGTAAGCATACGGCACTGCCAGCAGCAATTTGTCCGTCGGATTGGTATTTCTGGGCAGTGGTGGAGTTGTTTACATACACACACTTATTTTTCATTGATTTTCTCTCAAACCCGCCGTAACCTGTCCCAAGCCAGGTTGAATAAGGGTGAGGGGGGAGTAAAACCTCGTAAAAAACCTTGTTTCAGCCTGCCCTGCTGATAGAACCTTGTGAGGGCCCTTTGCCAGCGTTACGGCGAAGACCTCAACGACAGGTACAGCGGAGGAGTCTTTCGTTAAGGTTTTGCTAGCGGAATGGGCAACTAACATATAGGAGTAGGTAGAACTCCTTGAGCCGTGGTGAAGACAATTAACCTAGGGGAAGAAGACTCTGAAAATAAAACCCCCTCCTGGCGGTTAAATGTTATGCGGAGGGTTGGTATCCTTCCACGTGAAATTTATATTACTCATAAACTCCAAACAGTTGCAAGCCGGACTGATTTAAATGAAAAACGGGCATTGGCAAAGAAACAGGACAAACAAGTAGGAAATACACAAATAATTAATTTGGCTACATGGAACGTAAGAGGAATATGCCACAAAGAAAAAGTATTAGAATAAGAACTAAAAGATAGAAAAGTGGACATAGCAGCAATATCAGAGACTAAGGAAAAACTTAAAGGCTCAAAACAGCTGACGAATTATATTATGTACTACAGTGGCGTAGAACAAAATAAAAGGACATCAGCAGGTTTATTATATTATCATAATATGTGGAAGAATATAAGTCATAGTTACTGCTGTATTAATGAAAGAATATTAACTGTACGTCCAAAATAAAATAGAAGATACATAACTATATTTGCTATATACGCCCCTGATTCAGAAAGAGACGGTGATTCAAAATTATTTTATACCAAATTATAGAACGAATTGCGTAAAATGAACAAAAATGATACTATTGTATTGGCTGAATATACACCAATTCTGAATGTATTAGGAACAAATGGCGATAGAGTGTAAAATAAAAATAGTGAACTAGATTTTGCGTCTTATACTGGTTTAAAAATTCTCAGTACATTTATAAACACACAGAAATTCACAAATGTACTTCGAACGAAAGAGGATCGCAGTCAATAATTGACTATATAATTGGTAACACAAAAGCAGTCAGAATACCACAAGATGTAAGAGCATTTAGAGGCAGTGATGTGGGTTCAGATCATTTTCTCGTTCTAGGGAGGTTCATGATATACAAAAGATAAAAAGCAGTATCAAATATGGTAGAACTAATAGAAGGAAGATTTAAAATACATATGTTGATAGTAGAATGTATAAAATACTTATATCAAAAAATAATAGAGAATAATATCATGTATACCCACAAGGAGAGAACATTAATGCAGACTGGGATGGCAGAAAATAAATCATTAAATGGCAGCTACAGAGACACTGGTAAAAGAAAAATCAATTATAAGAAAAAAGGACTTAATATTTGGAATGATAACTTAAAGAACTTAGTAGAGGATAAAAAGGAAGCATATTTGCGCCTCCTAAATACTAAATCGATAGAAAACAATGGAATATAACAGATTCCGTGCAGTAGTAAAAAAAGGACCTTCAATGGTAACTTTACCTTGCCGTGGTGGAGTGGCTTGCGTGCTTAAATGATCTCGAGCGCTATGCCGGCGGTAGCATTGCTGCCGATAGGGTTACCCATGCCGGACTGGTTGAAGGTGATAAGCCAGACGAAAAAGAGTACCTTTATCGAAAGAGTGACGATCTATCATCGTAAAAATACAACCGCCAAGAAATGCGGACATGGGTTCAACTGGGATAAAATTTTTCGGAGGTAAAATAGTCCCCCATTCGGTTTTCGGTACTCCGTGCGGGGACTTCTTCAGGAAAACCATGCAAAAGACTCAACCACAGGGACATGTTCATAGGAACATGGAATGTTAGGACTTTATACAATAGTGTGGTACTAGAGATATTAACGCGGGAATTAGATAAATCGCCCTTGGATATAGTCACTTTACAGGAAGTTAGATGGCCAGGAGAAGGTAATCAGGAGGCTTTGCATTATACTACGGGGGTGCAGAAAGACCTGAATTTTGAACGGGTTTTGTAGTCAGAAGGAGGATGCTGTCCGCTATCCGAGATATTAAGTTTGTCAATTATAGGATATCATACAATATTCTAAAGGGTAAACGACATGATTTTATAATTGTAAATGTACATGCTCCCACAGAAGAAAGATAACAAGATCAAGGATCAATTCAATGAAGAATGAGAATGCTTATTTGATTGCTTTTCACGATATCATATGAAAATTGCCTTAGGAGATTTTAATGCAAAAGTGGGACGGGAAGATATATACAAACCAACAATAAGCAAATTCAGTCTTCATGAAGATAGTAACGACAACGGGGTTAGATTAGTCACATTTGCCACATCGAAGAATCTCATTGTTAAGAGCACAATATTTGAGCATAAGGATATTCACAAATACACCTGGACGTCCCCAGATGGAGAAACTCGGAACCAGATAGATCATGTATTAGTGGATAAACGCTGTCATCAATGATGTTAGATCAGTTAGAGGGACAGACTGCAATTCGGATCATCATCTGGGCAGGGTGAAAATCAAACAACGGCTCTCGCTAATGAGAGGAACAAACGCTAAAGATAATTCTGAAACATTTGAATTAAAAATCTTGAGAACTGAAGAAATGCAGCAAGAATACCAAATCAAAATTACTAATAGATTTGAAGTACTGGAATCTTCAGATCACAATGTGGCAAACGAAGAAGAAACTGATAAAAATAAACAATGGGAGGCTATAAGAGATATTATTAAATTGTCAGCATCACAAAGCATTGGTTATTTAAAAAAGAGGCTAAACAAGAAATGGTTTGATGAGGAATATGCCGACATTTTAAAGAAAAGAAAGCTAGCAAAAATGAGATGGTTACAAGAGTCAAATGAGGTACACTCATAACAATTTGGCAGTAATAGACGGGAAACCACCAGATTACCAAAGAGTAAAAAGAGGGAGTATTTAAGAGAGCAGATTAATGATCTTGAAATGAATGTAAAATATAAGAACATTAGAAAATTATATCAGAGGATTAGTATAGGGAAGAAAGGGTTTCAGGCTACAACAAACATAATTCGGAATGAAAATGGGGATATGATTGCAGATTCCAGGAGTATATTAAATAGATGGAAAAGTTACTTTAATCAGCTGTTACACGTATATACAGAACAGAACATTGAGGAGGATAATTTACAAAGAGCAGAAATGCTAGTCGCAGAACCAAGTGTATTGGAGGTTGAAATGGAGATAGAAAAATTGAAGCTGTATAAAGCAACAGGTTCAGATGAGATCCCAATAGAACTGATAAAATCAGGAGGAGAAAAAATGGAAAACATAGTCCGTTGCTTAGTATGATTTGGGAAAAGAAGCTCTTCCAGGTGAATGGAAAGAATCAATTATCGTACCAATTTATAAGAAAGGAGATAAAACTGATTGCAACAACTACAGGGTCATCTCATTACTTTGAACTTCGTATAACAATTCTAACAAATATATTAGTAATCAGACTTACTCCCCATATTTATGACATTCCAGGAGATCATCAATGTGCCTTTAGAAGAAACAGGTATACAACAGATCAGATTTTTAGTATAAACAGATTTTAGAAATGAAATGGAAATATAATGGTACTGTACATCAACTTTACGTAGGTTTCAAAAATGCATACGATTCAGTTAAGAGGGAGAAGTTATATAGTATCCTGTTGGAGTTCGGAATTGGTAAAAAATTAGTTAGACATATACAATTGTGTCTAAATGACACAAAGAGTAGGGTGCATGTAGGCAAACAGTTTTCGGACATTTGTGAAATCCAGAATGGGTTGAAGCAATGAGATGCACCATTTCCTCTACTATTTAATTGTCTACTAGAGCATTTTGTCAAATCTTTAGTGGTTGGGGAAGGACTACAACTCGGTATTAATAAGCTGTTAGTTTCTGCTGATGATGAAGTACTACTGGCCAATATCGAGGAGATACTAAAGGACAACACGCACATACTATTGAGTAACACTAAGAAATTAGGACTGGGAATAAATATCAATAAAACTAAATATATGGACACACGTAGAAATACATTATATAATGGAAATGAACAGCTAATGACACATGAAGCAAATTTTGAGCAAGTGGCTGAATTCAAATACCTAGGAACAATAATCACAAATAGGAATAAGATGCACAGCGGTGACGAATGACGATGATGATGATGATGATAAAGATGATGATGGTGATGATGGCCGGATGATTTTCGGGGACTGTTGGGCCCTACTCGTCCTGACATTTATCTTACAGGTGAGGAAAAACCCCGAAAAAATCTGACCCAGGAGTCTGTCCCGACCGGGAATATTTTCATATATATATATATATATATATATATATACAAGTTTATTTCTATAACGAAGCCTGGTAACATGTAGGCATTATTAAAATTAACGATGTTATTAAATAATAATAAATAAAGAACTTACCCCGACCAGAATCGAATTTGCGCACGCGTCGTCGGAAAATGAACATCTTACCGACTGCTCCACTGAAGCGAACGATACGAATGCTTCATGAAGAGAGACTTACGCCGTCAGCTCTATACTTAAACGAGTCACAACATGTGACAACGTACTGGTGTGAATCGCTGTTCAAAATTCTAACCTTTCATCATCAAGAGTTGCGCCACCATTTCTTTCGAAGGCTGTACTTTGCGAGGAAATGTATAATTGAAAATAAACACTTGATTATAGCCAGTGCGAAACCTGACGAACTATAATTTTAGTATTATTAATTCTGTTTAGATTGGAACACAAATGATAATTTCTCCCTTTGGTGAAAGTAATATAAAAAAATGCTGTGATATCTCCACTAAGGCAGTTAGGGAATTACAGTGACGTCACACACTATTAACCTTCTAACTACTTCTCACCGCTTCACACATAAGTTCCCCACGATAAATTCTTTCAAAATTGAATCAAATTATCCGCTACGAAAACACGCTGCATTGTGGATCATAAAATAAAGTTTCAATCACATTTAAATCCTCTCTTACATTGTAAGAAGCGTTGTTTAAACTTAAACCTGTCAGCAATACACTTAAAACCTACTTATTAATGTTTAGTCATGTGTACCACATAACAACTAGAAATTTAAAAAAATATATAATAGGAAGTAACATTAGGAGGTTTGGTTAATAATTAAGATATTTTGTCAGTATAATCTTATCTTTTATGGTAAGAATAAGTGGAACGAATATACAAGCCAAATATCTTAATTATTATAAGTAACGTCAAAACTGATTTACAATTTTTTTAGAGGATTTGAAATCAAGAGTGGTAATTGTAAAGACTATTTAACAAATATAATTAAGCTGTTTCTCACAAATCATTATTTAAATATAGTTATTTTAAATATCTTTATATTTGATGTAAATGGCGATGTTTGAAAACAAATGAGAAATGTTTGGTTATGCTTATTTTGTTCATCCACTGCAACTAGGTTACATTATTTATTACCAAATAGGATCGTAAATTAAACACATCAAACTGTATGTTATAACGAACATTATAGGTTATTAATTATATTATTAGGAAACAATTCCGTAAAAACATTATTTAAAAACACAGTTATTGAACATCATCTTGTCTTGTAAGCCCATGTTTCCCTTCACAGAGATTTAGGCCCTCTCCTCCTACAGGGAAGAATTATTGAACATACAGTTAACAAATTTGTAGCTCGATGTAATCTGTTTATTATTTGCTAAATTGAACGTATTTATTAGAGAGTCAGTCACTTCAAAATAATTATCTGACCTGTTCAGAATATTAAAAAGGAGGAGCTTTCTTTAATATGATCAACAGAAGAAGATAAATATCGAGGTGGAACACGACTGTGATTGATTGTAAAACAAAATTCAATGAAACGTGAGTGGTCATCGACTCCCATTTGGGACATGAGTTAAATAGTCACTAGAAAATTGTTGACTAAAACATGTGATAGGAGATGAGTGACTATAGGTTACGATGTTCCCCTGTTTCTTAGGTTCGTGTTTTCTAAACGACCGGGGAAGGTACATGTGACGAAGTAAAACATACTGAACGTGACTTCCTTTTGGAGGGAAGTAAGATCATGAGCCTCGAATTGCAGATTTACGGCATTAAAAAGAAACGTCATCCAGTTCGGTGCTGTGTGGATTCACTGTCTTACCTGTGAACCCGAAGTCGCTGGTTAGAACTATGTCGAGATCGATGGAATTTGTAGGAAATAAAAATCTAAGGGGAAGCCCTCCAGGAAGAACATTAAGTCGTGGATTCCAAATCTGAAGATTTTAGAGGCAGTAAACGATTCTCACCTACCATGGAATCTTAACCTTCTCGTGGTGGAGTGGCTTGCGTGCTTAAATGATCCTGACAGCTATGCCGGCGGTAGGATTGCTGCCGATAGGGTTACCCATGCCGGACTGGTCGAAGGTGATTAGCCAGACGAAAAAAGTATCTTGGTCGAAAGAGTGACGATCTTTCACCGTAAAAATACAACCGTCAAGAAATGCGGACATGGATTCAACTGGGGTAAAATTTTCCTGAGGTCAAATAGTCCCCCATTCGGTTCTCCGGGCGGCGACTACTTCAGGGAACCCATGCCTAAGGCTCGTACATAGGGACATGTTCCTAGGAACATGGAATGTTAGGACTTTATACAATAGCGGGGCGCTAGAGATATTAACGCGGGAATTAGATAAATCGCCCTTGGATATAGTCGCTTTACAGGAAGTTAGGTGGCCAGGAGAAGGTAGTCAGGAATCAGGAAGCTTTGCCTTATACTACGGGGATCCAAAAATACCTGCATTTGGAACGGATTTTTTAGTCAGAAGGATGATCCTATCCGCTATCCGAGATAATAAGTTTGTTAGTGATAGGATATCATACATAATTCTAAAGGGTAAACGACATGATTTTATAATTGTAAATGTACATGCCCCCACAGAAGATAAAGATGACAAGATCAAGGATGAGTTCCATGAAGAATTCGAATACTTATTTGTTAGCCTTTCACGATATCATATTAAAATTATCTTAGGAGATTTTAATGCAAAAGTGGGGCGGGAAGATATATTCAAACCAACAATAGGCAAATTCAGTCTTGATGAAGATAGTAACGACAGCGGGGTTAGATTAGTCACATTTGCCACATCAAAGAATCTCATTGTTAATAGCACAACATGTCAGCATAAGGATATTCATTAATACACCTGGACATCCCCAGATGGAGAGACTCGGAACCAGATAGATCATGTATTAGTGGATAAACGCTGGCACAGTAGCATCATTGATGTTAGATCAGTTAGAGGGACAGACTGCAATTCGGATAATCATCTGGTCAGAGTGAAAATCAGACAATGGCTATCGCTTATGAGAGGAACGAACGCTAAAGACGATTCTGTAAAATATGAATTAAAAAACTTGAAAAATGGTGAAATGCGGCAAGATTACCAAATCAAAATTGCTAATAGATTTGAAGTACTGGAATCTTCAGATGACAATGTTACAAACGAAGAAGAAACTGATATAAATAAAAAGTGGGAGGCTATAAGAGATGCTATTAAACTGTCAGCTTCAGAAAGCATTGGCTGTTTAAAAAAGAGGCAAAACGAGAAATGGTTTGATGAGGAATGTGCCGACATTGTAAAGAAAAGAAAGCAAGCAAAAATGAAATGGTTACATGAGCCACCTATGGTAAATACAGAGCAATTGGGTAGTATTAGACGGGAAACCACCAAGTTACTAAAGAGTAAAAGAGGGAATATTTGAGAGAGAAGATTAGTGATCTTGAAATGAACGCAAACAATAGGAACATTAGAGAATTACATCAGGGAATTAGTATAGAGAAGAAAGGGTTTCAGGCTAGAACAAACATAATTCGGATTGAAATTGGGGATATGATAGCAGATACCAGGAGTATATTAAATATATTGAAAAGTTATTTTAATCAGCTATTAAATGTACATACAGAACAGGACATTGAGGAGGATAATTTACAGACAGCAGAAATGCTAGTCGCAGAACCAAATGCGTTAGAGGTTGAAATGGCGATTGAATAATTGAAGATGTATAAATCATCAGGTTTAGATGACATCCCTGCATAACTGATAAAATCAGGGGGAGAAAAATTGAAGGACAAGATACGCTGGTTGCTTAGTATGATTTGGGAAAAGAAGCTCTTCCAGATTAATGGAAGGAAACAATTTTCGTACCTATTTATAAGAATTTATATATTTATAAGAATTTATATATTTATAAGAATTTATATATTTATAAGAATTTATATATTTATAAGAATTTATATATTTATAAGAATTTATATATTTATAAGAAATGAGATAAAACTGATTGCAACAACTCATAACTTTCAACTTCGTACAAAATTATTAGAAATGTATAAGTAAGCAGACTTACTCCCTATATTGATGACATTCTAGGAGATCATCAATATGCATTTAGAAGAAACAGGTATACAACAGATCAGATTTTTAGCTTAAGCCATATTTTAGAAAAGAAATAGGAATATAATGGTACTGTACTTCAACTATATGTAGATTTCAAAAAAAGCATATGATTCATTTAAGAGGGAGAAGTTATATAGTATCCTGCTGGAGTTCGGAATTGCTTAAAAGTTAGTTACACTTATACGATTGTGTCTGAATGGCACAAAGAGTAGGTTGCGTGTAGGCAAACAGTTTTCGGACACTTTTGAAATCAAGAATGGGTTGAAGCAAGGAGATGCAATATCTCCTCTACAATTTAATTTTGTACTAGAGCATTCCATTAAATCTTTAGAGAATGAGGAAGGCCTACAACTCAATGGTATTAATAAGCTGTGATTTTATGCTGATGATGTAGTATTATTGGCCGACAGCGAGGAGATACTAAAGGACAACACGCACACACTATTGAGTAACACTAAACAATTAGGACTGGAAGTAAATATCAATGAAATAAATATATGGTCACACGTAGATATTCATTATATAATGGAAATGGACAGCTAATGACAAAAGAAGGAAATTTTGAGGAAGTGGCTGAATTCAAATACCTAGGAACAATAATCACAAATAGGAATGAGATGCAGAAAGGAATTTAACATAGGCTCAATTCTGGAAATGCGTGCTATTATGCATTGCACAGACTCTCGATGTCCCAACTCCTTTCAAAAAACGTTAAACTGAAAATATATAAAACTATTATTCTACCAGTTATATTATATGGGTGCGAAACATGCACTCTTACTTTTAAGGAGGAAAGGAGATTACAAGTATTTGAGAATAAAGTACTTAGGAAAATTTTTGGACCAAAGAGAGATGAACAGAAAGGTGAATGGAGAAGACTTCATAACAATGAAGTACATGGTCTTTATAGGAAGCCAGATATAATAAGAACGGTTAAGTCTCGTAGATTACGATGGGCTGGACATGTTGCACGTACGGGGGATGAAAGACTTGCATGGAAGCTTCTTGTAGGAAAGCCATTGGGAAAACGCTCAGTTGGTAGACCAAGAATGAGGTGGGAGAATAACATTAACTATGATTGGAGGGAAGTAGATTATACAGGGAATGATTGGAAAGGATTAGCTCAGGATAGGGATGTATGGAGAGCTTATGTCTGCGCGGCCATGTACCTGCGGGTTCTATAGTGCCAGTGAGTAAAAGATTCTCAAACCTAAATTAGAGCATCTGTGCAAAATCGAATCGATATTTCCTATTGAAGTAATATCTTAGTTCTTAATAGATTATTTTCAAGCCCATGACCTAACCACATGTCACTCGCTTACATCAATAGGGGAGTAAAATCTTGCCAATTTTTTATTATCTAACACAGTTAGAGAGCTTCCGTGTCCCACGTTGGGATGTACACTTAACAATAAAGAGGAATGAGCAAATTGTTGATCCCGAACATTGTATGTTTTAACGCGCGATTCATCGAGTAAATTAATTACACAATAGAGCTACAATAGCTCTAATGAAGACGTTATTTTATGCACACCACGCCAGCGAACGCTTAGCTCAGTGCCTTATGGCTTGCGTCGTATGCTAGATATCAGAGGTTTGATTTCTAATGAGGTTCATTTTTTTAATTGTAAGAGTGCTGTCTGTTTTACTCTGTCGGCCCACTCTTGAAGAAAAAATGAACTAAATATTATGAAGTATTATTATTATTATTATTATTATTATTATTATTATTGTTATTAATACTGTCCACCACTGTGGTCTCGAATCCTTGTCACGCAGCGGGCCCGGGTTCGGTCCCTGTGGCAGTTTTTCTGGGTGAGGTTTTTATCGGGGTTCTTCCTCAACTACAAGACAATTGCCAAGAAAACATTAAAGGCCAAACGGTGTACAAAATAATATGACCATCATCATCATCATCATCATAATCCTTAAAATTATCATCATCCTTCACCGGTGTGGAAAGCAACAGGAAGCTAGCTAAAATACCCTAGTAGAACTGTTAATATAGCATGACAATGCTATGATTGCAGTGAAGGACCTGCCTTAGGACAGAATTACTATGGATTGATGGATAGATTATTATTATTCTCCATTATCTATCGGTTGTTATTAGGCTGGAAGTGATCTACATAAACTAAATATTTTAATTGTGGGTGAAGCATTTTCCTCACCAATACGTAATAAGTAAATAAGTAAATACATAAATATATGAAACCACATTATCTTTTATTACATATATTTATAGCATTATTATTAAAACGTGGTAGTGTACACACAAATTTATAATGGTAGCTTAATAGTGTTGTAGAGTGTATGAAGGCAGAAGTATTAATTAAAATAGTTTGAAGTGGACGTAAATTACGCGGCTCGAATTAAACATTATACGATTTATTTTGTGGAAATATAAATAACAATACAAGTAGCTCAGTTGCTAGAGCACTTGGCAAGGAAAGCCAAGGGTCCCGGGTTCGAGTCCCGGTCTAGGCGAAAATTTTTCTCTTCAAATTTAATTTATCTTTCATTGAGAAATGTTAAATTAATAATAAAAACATCATTAGAAGCCTTACTAGCTTATAAAGTAATGTTAAATTCCCAATAAATGTCTTCTTAACTAAGAAGCCGCCATTTGCAAAGATAGAAGCAATGGTTTCAAAAGCATTTGGCGATACTGAATTACAACGTATACAAGATAAAAATTTGCGTCTAGATCGTAACTCGCCTCGGTAGCTCAGTTGGTAGAGCACTTGGCCCGGAAAGCCAAGGGTCCCGGGTTCGAGTCCCGGTCTAGTCGAAAGTTTTTCTCTTCAAATTTAACAATACAAGTGATTGACGAGGGATTTGAAGCCTGGCTCTCGTACAGATATAAGTTTTTCGTTATTGGTTTAACGATCTAATGTTAAGTTACTCGAACGTCGGATACTAATCATCTAAATACTGGTTGTCTTGTTTACTTTTACACTTCACACGAGAGTTGAACGTCATTCGAAATGTCGCAATTTGAGTAATACAGTATACATCAAACACTCGTAAATATCTAGAAACATGTCTCCTTCAATACCCTAACTATTTAAGACGATTAATACCAAATATTGCGTATTTAAAACATTTAACAATGCGTTACCTCGTGAACCACAGCTTCAGCTCTACCAGCATGCGCAGTGGGTCGCAATAGGGATCCTGCTTTTGAAGCCGCTCATTCTTTTTTTTTTCTAAGTGTACGTATATGTATATACTGCATAGCAGTCTCGAGTCCATGTTCCTATTGCGAACTATTGACCTGAGGTCTGAGAGGGCGCCATTAAATAAAATATCAGCTAAGATAGAAATTTCCCTAAACAAACAGAATCATTAAATATGATCTAACCGAACAACAATGCTCAGCGGAAACGTTTCAGACTCGTATTTCCGAGTTACTCGGTTAAACGTTGGGTCTCGAACTATCTGACTTTTTTTTCAAGTTTTGTTTAATCGTCAGGACAAAATTCTGGGATGGACTTCCTTTACCAGAATCAATTCCATCATACGAACAGTTTCATGTTTTCATGAAACATAATTTAACATATGAATACCAAGTAACCATTTGTTGGAAAATACGACATATACCAGTAGACTGGTTAACAGGTCAGGTTAGGTTGATTTTAAAAAAAGGAAAACTCCATGACTGTAATAATTTCAGAGGGATATGCCTTAATGACACTGCTTACAAGATATGTAAAGAAATAGTGAACCAAATTTTAAAAATGATTACTAAAAATCTTATTTAAAGAACAGAATGCTATTTGAAAAAGTACATCTTGCACAGATAATATATTTATAGTAAAACAAATTTCCCTGCATTGTAGCACAATAGTTAAGGTAGGATACCTTAGCGCACAGCTACGGGACTTGCGCTGTTTCGGGTCCGCATGGGGAGCAAACTTTTCTCTTGGAATTTCGGCCTGTATGGGACCGGAGCCAAACCAACATCGTGAGGCATTTGGGTAGCTACAATGAATAGCGGCTCCAGGTTACGAAAACCAGCTTAACGGCTGGGGGACCCGATAAGCTGAACACATGTCACCCCTACGCGGGCTGGATGATCGTCGACGTCTATGATGAGAGCATGTAGATGTGAGGCTACCGCCCTATTGGTAGACAAAGGAACTTCTAGGCCTGTCACGCCAAAGACACTAAAAAAATCCTTGAAAAACATCGCGAATTTAATAAAGAAACACAAACGGCGTTTATCGATTTTGAGAAAAAGATTTCGATCGAATGGATGTAAAATTATGAAAGAACGAGGATATCAACAACAACTTATTAAAATTGCTAATGTTACATCTGGAAATAAATAGCTTTTAATAATATTTTTAAGTTTGTACAAAAAAAATATTTCTGATAACCATGATGTTAGACTAGGGTGTATTCTGTCACCCACATTTTTTAAATATTTATATTTATGATTTAATACAGAAATGGAAATAATGGGTATTAAAGTAACACATTTTACTTAAAGTACTTCTGTTTGCTGATGAATTAACAATTATTCAAGATAAAGAATCTAATCTACAAATATCAGTTTTTAAATTAAATGAGATCTGGGAACAATATAACATGAAAATTTCCACTGCTAAAGTAAATATAATGACATATCGAAGTAAAAGATTAATTAGAACAGACATATTGATGAATAATCATATGACAGAACACGGAAACCACTTTAATAATTTAGGATATGATAAACATGATGATATAGATTAAATAAAGCTAGCCAAATTTCAGAATTTGTGGAACAATTAATCGAATTTTTAAAAATAAATTTGGAATGAAGAGACGTTATATAAATATTTTGTAAAGTTATGGCTGTGGCGGTTATATCCTATGGAAATGCGAGAGAAATTATTTTTTTTTAATTTGAATTACAGATACAAACATGATAAACAAGAGTGGGAAGAACATATAGAAAGGAGCCAACTACAATATTAACTTAACAAATACTGTGTTAAAAAGTTGATGAAAAGGAATCAGTGGGTAGACCTAGAAGAAGGTGGCCAGGAAGTACTTGAAGACGGAACAGGCAATTCAATGCCTGTACCTTGAATTGAATAAAATGTTGATGACAGCCTTAATTTGCATTATTTACATAAGATATAGAAGATAATTGCTTGTGGCCCCTCTTGAACGAAAGTGGCGGTTCTTGTTCTTTCGCTGGCCTACAGAAGCACATCCACTTGGAGTTGATAAACAGGAAGTCAATTTGCCACATTCATTTGAGTTGGTGTGTTGAAATGTGGAACGGTCGGTGGACCTGCTAGCAGTCCTCCGGCTAGGTTCTTTCAACCCGTGGGCCATTTGTGAGGTTATGAGGATTGAGCGACCTGATATATGACTACCTCATGCTGAACCCACTTCAGCAACAGAATACGTCCCCTCGGTGGCGTAGAGGGGGAAAGGTAGGTGGATCTGCTTGTCAGTCCTCCCTGCCAAGTCCAAATGACTCGTGGACCATAAGTGGGGTCGACAGGAGATGAGCGCCCTGTCGTAATATGTGCTCACTATCCTGGCCCCACACCAGGAGTTGCGCACCGGGTGGAATCCGTGGGAGGTCGAGGACAATGCCCGGTTAGATGCAGGGTAAATACACGGCTTGTTTATGGGGAACCCAGGTGCATCGGCGTAATATTATGATGTGCTGCGTCGACCCTGATAAGGCCAGCTTAACCCGAGTACCAACTGTAGGGGCGTCAGAGCAATGAGCTCCCTGGATGCCTACATTGCTCAGTGTGCTGATCTCAAAACAGCGGCACGACAGTCCTAGTCTTGCGAACGGGATGATCTGGAAAATACCGTGGCGACTTCGCTTGGGAATTACAGATTAGGTCAGTCGGCGATGAAGGAGGCGCGGAGCAGTCCTTTTGCTGGTTGGGGGACTTTCGCCAAACCTGGAACCGAACTCACTGACCCGAGGACAAACTGTGAGGTCGTCAGGAGTTGAGCAACCTGACGTACTAATTCTCACGCTAAAATCACTTCTGCAATAGAACGAGTCCATGTTTGGTGTACAGGAGGAAAGTCGGTGGATCTGCTCGTCAGTCTCCCGGCTAAGTCCGATGGACTCGCAAACCATTAGTGGGGTCGACAGGAAATTGGCGCCCTGTTGTACTCTAAACTTTCCTGCAGGAACGTGTGAGTTCCAAGCTGGCCCACAACGGTGGCAGGACAGGTCCCTGGGAGGTAGACCGGGGCACGGCCCGGATCAGCCTAACCTGGGAGAACCTGCGCTGACTTCCGGATAAAGCTGCGGCCTCGTGGACAAACTGTGGGGTCGCCAGGAGATGAGCACCTGGATGTACTAAAGTCTCACATTGGAGGGCTCGGTGAAACCAAAGCCCTAGGCGGTCTCACAACGGTTCAGGATACGTCCCTGGAGGTAGAACAGGGGAATTGTCGGTGGATCTGCGATGCTCCCAAGCAAAGCAATTCTCCCTGCCAGGCTAATGGAGCCCGTGAACCAACTGTGGGGTCGTCAGGACTGAGCGCCCTGGCATACTATGTAGTTCACCAATTTACCCGAAAAGGTAACTCCAACACATCTTCCCGGGTGTTGGTTTTAAGTTTATGAAGTTACAAGTGGTTTAGGAGTAGACATAGGGAAAAAAATACAGTTGGCTGGGGAGTAAAGGAATTATCCTGAGGTATTCCCATGGGTGGTAAGTGGGCCCAACTGGTGTGCTGAAATATGTGTAGTAATTTTTAACAATGCATTGATCATAATATTGTTATTTAAATGTTTGTTGTTAACACAGAATTCTAATTCTAGTCGTCTTGAACAAGTGTCGCTAAGGCGAACTTCCTTGAGGATTATTCTAGCAATAGCAAATGTCATATCTCCTGATATCCACCTCGTAACTTTTATCTAGAGTGATAAGTTAGTGATCTGGTTTATGTACGACGACATATGATGTTCTTGTTGGAATCCTAGACTTGTCCCAAAGCATTAGGTACTCACACGCGATTACATTTGGAGTTTCAATGAGACTTAATTTCATTTAACGTATGTTATAAAATAACACCAACAAAACCTGTACATTATATGTTAACTTGAGTCCAGTTATTTGGCAACTGTGCCAACTAAATACATATTTTGCTTAATAATTCGTAAACCTCTGATGATGCTGTTCGAATGAAAACTGTATTTGATCTGAAGATGCATAAGAGACGGCCGCATTCTCTTGCAAGTATAGACACGTAATAACATGACGCGCCTGTTCTAGCTCAATGCGACACGGGTTTCTGATCTTAAATTTCAACAAAATGGACTTCAAATTACTTCTTACAATCAAAAGGATAAAATAGAAGTTGTGCGGAAAGAAATGCAAAAGTCGAAAATAAGAATCATTCTTCGCTGTAATCTCGGAGTAGCGTTGCCGCTTCGTATGCAGTGGGCCCAGGTTCGATCCCCGGGTCGTGACACGTTTACTGAGTACTGATTTCTCGGGGTTTCTTCATGCCTATAAGACAGATGACTGGATAATTTAGGAACCAAACGGTCCCCGATCATTATATGGGAATCATAATCATTATCAAACTCGCCATATTTCGACTGTACTTCATGGTTGATGTGTTTCTTATTAATGTTGTGATTTCTCGGATGAGGCCATAACATTGAGCTGATCAGTCATTCAGGTAAGCTCTACAGGTGCTTATGTTGACCAAAAATAAGTGTGTAATCTACAGTCTAAAATCCCTCTCCCGAGGTTCGTACAGCTAACCTGAGGTGGCATGTGGCATGTAAAATATATCTATAAGATGAGAGAGTAAACAGAGGTAAAGAATAATAAGACAATTTATTTATCTATTCAAAGCCACAATTAACACAACATATTCTGATAATATTGTGTATTTAGATTTAGACACCTTTTATATTATTGATTACTTTATAACATGGCTTGACAACCGTCCACTCGTGGAAACAGTAATGCAAATTATTATTGTTTGTGCTAAATATTTTTGTCCTACAGGGACAATTACAGGGATGACATTAAAACAATAGAGATTCAAACTACACATTTTAAAATTCAGGCCACCATATTCTATCCTGAATATAATGTAATTAGTTTGTAAATTTAAATTAACTGACGTCATGGCATATAAAAAAATGTCTGAAATTTTGCTGTAAGGTAATTCCTGTTCAAATTTTAAGGAAGTTCAATTTTACGCGTTCTTCTTTCTGGGGAGTGATACCATATGCAAAACCCTTAACAAAGCCAGGGAGAGGGGGGAGTTTCTTTTCAGAATCTCTAAATCTCGCGCTTCATCTCTTTATGGATATAGCTACGATCAAACCTCTTTCTCCAGCACAGATTGGTTCCTTTGAGATTTAAGATCTTTCCCCTCAAATAAATTGCTTCTCTTCTGTGAAAATTCAAATCATATATTACTCCAACACCTTTCAATCAGCAGATGGATTGTGGCTTAGCATAAATGTTTATCTTCTCCATAAAAATCAAGCTCTTTCAACATCCCTGAAAAGAATACTTTTCAGTATTGTTATGTATTTTTTATAATGTAGCAATTTGTCTGAAAAAGATGTATAAATGAAGTAATCAACGTTTTCAATTTTAACACATTTATATGGAGCTAACATCGATAAGAAGCATAATATTAGTAATAATATAATAATCATAATAATAATAATAATAATAATAATAATAATAATAATAATAATAATAATAATAATAATAATAATAATAATAATAATAATTAATAAATAAATAATAGCATATTGTTTCATTAAAATACTCAATTAAAAGTAACAATTTTTTATATCTTAATATATAAAAATTACGTGTCACGTTGTTTGTACGCGATGGAATCCTAAACTACTGAACCGATTTTAATAAAATATTACATACTGTGCAGTTTGATCCAGCTTGAGACTTAGGGAAGTTTATAACTAAATTTATAGTCGCCTTATTTTTATTGCAAATTATTTGTTTATTATTTAACATCATCATCATGATGTTGCAAATTATTTGTTTATTATTTAACAAAGAGTTATAATTATCTGTGAGTTCCATACGATTCTAACAGATGGCCGTGTAAGGTAATTGGTTTATTATTTAACTAGGTGGCTGTGCTTTTTGTTGCAACCGCGAATTTCAATTGAATTACAAATATTGATTATTTCATAATTTAAGGGTGTTAGTGTTTATTTTATTTTCAATATATTGATAATAATATTAATTTCGTGTGTATTAGTTTTAAGTAATCTGCTGAAAGACACATGATCACAAAAAGAGACGTCGAGAATGGATCCAATAACGTATCAGTTGGATGGACAAACAGTGGACTGATGCCGTCTTTACAGATAAGACCAGTATAGGTCTTCAGAGCGATTCTCGACGGATTCACATTTGGAGAGAATCTGGAACACTATTTCGGCCATCAAACATTCAGGAAAAATACTCATATGGAGGTGGATCAATAATGGCGTGTGCAGGCATTATGATAACTGCTCAAACACCTCTACAGTATGTTGTACGGTAAACCGACAAGGTTTAACCGCTGCCAGGTATCGTGACGAGATCTTGTTACCTTATTTACGCTTGTTTCGAGATACTTTTGGTCTAGACGTCCTACTGATGGACGATAATGCTCGTCCACACAGAGCAGCGGTGTTTTATGAATTCCAGTAAATTAAAAACTTTGCTTGAATGAATTGGCCTGCTTGGTCTCCCTACTTAAATCCGATAGAGTATGTTTGGGATATGATGAAGACAGTAGTTGCTTCACGTCATCATACATCAATCACTCTTGAGGATTTGAGAGTTGCTCTGCAGGAAGAATGGACGTTCATACCTCCAAATCAGAGTGATGACCTCTTTTGCAGCAATGCACCGTCGTTGAGAGGCCTGTTTTGCTACCAGAAGTGATACCACTTGTAATCACATTTCTCGATACTGGGTGTGAACTTAAGATCACTTTAAAAAGAATAAAATTATTTTTATTTCTGTTATATAATGAAATATGATGTTAGAATGTTTACTTAGTTTAGTCCTTTTGTTCTAGTATGAGCCAGTAATATTTTGTAGCACAATTAATATAGAATGTAAACACATCAGTTTGTTGCTATAATTTTGGAAACTAGTGTATACATATAAAGGGTAGAAATACTATTGAAATAATCATAGAGGTATCGCGGTTCTTAATACAGTTATTAGATTATATGGCAACATTTTGAAATACTTAATAGAAGATGATTGTACTGATAAAGAGGGTGAAGAACAGGCAGGAGTTCGAGCGGGAAGATCAACATCTTATCATATTTTCGTGGTTACACAACTTATGGAAAATACAAATGCTAGTGTGCAACCTCTACATTTGTCACTGTTCGTTTTAGAAATAGATAATGACTCTGTACCGCTAAATAAATGATTAGAATTTTACAAGGAAATTCTAAAATAAGTTACTTGTGAATCCAATATACAAATTACACGAAAATGCAAATTCTAGAATAAAGATTGGTAAAAATATATCCCATTAATTTTCAGTAACAAAAGATTTACGACAAGGCTGTAGCTTATCTCCAACATTGTTCAGGATTTATGTACGGTACAACAAGCTTTACAAACATGGAAGAAAATTGTAAAGTATGGTGATACCAATTAAAGATTCAATTTTTTACAGAATATTATTTGCAGATGACCAGTTGGTTATAGCACAGGAGTATGAGGGTCTGGAATATATGAGTCCAAAACTCATAGAAGAGTATATTAAATGGGATTTAAAAGTAAATTTCAATAAATAATCTTATTTATCTTGTGGTGATGAAAAGAAAGATTTAGTTTTGGAAGATGAATGGGATGTATCAAAGGATATGAGGAATGTAATTGCCTAGGGATAAAAATTAACTCAGTGTACCCAAGAAAATGACATAAAATATAGATTTTCAAAAAGCAGATCGATAATAACATTGTTAAACCAAGTTTTGTGGGATAAAAACGTAAGGATACATACCAAATTACAAATTTGTAAGTCTATAATTAGACACACGCTAACGCACGGTACATAAACATGGCAGTTGAATACAAATTTGAGTTTAAAACTTATGTCTACTGAAATTGATTGTTTTAGACGCTCAACTAGGTATCTTAAATTAGAAAGAAAATCTTAAATACAATCGTCGGACAACAAATGAAAGTGCAAAAATCAATACAGTAAAAGCTCCTTATTCGCGGTTCCCTTATTCGTGTTTTCGTTATTCGCGAACTACAAATGAGACAGAGTTCCTGAATTCGCGGCTAAAAATGCCTTTATTCGCGGATCCAGTTGGTATGTTAGAAGGATTTAGTAAGTATCCTTTATTACCGCTTCGGCAACAGGCAATTGCCAAGGCGGCTTTTACTAAGAACGATTTAAACCAAATGGACAAATTAACATAAAAGTAAAACCAACCTTATTGTCACTAAGCATAAAAGTCCTTTGTTAAAAGCCACCACCGCCATAATTCACGTGCCGTTGTGTCCGTTGTTAAATGCTGCCCTTGCTACGATCAGTGTTTTATTGTTTCAACTTGTCATTCGTTGCAATAATGGATCAACTGTAAGATTCATGAAGAATTCTGAAGACAAAAAAAGGAATTCTATCGCTGAATTTACAGCTGAATATCAATCTGAATTGAAAAAACTTATAAAAGCGGCAAAACAGAAAAAAATACTAAGTTCTTTAGGCCCTTACCTAAGCTCACAGTAATAATTAATAGAAATTGATCAAAATCTCTCATAAATAGATTTTATTTTAATGATTAGTATTTTATTTTGTGAAACATTTCCCCTATACACCCATACAGATTTCCATTCAATATTCGCGGCATATTTGTGGAACATTTCCCCAACGAATAAGAAGCTTTTAATGTAGTTGAATGCAGGCTTTCACGGCCGGTAATCATGATGTTGAGTGATTCCGGGTTCTGTGGCCGTGGTCCATAGTTGGTGTTGATACCAGACGTTTCGCCCTGAACTGCGGAGGGCATCTTCAGTGGCGAGTGCTTCTAGGCGTGTTTCCTGGTCGGAAGCTCTACTTAGAGTGAACGCTGCGGGTGTTGTATTGATACTAGTGGTGGGAGCAGGGTGAGCGGGCGTGGCTCTTGCTGATTGGCTAATGGTCGTCTCCTGGTAGGTCATATATGTATATATATATATATATAAGGGTATGTGTTTGTTTGTTTGTTTGTTTGTGTGTGTGTGTGTGTGTGTGAAACTATTGTGATTGTTCTCATGAATATATTTTTGAAATATTTCTGCAGGTCTTTACCAACCCTGTCTAGTTGACACTAAAAGTTACCATGAACAAAATTTATGTGTGTATATATATATATATATATATATATATATACAGTGCGCCCCACATAAGACTGGGCTTGGTAGACAACATGCACGCTCGCGCGTATATATAAATCGATTAAAGACCTCTCTACATGACTCTGTTTTGACGTATGTGTCCTACAAAAACACTCTTTGTTCAAGCGTAATTTTGTTTTGGCATTTCAACGGTGCAACAAGCCACACAAGCAAACACGTTTACACTCGACTAGCAAACTCCTCTCTCTCTCTCTCTCTCTCTCTCTCTCTCTCTCTCTCTCTATATATATATATATATATATATACAGCCGGTCTCAGTAGTCTACTGGTTAAGTTCTTTGCCTATACTCTGTAGGGTTGCGGGTTCAAACCGACCGGGTTCGATCAATTTTTCATCATCATCATCATAGTACATTCACGAATTTAGGCCATTTGTTGACCTGTTTCGGCCTCAAGAGAAACACCATCCAGAAGTCTTTTGAGTGGACGTCCTGGTCTTCTTCTTCCTGCAGGTTGATATCTTAACATTAGTTTGGGTATTCTGTGATCTTCCATTCGATGAACATGTTGTATCCATCTTGACTTATAATGTCCATGGGTTTTCCTGTCGACACCGCTATATATTTGTACATAATTTTGTGTTTCTTTCGTTCCTTTAAGTTTCTTCTTAGTCTCTGTAGTTACTGCAATATCAATGTTTCTATTTTTAAATATACTGTCTAGTTCCTCTTCTTTTTCATGGATGCTTCGGACATTCCAGGTTGCATATCTTACAATATCATTGTGCCGTTTTCTTTTAACCATATTTCTTTGCTGTGGGTCGTCATATTTCAATTCCTTCTGGCTTTTTTCGTGTTGAGACTTGAAAGTAGTTTTGAAGTTCCTTAGGACAGGTTACTGGCCCGACGCTAAGTAGTCCAGTGGTAGGGCTGCTACCTTTTAGTCTCTGGACAGACATTAGGATACCGCATTTACTCAGTACCTGATGGAACGGTTATACCGCCGTGACTAAGTCCTCAGAGCCTCGTTTGTGAAAACAGGTTGTACCACGAGAAGGTGAGGATGAGAATTGGGTAGGAGAGGTTATACACATGTCACTACCCCTTACAACCCCAATTTTTAGAATGACAAAATCAAAGGGACATGTTCTCGCGAGAGTCATCCCGAGTCTAAAGATTTTCAAGCTCGTAAAAGAATCTCAAGCCTACTTACAGCTTCTAACAAAATGAATGTTTCTCTTCACCATCCAAGTTATACCTTAATATCCTGTTAGATAACTCCGTGAGGAGTTGTACTGATAATTTGTCCTCACATCCATATTTTTACTTTTTTATTAATTTAAGTAGACTGCAATGGGCAGGACATGTGGGAGGTATTAAGAAAAATAAGCGGTGCATGGAAGCTTCTTGCAGGAAAACCAGGGGGGAAACGCCCAATTGGTAGAACAAGAATGAGGTGGGAGAATACTATTATCCATGATTTGAGAGAAGTAGATTATACAGAGAATGACTGGAAAACATTAGCTAAGGATAGGAATGTATGCAGATCTTATGTCCGCACGGCCATGAAGGTACGGGTTCGACAGTGCCAGTGAGTCAGTTAGTTAATTTAAAAGTAAGAGCTTAATATTGAAGATACTATGGTGGTTGTTAAATCCCTAAATAATAAACGTATGAACGAATATTAATATTAAGACAATGAAAAGCTGTTATCACAGTTTTGATGAGAGGGTAAATGGAAGCAAATAGATTTCTAACCCTATTTATGCTGCAGCCAAGAACTTGAGCAAAATAAACTTGGTTAAGGAACTCCTCAATAGGGAGCGCTCATGTTTGAAGTGAGACGAACGGACATCTATCAGTCAACGCGTGTGTGTGTGTGTGTGTATGTGTGTGTGTATGTGTGTGTGTGTGTGTGTGTGTGTGAGTGTATCAGTCCATCCGTGAACGTCCTGGCGGCCGCAATTTTTGTTTTGTCAGAACCAAACTTGGAATATAACAATTAATAAGGAAACGTAAATTTGAGTTCGTTGACCAGCAAAATCGTATCATAATGCGTAGGAATTACACTGAAACAAAAATTTAAAAATATCTCTAGCGCTCGCAGTGTTCTATGATTGCCAATGAAACTCAGTATATCTAAAGAAAAAAAAAAGGTGGAAGGTATTTCCGAATATCAACTATTTCCTTCTATTAGAAGTGAGGGTTTACCTGAAACCAAAAACATAAAATTCTCTCCAGCTACCTACTTCGTCGCAATATTCGCAATATAATTAAATTAACATTTAAACTCGCAATGTGTCATATTACCTGCATTGATCTAGTTTACTTAATATTTTAATAAAGTAACAGAAAAATGCACAGCCAGATATTATTCGAATTTATGTCAAATTATACAAAAAACTGCAATACGTAATCATACGCTGTTGAATAATTTATTTTCACTGCAGTCCGACAATTTTAAATACTCTGTCATTAGAGTTTCAGTTTTCCTAATTTAATAATGGAACAACATGTATTCAAACAATCGGTACATAAATTCAACTTGCTGAGGAATTCGCTTAGTTTTCGCAATTCCTTCATCACGGCCTATTACAAAATGTTTGAATGAAATTATTTTTCTAATATATATTACTTTTTTACTTTATTGCGTGTCTTCTTCTGGTAGACCAAAATATTCTATAGAGCATTTAAAACTTGCATTTTAGGAGGAGAGTCAAGATGGCGAACAGTGTTGAAGAACGACTAGAAAGTGCTCTTAGAACCATAGAAAATAACACAGGAACGACGGGGTACCTGAGCAAAGACATGAAGGAAAACAGCCAGCAAGCGGTAAGTGATATTAGAAACTGCTTTGCCTCAATGAAATTCAATCTAGCTGATAAAAATGTTGAAAAGGAAACATTTAACAATGAGGTTAACGGAAAGCAAGCAGACGCAAAGGAAGGGGAAGGAGACAGCACCTGTGCGGGACAACTAGCGCCATCTATCGGCTCTGCAATCGAAGCAGAAAGATGCGACCAGCAGCTAACGACATCTGGCGGGGAGATGCAAGAATCTTCGCACAGAGATGAAGAGCAGATCGAAGCACCCAAAGGACAGCGGCCGAATAGCACCGACAACGATGACTCAATGGGGATAAAATCAAAAGTAGATTACATCATGGATTTTATTTCAAACAAACTGGCCTCAATCATTGAGGAAAATATACAAAACAGTATAAATAGCCGACTTACCACTCCGGAAAGAAGATCAAACGCTCCCCTCCCTGAAGAAAGGCAGAAAAGAGGAATCAGAGAAGAGGGACCAGAACAAGGGGGAAATGCAGAATGGGAAGTAGTAAAATCAAGAAGACAACGACTAGGCCGGGAATATCGCTGATGGATCCAAAAAAACGGATGACGAACTGCAAGCAGCTGATAGGAAAGCCTGGCTGTACATAGGAAAGCTCAGAAAGAACACAACAACAGAATCGCTCACAAGATATCTTGAGAGAAATGGAATTCAAGGGGAAATAACTTGCGAAGAACTGAACACACTAGGTGATACGAAAGCCTTCAAGGTAAGCTTCCCACTCCACCAACTGAAGGAGACAGAACAGCCTGATTTCTGGCCCATGGGAATAAGGGTAAGGAGATTTCGATTTCGAAAAACCTACCGAGATGAAGGAGTCGACCTTGAATAAACACGTAAATTTCCTTCTGTGGAACATAGAAGGTCTAAGAAACGCAATACCATATATACCTCTGGAAACAATAACAAACTATGACGCTATAATAACCACCGAAACATTTCTAACCGAAAATTACCATTTACAAGGTTACTATGGAGTTCACACATTAGCAAAACCTACAGCAGGAAGACCAGCGGGCGGGGTTTCTATATTTATGAAACCAACCCTAGGAATGATAAAGCAAGTAATCAAAGAGGAAAATATGCTGATAGTAAAAACCCCAATCATCACAATCATAGGAATATACATCAATCCTCAGACTACAACAATTGACGCAGTCGAGAAAATAGAAGAAGCCTTCACGCATACAAATAACGATGAAAGAATAATCCTTGCTGGTGATATGAACTGTAGAATAGATAAACCAAATAGCAAAACCAATCTCATAATGGAAACATTAACAGATAAAGGTCTCACATTAGTAAACAAACCCGCCATGAAAACATATATAGCACCTAATGGTTCCAGCGCCATCGATCTTGTACTATACAAAGGTAGAAACATGACCATAACCAACCAAGAAGGATTATGGACATCAGCAATGGCTCCGATAAGAAAACATATACCAATAGTAACAACAGCAATACTGCAGCAAATTCCAACAACTCCCAAATCAATGCTACACAAACGTTCAAGGAAGCTAGACTCGGAAAAACTAGAACGCAACAAAGAAAAAATAGAAGAAGTAAATAAATTAATAAATCAGGAAGAGATAGACAAGAGTGTCGCACAAATCACAGAAATCTTACGAGCATGCAGTAGCGAAACAAGAAAAGGAAATCACAGCCTTGGTTTAACAAAGACTGCTATGACAAACGGAGAGAAACGATCACAGCACTACATCGAGCAAGAACCACAGAAAACAATGAAGACCTAAATAGGTACGCGAAGCATAGAAAAGAATACAAGAAACTAATAAAAGAAACTAGGACCAACTACATTGAAGAAGAGGCAAAGCGAATAACCGAAGAAGCAAGAAAAGATCCTTACATAGTTCTCAGGAAATCAAGACCAATGACCGCGAGTGAATTATCCATGGAAGATTGGGAAAATCACTTCCAATGTCTTTTAAACCACCACCAAAGAACTATGTCACAAGAAACACGTACCAGAACAATCACTGATCACCCAGAGCACATAACTAAAGAAGAGATAAACCACGCCATAATATCGGCTAAGAACAAGAAAGCAGCGGGTCCCGACGGCATCTATGCTGAACATCTAAAAGACTCCTTGTACCTAATGGAAGACGTATGGCACAACTTATACAACAAATGTATAAACATAGGAAAAATCCCAGAAGCCTGGAGAACATCAGTAATAAAGATCATGCATAAAGGGAAAGGAGACACCAACAACCCAGACTCGTACCGCGGCATAGCTCTTGAAAACTCTGCGTTCAAAATTTTCTCGAAACTCTTAACAACCAGAATCACGAACATAGCGGATAGACACATTCCGGAATGCCAATTTGGCTTCAGAAAGGGCAGAGGCACATTACAAGCGGTGAACTACCTCATAGACTCGATTGAAGACACATTAAGACATAATGGAAAGAAGTATTTCGCAGTGTTCATTGATTACAAGAAAGCGTTCGACCTCATCAACAGAGAAGTACTCCTTCAAAAACTCAGGCGGATATTAGAGGACTCGAGCCCATTAACAACGATTGTGACAAGCATCCTGGATCACAACTATGTTCAACTGTACGACGAGGTCGCACTATCAAAGAAAATAAAGCAAACAAATGGGGTACTGCAAGGGAACCCCATCAGCCCACTGCTCTTCAACATCATGACAGCTGATATTGTGGATGTCACCAAAGATAGTGCGACATCGATCATAATGTACGCTGATGACATGGTATTGGGATCATCAAACAAAGATGAACTACAATGCACATTAAATAGACTTGAAAAATGGGCAAATGAAAACTGCCTGCAAATAAACCATGAGAAAACTAAACAGATGACCTTCAGAAAAGGAGGAAAACCTACTGAAAATGACAGGCTAATGCTCCTTGGTGAGCCACTAGACGTTGTATCGCAATTCACCTACCTAGGCATCACCCTACAACAACCATTAAATCCTACAGAATACATGTGCAACAGAAGGTTTCAGCTGCAATAAGAGCGATATACTGCATAAAAAATCTCCACCAGTTATCAACAGAAACAGCTATGACGCTCTTCAAGACAGTCATAACTCCCATAACAACATATGGAATTAACATAATATGGGACAAACTCACAAACAGAGACTTGACACAAATAGAAACAGTAAAAGCACGCTTCATGAAAAGAGTTCTGGGAGTTGGAAAAACAGCACCTTCAAGAATGACGTACGTCTTAATGAAAGAAACCTTCTTCATTGAAGACATTAGACGGCAGCTATTCCTACCGAACACCTGCGCATATGAGACAACAATGCAAGGACTACAGGAGAAGAGGAATAACATCTGCAGCGAATTCTACACAACAGAGGCTATGTGTACGAGAGAGTGGACACGACCAAACTACGAGATGAGGCACATCCTAACACGGTATGCAATCCATGGCTTTCATCACAAGGTTTGCAGCATAAAGCGATTCCACGAGCCAAACCAAGAATGCATATGCGAACTGTGTAACAATCCATGTGAACGATATCACGTCGAAAAGTGTGCGGAAAGACAATTATCGTTTAACAAGTTTTGCTTAGACTAAATTTACTAACAATTTGCACATTTGTGCGCATTTACTTTCATTCATTTAAAACTTGTTCAGAGATCTATTCTTAGATTATCAGGTCGCCATTCACCATTCATTTCGCTAATTCGTATTAACTTAGAGATCGATTCTGAGTACTGTCACCACAGAATGTCCTCAACAATGGAGTTATATCTTATTTTATTCTAGTTATAATAATATTTTATTTTTATTTTATTTATTTTAACATCCACTACAGCATCATAGATGCTTTAGGACGCGTCCAGAATACTACCTGTACATAAACAACAATATAAATTATAACACATACATAGATAAATATATAATGAAACCAATTTTCATTGCAATTAAAATACACCAAAATAACAAGGGTCAGCACTTTCACAAGAAGAGATAAGGATGCAATTCCAATCAAATATTACTTACAATTTTTAATTTAGGTATTTACCCACACTTAATGGAATGTAAGACAATGAAATATTATTTACAGCAAGCTTAAATTGTCTGCCCGTATGAAGTTTAATATTGGAAGGTAGATGGTTATATAGATTACTACCTCTATGTGATAGGCTGTTAATACTTCTGGCAAGCCTGTGACAATTTAGGTTATATTGTTAGATATTCTAGTGTTATGTTCATATAATCTGAATTTATTTTGAAGAGTTTTAAATTTTGGTGAATAAAGCAAACTGATTCTAAAATGCAAATACAAGGAACAGATAATAGTTCGAGTTATTTGAAGAGTTTCTTACTTTCTGTTCGGAATGGTGCTTTCTTCAGGATTTTAATAATTATTTTTTTGTAATTTCAGTATTTGAGTATATTTTGGTGATGAACCCCATAGTATTATACCATATGTTAACTGTGAATGTATGTATCCACAATATACAGTTTTTAATTTTTCCTCTGGTAATATTCTAGTTAGGACGCGAATCGCATAGCATACTAGGTTAAGTTTTTAAGATAAGTGTTGTATATGACATTCCGATGACAGATTGGAATCAATGCATACACATAAAAATCTGGCACTATTTGCTCATTTTATTAAGGCGTCATTAAGCATAATGTTGATGAGATTATTCAGATTTTGTTGATTGAAATACAAATATGCTGTTTTGTTTACGTTTAGTTTGAGTTTATTGTTTATTAGCCATTGTTCTAGTTGTGTTGATGTTTTATCTATCTTCAGTTGTATATAATTATTATCAACGTCACCGAGAATGATGTTTGTGTCATCTGCAATGATATAGTTTTGGCTTCGGGCATAATTATGCGATGATAATTATATATATATAAGAATTGATCATTGGGGTAACCCATGCTCCATAGATGTTGAGTTTGATCGGATATTGATAATTTCAAATATTTGTGTTCTGTTACTTAAATATGAAATAAACCATTTTTCTGCCAGTCCCCTGATACCAAATTTATTTAGGTTTATGATTAAAATTTCATGGTTAACCATGTCAAATATTTTACTAAGATCTAGAAAGAGTCCTATTGTTTGTTCTCTATTATCTTTAGCTTTGAATATTGATTCTGTAAATGATTTTATACCATTGTTGATTACTATACCTTTATCAAATCCATACGGAGAACCAGAAAGCACATGATTAGATTCCAGGAAGGGAACCAGTCTATTATACATAACGTTTTCAAGAATTTTAGAGAAAACAGTAGTGATATAGGCCTATAATTTTCAATATTTAATTTATCACCCTTCTTGAATATTGGACGAACTTTCGCTGTTTTAAAAATTTTAGATAATTTCCCTGCGATTGATGATATAATAATAATAATAATAATAATAATAATAATAATAATAATGATAATGATAATGATATTAATAATAGTAATAATAATAATAATAATAAGCATCATCATCATCATCATCCGGCATCATGGCAGCTATTGCCGTCTTCCGGAAACCAAACGCCATTCCTCTCTGTCCATCTATTGACCTTCCTCCAATCCTTTGATATCCATAGTCGCTTGTACCTCTTCTATCCAAGTTTTCTTCGGTCTTTCTCTCTCCCTCCTATCCATTGGGATTCATTCCATATAAATGTAAGGCGATCTTAGCTCAGGCAATATTCTGACACTGTAATCTTTTCTTTTCTATAATGTCTATATGATGTCCGGCTTCTCTTGTACAGTACACTCATTATATCACATATTTCTTTATTTCGTATTCTATCCATTCTAGAGTTTTCAGCTAATCTTCTTATAAACATCCATTTCTGTACTCAAACATATTTTAATTTCCCTTGTAGGAATTTGTCTAACGTCAGCACCATATATTAAAATGCTCTGAATTATGGTTTCATATATTTGTAATTTTCTATTTTTCGTAATATTCTTGCTCCACCATACAGAATTTAAAGAATTTATTTATTGTTTTGTTTGTGCATTCTATTTTTAATTTCCATTGTGTTATCGCCTAAATGGTCTAATCTTGTTCCTAAATAAGTGCATTCAATACTAGATTTTAGTTCTTCTCCATTGTTCAAATTTAAATTTTCCATTTCTTGTCCCATACACAGATATTTAGTTTTCTCTATATTTATATAAAGTCTCCATTTTTCATATCCACCTTTAAGTTTTTTTGCCATATATTCTATGTCATCGTGGTCTTTTGCTATTAATACCTGGTCGTCTGCAAAATTGAGTGAATGTACATGTGTATTTTGAATTGTTATGCCCATTGTTTTATTTTTTTCCTCCAGTCTCTTAGTACTCTTTCCAGATAAATTTTGAATCGAGTTGGAAATAAACTGCAACCCTGCCTTAAACTTTTTGTAATAATAATAATAATAATAATAATAATAATAATAATAATAATAACAGGCACTGAAAAATATGAAAATTCTATTTCAACTATGGATTCAGAAACCCTGTAGTATGATAATAATTATATTTAGCGACGCTTTCAGTAGCTCAGCTGAATAGCGTCGCATTTGAAACGTGAGCGCGGTAAGGCAGATACATATTACGCGGAGTTCTCTTATTCGAGGCTTCACTTTTTTTAACGTGCGTTACTTCCTTGACTCGGGAATCACAGCTTCTCTTCTTTCCCAAAGGAAGTTATGTTCAGGATGTTTGAACCCGTGAAACATCGATTTTCCAGGTTAGGAATGGTAACAACCTGTGGTATAACGATCAATAAATACTCTTTACAGAATTATTACATACATGTAAACAAAGTTACTCTAATGTACGATTGTGTATTATACATCGTTTGCCTTAACTCTTCCTTTTTTGGTTAAGTAACGTGTTGTAATTTTGTCTACCGCCGTACACAGCCCAGGGTATTACCTTGAAGCTAAGTTAGTTACGAACACAATATTTAAATTGATGTTCAGGCAAGCTTTTGTATGTTATAATTAATACAAATAAAGATGAAAGTTTTTGCCTGATCCAGGATTTGAAGACAAAATTCCCAGCTTTACCCACTTTACCTATTTTTCTAATTAGGCAATCCAGGAATAGATACAAATCCTTCTCTATTTAAAATCCCCGTGACCTCCGACAGTGAACTTGTATTCACTATACACCAGGGTTGTTTCAACTGAGAAGGCTTCAAAATGAGTTCATTCCGGTGTCTTCGAACGGAGATGTGTCTTATTGAAATCGCACGCAATCGTCATAAAAGAGAGCAAACCTGATAATAACTGGGGCTGAAAAAAAGTATCGGTATCAGGATAGTAACTAATTTCTATACACATTGTGTACAAAATGCGTGTCTTTGTCGAGCGTCCCCACTGCCTGCTCGGAGCGGAGAGTGTGTATGTTCGACTCTCCTCAGGAATAGACCAGTTTACATGACGTGTGGTTGTATCAGAATGCCGAAACAAAAGTTGTGCAAAGATAAGTCAATTCCTACACAAAGCTGACTGTACTAAAAGTCTGTCCCGAGTAGCCGCGTGTCAGCGTGCAGTTTGTAAACACAGAGATGTAAGTACGATGCAGCCCAGCCTATAAACCACATTTTTTTGCCCTAGAAATAACTCACCATACTAATATGATATGTAGTAACGAAGTTACTGTAAAAATGATTGCTTGTTTAATTATTTGCCTCGGTGGTTAAGTTCCATGCATCTCGTCCCGAGGGTCGTGGATTCAAACGTTTTTAAGTGAATATAAAAATTAATAATAGATTCTCTGTTATTATTTGGGGCACGCCGTAGCGTAGTGGTTAAGGCACTGAGCTACAAGCCGGAGGGTCGAGGGTTCAAGTCCCGTAGGGGTCAGGATTTTTAAACTGACCCAAACCTCTGGCGGCACTATGGCCCTGGGGTCGACTCAGCCTCTAACGGAAATGAGTACCAGACGCTTGTTCTGGGGTAAAGGCGGCCGTCACGCAGGGCTGACAACCCAGCTGACAAAGTGCCGATTGTCTAGAAAAAGTGGGAGCCTTAACCTCCTACTACCCCAAGGACCTCCGGGTCTGTTGTGGGATCACTTTACTTTTACTTTACTGTTATTATTTAAACAAATTGAGTTTAACTATTCAGCGAAAATGCACTTTCGTAAATAAAGTGCTTAAAGTAAAAGATCCATTAATATATGTGGACTGTTTCTTTCACGAGCACTAGAGAGAAATTTATCCAAAGAACACCACGGAATATTTCTTGTTCCCTCGCTTGGATGTTTGATGGAAATATGTCACACTCCGTTATTCTGATCCTCACGGACTGATTATTTGAAGCAACAATACCAATTACTAATCAAGGATTTTGCCACAAAATAATAACAACTCAGTCGTCTAATCATCAAGTTCCGACTAATGAAAATATGAATATGATTTAAAGGGAAAGATGTCCTCAAAGAAATCAGAAATTCTAAATGCTGACCTTATTTGTGTGAATGTGAATACAGATAAATCTCACTTAATCGCTGTAGAATAGTGCAAACCTGGTTTAACTTATCTATAATTGAAATATGGTGTAATGAAGATTGTATGCATGTTCCCTCATACGTTCCTTGTCCAGACATGGATGGTTACGTTGCGAGATCTTCTTCACCAAGATAAATTAGTTAGGTTTTTTTAAACTTTAAGGGTCGCATGTTTGGACGCATTAGACAGTAAAATGCCTTCTCTGCTGAGCAAGTTGTATGCTAATACGATTTTGCTTACTCAGAAATCTGTTCATGCGATAATAATTGGTTAAATTTGTAAGCTACCTGCGGAGGTACCTTACATGAGCAACTCAAATTAAAATCCCGAAGGGAACCGATGGTAATCGATGTACTTTGCTGCTTTATCCAACATTTATCCAAGATGTCGGACCTTGAAGACTTCGATCATGTTTTCGGTATACACGGAGAAAGAGGAATTTGATAGAGTCTACCAAAGAATTCAACTGGAAGAACAGGAGAATCGGCGTAATATTGCGTGTCGCAGACGTGTTTGTATACGGTATTATTTGCGGGATGCAAGCATAAATGCATTCCTCTATAGCAGACGAAAATAACGGAAGTGGTTTTATCGCTGAGTATTCTGGGTAATTCGTTGCCAATATTACGAAAACGTCGACGCTCGTGCATGACCGATAAGTCGGCCGTTAATTCGTTCTCAGCAATTGCTCACGGTGAATCAGCTCACTAGTGATTGGAAGTAATTTGAGTAGAGAGTAATGTTCTAACATACGACCCTAAATGTGTTCAGGACATACTCTTAGTCGGCAGCTAAGTTGTTAATTAGATCAGGAAGGCCAGTTAAATTTTCCTCTGTGGCACTAAATTTTTTTCTTGAATTTATTTTACGAGCCCGAAAATCTTCAAATTTGGGACCCACAGCTTAAAGTCCTTCCCGGAGGAATTGTTGCTTGGAATTTTAATCCATCGATTCAGGGTGAGTTTGAACCCACGACCTCGGGACTAGAGACACGGAATAATGGACAATAATGATGTACGTGTAAAATAATAAAATATCTCATCGCTCTACTGATGTTGGTATTACTTTTAATGTAGATAAATCATATTTACGTGATATGGCTGGAATCTTTCACTTCATGTGTTAGATGGTTCCACAAACAAATTTATTATACACAGTTGTTTAGATATTTTTCCCCGCGATGATCGTCAAAAATTAGTATCTAGTCACACATATGCCCACGTATAATGTAATTTAAATATTTATTATGGACATTTGGGGAAAAAAAACTTTGGATTTATACTTCAGGCCAGTTAATGTTCTTGTCGTTGCTTGTATTCTCTTCTCCTTAGCAAGACTTGAGCCTATAGATAATAGCATCGTGTAGAATGCTTTCAATGTTTTCTCTTTAATGTTCAGTTCATTGAACTTATTTTCAAAACGTTTCTTCTCCATTCCGATAAATTTTTCGGCCGCGGTGGACTAGTGGTTATGCTCCTTGCCTCTTGTCCCGAGGGTTGCGGGTTCACACCCGGCCGGGGTCGATGGATTTTTTAGGACGGAAAATCCAAGGAGCAAGTCCTCCGAGAGGAACTTTAAGCCGTGGGTCCCGAGTCTGAAGATTTTCAGGCTCGTAAAAAATCCTTAAGCCTGAATGAAAAGGCCTCTAAGCAAAATTTACCGAATTTTCCCGTCCTAGTATTACCTTGGTTTCCTAGATGTCAGTATGAGGCGGAACGCTGACCACGGACTACGTAAAATGATATCTATACGAAAACAAGCGTAACTAAATTAGTATGGTTCAAATTCTTCCCTGTAAGGGGAGAGCGCCTAAATCTCTGTAAAGCGAAAACATAGGCTTACAATACAATACATTTGTGGGACATAATGTAAGGTCACTAGTTTGCTATGAAAAACAGTTAATTTTTTTGTCAATAGCAATGTTTAACGAAGTGATTTAAATGACGTTCTAAAGCCAAATTATGACACTAACACATTAATGTAAGATGAACGTAGATACTTAAAAAATTAGTTTCCGAACATGAGTCGTTTTGAAAGTGAGCTGCTCATTATAATGATTAATATAAAATTATAGAATATTCACCTGAAAGGTCCGTCTCCTCAACTTAATTATCATTTAACTGTAGCGCTTTCGGGACTTGTCCCATCATCGGCAGGATTCAAAACTGGTGTTTCACTGAAGATCTGGTAGAGGGGGTTGCATGTATTTGGTTCGTTTTCGTTTATCAGGCTGTCGTTGTGAGCTGCTTTCATGATTTCCATCTCTTCGAGTACGTTTATCTTCGCTGGATTATTTTCTCTGTGCATAATATTTAACATGCGATGTCCTTCATGGATGACGTGTTTTGCATAGCTTGATTTACCTTCTGCGTGAATGAAGTCTCGAAAATGTTCTTTGAATCTGATGTTAAAACTCCTGTTTGTCCTTCCTATATAAAATTTGTTGCAGTCCTTACATGTCAGTTTATAAACTCCTTTGCTGTTGAAAATGTTATTTTCTTCAATGTTATTGTTTATTATGTTGTTTAATTTGTTATTGGTTCTGTATGCTATTTTTACGTTTTTATCGGCTTTCTTTAGTGCATTGGCTAATTTTGTCGTTTCTTTTCCTGTGTATGTAAGTGTTATCCATGTTTTCTTGTTGTTGTCAGATTCTTTTTCTAGTTTAGTTATGTTGGTTATGTTGTTCTTCCTTTTTGTTTTTTTACGAGTTTATTTATGAATTCTTCATTATAGCCATTGGTTTTTGCCATATACTTAATAAGAATTCATAGATAAACTCGTAAAAAAACAAAAAAGGAAGAACAACATAACCAACATAACTAAACTAGAAAAAGAATCTGACAACAACAAGAAAACATGGATAACACTTACATACACAGGAAAAGAAACGACAAAATTAGCCAATGCACTAAAGAAAGCCGATAAAAACGTAAAAATAGCATACATAACCAATAACAAATTAAACAACATAATAAACAATAACATTGAAGAAAATAACATTTTCAACAGCAAAGGAGTTTATAAACTGACATGTAAGGACTGCAACAAATTTTATATAGGAAGGACAAACAGGAGTTTTAACATCAGATTCAAAGAACATTTTCGAGACTTCATTCACGCAGAAGGTAAATCAAGCTATGCAAAACACGTCATCCATGAAGGACATCGCATGTTAAATATTATGCACAGAGAAAATAATCCAGCGAAGATAAACGTACTCGAAGAGATGGAAATCATGAAAGCAGCTCACAACGACAGCCTGATAAACGAAAACGAACCAAATACATGCAACCCCCTCTACCAGATCTTCAGTGAAACACCAGTTTTGAATCCTGCCGATGATGGGACAAGTCCCGAAAGCGCTACAGTTAAATGATAATTAAGTTGAGGAGACGGACCTTTCAGGTGAATATTCTATAATTTTATATTAATTTTGAATAAACCTCAACGGAACACGTCATGAATCTTATAAAAGTTCATTATAATGAGTTGAACGAGGTTTAGAACATGCTGACTGATAGTGACTGTGTTGTGCAGTACTGGTTACTGAACATGATAGTGACTCATTGACTTTTCAGGTTATAATTGTGGTTCTGTGCTGACTGATAGTGACTGTGTTGTGCAGTACTGGTTACTGAACATGATAGTGACTCATTGACTTTTCAGGTTATAATTGTGGTTCTGTGCTGACTGATAGTGACTGTGTTGTGCAGTACTGGTTACTGAACATGATAGTGACTCATTGACTTTTCAGGTTATAATTGTGGTTCTGTGCTGACTGATAGTGACTGTGTTGTGCAGTACTGGTTACTGAACATGATAGTGACTCATTGACTTTTCAGGTTATAATTGTGGTTCTGTTTATTATAGAATTATAGACGTGCACGAGGGTTTCACCAGAGAAAATTAACATTTTGTAACTTTTCAAATTTATATGTTTGTTAACACTGCATTGAGAAAGGTTTTGATTTATACTAATTCCGGGCTAAATTCCAGTTGTAATGTAAACAAAGTGGATCTATGACTGTATTTTCATTAGTCGAGTAACGATTTAACGTTTAAGCATGTAATAAAATATAATTTACTATCTAACACTATAAATAACGAAAATAAAAATAATATGAATATGTAGCCTATTGTCTACCACATGTGTAAATAATTTATATGGGAGGATCATTTAATATTTAGGCAAATTACAATTTTAATAGATTAAATAAGCATTGTTTACACTTACGATAAATTCAAAATACGTTGGCATTTCAGTTGTTTCAAAATGGCCGTTTCTGGTGGAATTTCTAAAACATCGGAGAGGAAAGCACTTGAAAAACCGAGCGAAACAACATGCATTAAACGTTTTTAAAGAGTTTAGTAAAAAATATCCCACATTAGCCATTAGCCCATCAGCGTGAGAGGAGCTGCAGGAGGATTCCTTGGAATGGCATTTCAATTTGTAAGTTAGAAAACAAAATTACACAATTTCAAAATGAGTTACGTTATTAAAAAAAGGGTAATCTTTCCTCTACAAAATGATATTATTTAATCATTTATTTAGTGAACCTTTTCCGAAAAATAAGATCTAGTTCCAGTAAAGAAATCATGCGGGCGGTGCACGTCACTCTTCGCTGATGGGTTAGGGATGTGGTGCAGCTGAATTTACAGGTGAGTAAGCATGGTAAATAAATTCTGCTCCTAATAAATTATAGGCCAACCAAGTGAATAAAAAGGGTATCCATCGACATCATGGAAAAAAGCGTACACATCTGATTGAGTATGCTCGTATAAATTTTCATTTTTTTCATAAATAGTAGGAAATAGAGGACGTTCCTGATTAATTGTACTATCGTATCTGGTATTCCGCATTATTTCCCGTAAAATACGATTTAGTCTAAGAATAATGTTTCCATCGTTTTACAGTTCCGTAACTAATAAAGTAGTTCCACAATTCTTCAATTAACACCGTATACTCGTTGTTTACACTACAACAAGACCTTAACTCTGGATTAATGCAGTAGATGTGAAGTTCACTTTAACATAGCTGTTAAAACTCTGTATCGTCGTCCTAAATGTTCAAAAGTATCTTTATCTACTTTTGTTGCAAAACAAAGACGTTGGTAGACATATTTCCAATGCAAAATATTTACTTCATTGCTATCGAAATTCACAATGCGTTATTATTTAATTTTGCTTAGCAACGTATTATAAATTATTTAATAAACTTTGGAAACGCATGTGTATTTTAAGACGTGAAATTCTTCAACATTTTTTTATTATTTCTACGCAAACAATTTTATTTATATAGACACAAGTATGTATACTATGAACTAGATTTTGACAAACTCAAATGAAGTAAACATGAATATATTTATATATAGATTTATGTTCTTTTAATTTTCTGCAAATAACGAGGAACGTAGAAAATTTATTTTATGTAACTCTTGCGAAAGTATGCTTCCTCCGGTCGTGATCTACTTTGACCCGCTCCGTAAGAAAGCTGCACTATTATAATTTCTTGTATCATATAGTTCACTATATTTATTCAACTAAAAACGACAATTAGCCTAGTTTCGGTTTTATAAATGTATTATTTAATTTTATATGTAGCCTAAAATTGAAATGCAAATGTTATTTTTCCGTTTATGGCGGATTTCCTCAATATACTGCGTTTTCTAAGCTCTCTTCTACTAATAATGACCCACAAAGCGAGGCACAGTTTGTTTATACTCGAATGTCAAAAATGTACAGCGTAATTCAATACGTCATGTAATATCAGCTTATCGTGTGATATCATTGACATTGGTATCCTTACTACTCGGCATAAGCTTAAGGCTCAAGAAATTGCCTGCAGTTTCAACTTCTATGACTTCATTAATTATTTTGTTATCAAGATTGGCCCATTATACTAAGTTATTTGGGATTAAGATTTAACCTCCTACAATTATTACAAGGGCCTCCTAAGATTTGTAGCGAGTTCACTTAAATAAATACATGTAATATCGCTCGCTGCCGAGGGAGTAGGTTTTCATGTTGTTTTATCGCAAAAAAAAACAACGCACGTGATGTTTAAAAACTCCACAGTAACTTATTTAATTTTATGAACTATTTGTGAAGTTCATTCACAATTCACTGCAATAAAATTAATTGTGCTTAAAATTTTATCTATCACACAATTAATTTCTGTCTCTGTTGAGTCCACTTGCCGCACTTTCCTTTCTATCTATGCTCAACCTATCGTTTTCAATTCACAACTGACTCGCTTCCTGCCGTCGGCATAGATTATATAAGGAAGGAAGGGAAATTTCTAGGCTTCCGATTGAGACCTTTCCAGTACGGAAGTCTCTGCCCATCGATCTTTCCCGATAGAGGAAGCAGAGGCTTAGATAGATCTTTGGAACGGGAGTCCAGCCGTTTCGATGATTTGCGCGGGTCTTTCGCGTCGCGAGTCGGCGAGTCACGAATCTAATTTTACCAATACGATACCACTATTCTCGCCTTCGCCGAGACATTTAAACCTTCTTACGATGCATCTGAATATATAATACATTACGTAAAAATATATATACACAGAAGGAGAGAGGTAAACAATCTAAAGTTGAATTATAATTTAAAGCATGTAACATATCGAATGTTTGCAGGAGGCGGAGATCCTTACATTGGAGATCAGGAAATGGAGATCTAAGGCTCATGAGAGAGAGAAGAGTGGTTGGTCTTACCAAGACGGCTAAGACTGTACTGAGAGCGCCATGAAGCCAAAGATGAAGAACAAGAATATATCGAACATTCAATGACTAACATCAATATGGGTATTTACAAATAATTATAAAATGCTTACAAGTTATGACACTTTTCAGCACCTTATTTCAATTTTATAGACTATTGCCTAAAACGAAGTTCACCCGTAGGCTATATAAACTTCAGAATTACGAAAAGTGTGTTTATTTCCTTCTTCTTTATGTAAAGTATAAACATTACTATTTTTGCAGTAACGGATAAAGTAAGTGAAAGCCATAGTTTGTCTACATAGTTATAATAATGTAGTGTTAACTACAGTGACATAAAGTAGAGAAGAACTTACTCACATACGGGATCTTAGAAGATCAGACTGACTTACCTGAAACAAAGAAAACAAGAATAGTGTCAATTTATAAAGCACAATATACATAGAGAAACGTTCCGTTTCCTCTAACTCCGGTTAAAAAAGTTAATGAATTACCTTACTATTAACTTGCGAGTCATTGAAAAGCATGAAAGTACACAAATCTTGTTTGCAAGTTCATATCACTTAACTAGAGAAATTTCTTACAAGAGTACAATGAAGGGAAAGTTTTCTGCCTCCAGCAACATTGAAACAAAACAAGGGAATGCTTTTCTGTCAGTAGCATTACTGAATTAAATATTATTCGATAATAAATGATCTTCCTTTATAATTTATTTAATTTGTTTACTATAACCAACTCACTGGCACTATCGAACCCGTAGCTTCATAGCCGCGTGGACATAAGCTCTCCACACATCCCTATCCTGAGCCAATATTTTCCAACCATTCCCTGTATAATCCACCCTTCTCAAATCATAGTCAATGTTATCCCCCACCTCATCCTTGGTCTACCAACTGGGCGTTTTTCCTCTGGTTTTCCTACAAGAATCTTCTATACATGTCTTTCTTTCCCCATTCGTGCCACATGTCCTGTCCATCGCAGTCTACGAGACTTAACTGTTCTCATTATATCTGATTTCCTATAAAGGTAATGTAGTTCATTGTTAAGTAGTCTTCTCCATTCTCCTGTCTGTTCATCTCTCTTTGGCCCAAATATTTTCTTAAGAACTTTATTCTCAACATTTGTTTAATACATAGAATAAAATTAAAGAAAATTTTAATTAAAATGGAGATCGAATTATACTCCTTACCTATTCCGTATTCCAATCCCATAATAATATGAAATTTTCTCTCTTTACCTTAATATAATCTCAACAACAGTAGTTTACATTAAATGACCCTCGCTACACTAGATTTACAGTGATACGACCTGTCGGGAAAGGATTTTTCAACTTTAAAGCGCTCACTTTTTTAACACATAAATACGTGGATGACTTTCCTGGAATAGTGATCAGCTCATTTGCAGGGCCGCATCAGATACATAAACATCTAAGGCAAGACTAATATGATTGGAACATAGTTATGATGGCCAGATGACATTCTCGGATAATTTGGATCTTAAGGTTTCTCGACATTTTTCTCTCAAGTGAGCAAAAACACCAGAAGAGAAACCTCTCTCAGCAAATGTGTACCGAAAGGAGTTCAAACACGGGTGTGCTGCGATACCCGAGACCACAGGAGCTGACAATAATATGAAATTAAATCCCCGCTCTTAGGGCCTAAAACTGTGTGAGGGGAACAAGAATGTTTTAGCGTTATTGATTTTGGAATAAGGCTCTCAACAGCACTTGTCTAAGTACGTTTGACAAATCTTGGTGTCTATTTTGATCGATATCGCATTTGGCAGATCCATGTTAATAGAAACTGAAAATATATTCCATATTTCATTTCCTAAAACGCTTAAAATTATTTCCTTCTTCTTTCAAAATAGTTCTCGTCTTTTGTATAATTATACGTACATTTCAAATTGTAACACACTCTGCATCAGCACCAACTTGTGGACAAATAACTTATTGAGGGTGTTGTTTATCTTATACTTTAATAATTGCTAATTTATTATGCTCATCAGTATTTTTTGTTTAGCAAATATTACGTATGAATGATAATCTATTCCAACAAGCCTAATAACGCTTATGCGAATTACAAAGGCCTACACAACTTGTGTAAAACATATCACTTATCTGTAGCCACTGTTACTTTGGCTTCGACTGGATGATATATGGAAGATGTATTTTCTATGCTTCTTGATCTACACTTGGTCCACCTCATAATCGCTTAACCGTGCAACTAATTTCCATTCAGAATCTTCTTTGTAAATGCACGAACAATATATACTTCAAATCGAACATGTCACTATCTCTCATCAATCCGTTCCCTCTTATATCAACAACTGACCGATTCAAAAACAGAAATAGGTTATTAAACACTTATATTATTTTTGGTCTGGTTATCTTACCTCAATATTAATGTTGATTTGTTCTTGGACATGTTTCAAAACAATTCTGTTTTATCGTCAGCTTTCCCAGACTGGTTTTATTTATGTTGCATTATGTTGCACCACCTGGATGTCGATGTCAGCTCCATCCTGTGGTTGGCCAAAGTGGTTGCACGGTGACCTTGTTTGGAGGTTCTTTGGCCAACCACAGGATGGAGCTGACATCGACATCCAGGTGGTGCAACATAATGCAACATAAATAAAACCAATCTGGGAAAGCTGACGATAAAACAGAAATGTTTTGAAACATGTCCAAGAACAAATCAACATTAATATTGAGGTAAGATATCCAGACCAAAAATAATATAATTAAAATAACCTCAAAATATAACTTCCTAAAATTAAATATATTAAACACTTCTTCGGGCAATATATTTTTTCGAATATTTGTTCCGTTGAACAAATTGCCGCCATTGAAATTAGCGAACGGCAGCAGGACTCCTTATATACCTACAGGAGATAGATTCGTGTCGTGTTCAGCCATCAAACAATATCTGCAGAAGTGCTTTCAGGAGAAATAATTTTCCAGATACGTCGATTCAAGAAGAATCTGACTAATATGATTCTCGAGGATTCCATTCGGGAAAATGCTCGACAATGATTCCAGAATATTCCTGTCCTCGCATATATAAGAAGGTGCCAGAGTCGGACATTAACTTTTGTCGGAAAAATGAACCAGTGAAGTCAACTCAAGAGCGAAGACAAAAGATGTTCTAAGTGAAAACGTCGGGCGAATATAAAAAAGGACGATCAAATCAATTGGGGGAAAAAAGAAGTAATTACTGAAAATCATTTTCTTATTTCTTCATCATCAAGACATGGGCCAGTTGGCCCGTTCCACTCCCGGCTGAGTAATATGCAATGTCCTTTCAACGTCGTTTCGCTCTTCCTACATTTCTTTGGCCTTGAGGTTTATAATAAGGCATGTGTTTTGATAAGCGATTATTTGGCATTCTTTGTACATGTTCAAATAATTTTCATTTATATCTATATATTCTCTCTTTTATATTCTATATTTGTAATTCATCTCTGATATCTTGACTTCTCTTTTGATCTCTTTAAGATACACCTGCAACGGATCTTAGAACTTTTATTTGTATTGTCTCAAATGTATGATTATCATAAGTAATGCCACGAGTGATTTTCAAATTATCGATAAATTCACGATGTCACGAAGTAACGAGTGAATTTATCTAGACAATTTTAAAATCAAGAGTGGCATTTGTTAGGAATATTTAACGAATAAAATTAAGGTGTTTACTCACAAATCATTATTTAAGTATGGTCATTTTAAAATATTTATCTATTAAATATAGACGGCGATGTTTGAAAACAAATGAGAAAAGTTTATTATGTTTCATTTGTTCACCACTGCAAACAGATTATATTATATATTGCCAAAGGATCGCAATATTGTAAGAATGCACCCTAGTGGAGAAAACCTGAAACACGTGAAACTGTTTATAACCAACATTATAGGTTATTAATTAATTTATGATGTCCAATGATGTAAATATGTCAATTATATTTCTCTGGAACTTAAAACCTGGGAAATAATACGTTTAACAAAATGCAAGCAGTGGTTTCTTTTTTTTTTTGTGGTATGATCAATTGCTAAAAACGTTTTTCTATTATGTCCCAAAAGCTGTATTTGTTTATTAGTGGAATGCAGGCTTCCATGTATTTGTTTATATTTGTGCGCAATATACAATTTAACAGCCACTTGCATTTCAGTATTGTTACATTTTAATACGTACTTACCTACTCACTGGCACTATCGAACTCTTAGGTTCATGGCCGCGCGAGCATAACCTCACATAGATCCCGATCCTGATCTAATGCTTTCTAATCATCTTTAGTATATAAATTGATAAATTCGAGGCGAAAATCAACTGTGATTGATTGTAAATAAAAATTAATTGAAATGTGATTGGTCATTCACTCCCATTTGGGGCATGAGTTTTAGTCAGAGATATACGGGAAATATGTGGGAAAGAGTAATACAGATTGTATATTTTGTGAAATGATAGGATATCCTATGTCGCGGTATATTAAGCAAGATATTATGATGTGATCGTGTGTTCAAATAGTGTTTGGAGAATAAATAGGCCCTACTGGAAACGAGATAATCGGTCATTTAATTAACACTCGTACACATGGAAATATTTTCATCGAGTTTACTTAAAATTTTAACAAATGATAGCCTCCATTATTGCTTTGGGAGACCTGAATGAGAATATAAAAGGCACACGATTAATCTGTGGTTAAAATAATTTAAATGGCGTTACACGATCGATACTATAGGTGGTCTTTTAGATTTTTATGGGTCACTACACTGTTACCTCTCTAACGGTCTACAGATCAAACTTTAGCTTAACTGTCTTCGAAACTTGTCACCAACAACTGTCTTCGAATCTTGTCACCAATCAACTCAGCGACAGTGAATGAATGAAAAAGGGTTAAAAATAAAACATTTCCTGAATATCCTTAACTCCAGGTCAATGTTCAAAATAAAACATTTCCTGAATATTCTTAACTCCAGGTCAAATGTACAAAATAAACATTTCCTGAATATCCTTAACTCCAGGTCAAATGTACAAAATAAACATTTCCTGAATATCCTTAACTCCAGGTCAAATGTTCAAAATAAAACATTTCCTGAATATCCTTAACTCCAGGTCAAACGTTCAAAATAAAACATTACCTTAATATCCTTAACTCCAGGTCAAATGTTCAAAATAAAACATTTTCTGAATATCCTTAACTCCAGGTCAAATGTTCGAAATAAAACATTTCCTGAATATCCTTAACTCCAGGTCAAATGTTCAAAATAAAACATTTCCTGAATATCCTTAACTCCAGGTCAAATGTACAAAATAAACATTTCCTGAATATCCTTAACTCCAGGTCAAATGTTCCAAATAAAACATTTCCTGAATATCCTTAACTCCAGGTCAAATGTACAAAATAAAACATTACCTTAATATCCCTAACTCCAGGTCAAATGTTCAAAATAAAACATTTCCTGAATATCCTTAACTCTAGGTCAAATGTTCAAAATAAAACATTTCCTGAATATCCTTAACTCCAGGTCAAATGTTCAAAATAAAACATTACCTTAATATCCCTAACTCCAGGTCAAATGTTCAAAATAAAACATTACCTGAATATCCTTAACTCCAGGTCAAATGTTCAAAATAAAACATTTCCTGAATATCCTTAACTCCAGGTCAAATGTACAAAATAAAACATTACCTTAATATCCCTAACTCCAGGTCAAATGTTCAAAATAAAACATTTCCTGAATATCCTTAACTCCAGGTCAAATGTACAAAATAAACATTTCCTGAATATCCTTAACTCCAGGTCAAATGTTCAAAATAAAACATTTCCTGAATATCCTTAACTCCAGGTCAAACGTTCAAAATAAAACATTACCTTAATATCCTTAACTCCATGTCAAATGTTCAAAATAAAACATTTTCTGAATATCCTTAACTCCAGGTCAAATGTTCAAAATAAAACATTTCCTGAATATCCTTAACTCCAGGTCAAATGTTCAAAATAAAACATTTCCTGAATATCCTTAACTCCAGGTCAAATGTACAAAATAAAACATTTCCTGAATATCCTTAACTCCAGGTCAAATGTTCAAAATAAAACATTTCCTGAATATCCTTAACTCCAGGTCAAACGTTCAAAATAAAACATTACCTTAATATCCTTAACTCCATGTCAAATGTTCAAAATAAAACATTTTCTGAATATCCTTAACTCCAGGTCAAATGTTCAAAATAAAACATTTCCTGAATATCCTTAACTCCAGGTCAAATGTTCAAAATAAAACATTTCCTGAATATCCTTAACTCCAGGTCAAATGTACAAAATAAACATTTCCTGAATATCCTTAACTCCAGGTCAAATGTTCAAAATAAAACATTTCCTGAATATCCTTAACTCCAGGTCAAATGTACAAAATAAAACATTGCCTTAATATCCCTAACTCCAGGTCAAATGTTCAAAATAAAACATTTCCTGAATATCCTTAACTCCAACTCAAATGTTCAAAATAAAACATTTCCTGAATATCCTTAACTCCAGGTCAAATGTTCAAAATAAAACATTCCTGAATATCCTTAACTCCAGGTCAAATGTTCAAAATAAAACATTACCTTAATATCCCTAACTCCAGGTCAAATGTTCAAAATAAAACATTTCCTGAATATCCTTAACTCCAGGTCAAATGTTCAAAATAAAAAATTTCCTGAATATCCTTAACTCCAGGTCAAATGTACAAAATAAAACATTACCTTAATATCCCTAACTCCAGGTCAAATGTTCAAAATAAAACATTCTCTGAATATCCTTAACTCCAGGACAAATGTTCAAAATAAAACATTTCCTGAATATCCTTAACTCCAGGTCAAATGTTCAAAATAAAACATTACCTTAATATCCCTAACTCCAGGTCAAATGTTCAAAATAAAACATTTCCTGAATATCCTTAACTCCAGGTCAAATGTTCAAAATAAAACATTTCCTGAATATCCTTAACTCCAGGTCAAATGTACAAAATAAAACATTACCTTAATATCCCTAACTCCAGGTCAAATGTTCAAAATAAAACATTTCCTGAATATCCTTAACTCCAGGTCAAATGTTCAAAATAAAACATTTCCTGAATATCCTTAACTCCAGGTCAAATGTTCAAAATAAAACATTACCTTAATATCCCTAACTCCAGGTCAAATGTTCGAAATAAAACATTTCCTGAATATCCTTAACTCCAGGTCAAATGTTCAAAATAAAACATTTCCTGAATGTCCTTAACTCCAGGTCAAATGTTCAAAATAAAACATTTCCTGAATATCCCTAACTCCAGGGCAAATGTTCAAAATAAAACATTTCCTGAATATCCCTAACTCCAGGTCAAATGTTCAAAATAAAACATTACCTTAATATCCCTAACTCCAGGTCAAATGTTCAAAATAAAACATTACCTGAATATCCTTAACTCCAGGTCAAATGTTCAAAATAAAACATTTCCTGAATAGCCTTAACTCCAGGTCAAATGTTCAAAATAAAACATTTCCTGAATATGCCTAACTCCAGGTCAAATGTTCAAAATAAAACATTACCTGAATATCCCTAACTCCAGGTCAAATGTTCAGAATAAAACATTACCTTAATATCCCTAACTCCAGGTCAAATGTTCAAAATAAAACATTACCTGAATATCCTTAACTCCAGGTCAAATGTTCAAAATAAAACATTACCTGAATATCCTTAACTCCAGGTCAAATGTTCAAAATAAAACATTACCTGAATATCCTTAACTCCAGGTCAAATGTTCAAAATAAAACATTTCCTGAATATCCTTAACTCCAGGTCAAATGTTCAAAATAAAACATTTCCTGAATATCCCTAACTCCAGGTCAAATGTTCAAAATAAAACATTAGCTTAATATCCCTAACTCCAGGTCAAATGTTCAAAATAAAACATTTCCTGAATATCCTTAACTCCAGGTCAAATGTTCAAAATAAAACATTTCCTGAATATCAATAACTCCAGGTCAAATGTTCAAAATAAAACATTTCCTGAATATCCCTAACTCCAGGTCAAATGTTCAAAATAAAACATTACCTTAATATCCCTAACTCCAGGTCAAATGTTCAAAATAAAACATTTCCTGAATATCCTTAACTCCAGGTCAAATGTACAAAATAAAACATTACCTTAATATCCTTAACTCCAGGTCAAATGTTGAAAATAAAACATTTCCTGAATATCCTTAACTCCCGGTCAAATGTTCAAAATAAAACATTTCCTGAATATCCCTAACTCCAGGTCAAATGTTCCAAATAAAACATTACCTTAATATCCCTAACTCCAGGTCAAATGTTCAAAATAAAACATTACCTGAATATCCTTAACTCCAGTTCTATTTTTCAAAAAATAAACCTTTCCTGAATATCCTTAACTCTCCAGGTAACTCCAGGTCAAATGTTTAAAAGAAACATTTCCTGAATATCCCTAACTCCAGTTCAAATGTTCAAAATAACACATATCCTGAATAGCCACTAACTCCAGGTCAAATGTTCAAAATAAAACATTACCTTAATATCCCTAACTCCAGGTCAAATGTTCAAAATAAAACTTAAACCTGAATATCCTTAACATCCAGGTCAAATGTTCAAAATAAAACATCCTGAATATCCTTAACTCCAGGTCAAATGTTCAAAATAACACATTCCCTGAATATCCCTAACTCCAGGTAAAATGTCTTCAAATAAAACATTTCCTGAATATCCCTAACTCCAGGTCAAATGTTTCAAAATAAAAAATTACCTTACTATCCCTAACTCCAGGTCAAATGTTCAAACATAAAACATTACCGGAATATCCTTAACTCCAGGTCAAATGTCAAAATAAAACATTACCTGAATATCCGTAACTCCAGGTCAAAATTTTTCAAAATAAAACATTTCCTGAATACTCCTTAACTCCAGGTCAAATGTTCAAAATAAAACATTTCTTGAATATCCCTAACTCCAGGTCAAATGTTCAAAATAAAACATTTCCTGAATATCCCTAACTCCAGGTCAAATGTTCAAAATAAAACATTACCTTAATATCCCTAACTCCAGGTCAAATGTTCAAAATAAAACATTACCTGAATATCCTTAACTCCAGGTCAAATGTACATATTTATTACGGTATTCAGGAACGTACTTTTCAAAATATTTGCTTTTAAAAACAACAAAGCAATATATAGTCCATAATCCTTCCGATAACTCTTATTTTGAAATGCGGACCACTACTAGATTGAACTAATTTAACGTTGGTTGATTTTAATATTTTCATTAGCTGAGCCGACTTTTAGTACAGTGAGTAATAACTTGAATTAAAACAACGCAAAGAGGAAGAGGAATAAATATTCCAACCGTTCTTCATTGTCAGCAGATAATTCACTTAAAGAATGCTTATATTATTCGTTTGCAGAGGTAATGCATATTACTAAAGATCCCCCTCACACTTTGCTGATGCCACTCAATTATTCACGATCAGCTGTCATATCCAAACCATAAGTGGTGTCTGTATGTGTTCCTAATTTGAAAATATCCCAAAAAGGCGCGTTTCTGCAATCCCCGAAAGTCCCTAGTAGGAAAAATGTGCTAACTAAGGAGAGTTACTAAGGAAAATAATTACATATAATATTATAGCTTTTCTTAATAATTATTTATTTACATTTAAAGCACATATAATTAATAATAATTACAAAATAACCTAACATATAGACTGAACTCTTGAAACACAGACAATTACACATTACAGGGACTCTTGCCATCCTGACTTCTCTAAAAAAAGTTAAACTGAAAATAAAGAAATGAATTATTATCCTGAAACAAGTTACTGTATGGATGCCGAACAGGGCATCTTACTTTAAGGTAGGTGAAAAGCTTATAGGAGTTAGTGAACAAATTCTTAGGGGAAAAAATTGGACCAAAGAAAAGCAAAAAAGTCAACTGAACGGAGGATCTTTATATCCTTTATGGTAAACCAGAAATAATAAGATGGTTTAAGTATAATTTACTGCGATCGGTAGGACATATGGCACGAATGAGAAATTAAAGAGGAGAATGGAAACTTCTTGTCGGGAAACCAGAGGAAAGCTTACAATAAGCATCTAAGAATTCGATTAGGAAATTATATTAACCATGATCTGAGGGAGGTGAATTTTGCAGCAAAAGATTAGGAGACATTATTTCGAGATGCGGATACAATGGGAGCATATGTCCGCACATCCGTGAATCTTAGGGATCGATTGTATCAGTAATTAGTTATCACAGACTTTGGTGAATGCAGTGGAAGTCGAGATATTTTATACGTACAATTTACTATGCGTAATTGTATATGGAACACAAACTGATCTGAATTAAATGAATGTTTTTTAACATGCACGCTCCGACTCCAATACGTTACGTGACACGTTAGTACTTTGTTACATTTCGTCACCTGCTCTGTTAGAGTCATCTTGTTATAAAAATTACATGTTTTACCCATACAGGTTACCTCTGATCTCATGTTCCTTCTTGTATTTTTCATTACTTACAGTAGGATTAAGCTGTGTCAAGAGGAGTCTAAACTGTGATTTTGGGACAACAAATTGTCTTCCATATTACAGCTTATTGTTTTTACGAATTAAAACTAAATAGCATATAACGAAAATGTCTTCTTCTTCTTACTCATAATATGAAGGATTTCCATCCTGTTTATTTCCAAAATCACTCATCGGAGGAAAATGTAATCAATGACTTAAAACATCTACCGTTATCCAGCTCACAAAACAATGTTTCAAAGTAAACAACAAAGCTCTATACTATTTTTTATCTCACTCAACTAGTTTCAAAATTCCACACTGCAGAAAAAAAATTCAAACAGAAAACTAAAATAGTGCAAAAAAAATGGTAATCAATGTTATAGAGATATAAAAATGTTTATACATTTTTTTACAAATGGAATGTATGGTATTTTGTTCACCTAAACATTATTTTAATAAAAATGTTTACTTGAATATAATTCTGAATGCCATCACTATTACAATTTACCAATTTTTTAAATTATTTTGATATCGAAATTTTTCTCGCATTTCTTACTTTTTCGATGTCATTTAAAATATTTTTTGCGCA
>JASPKZ010001974.1:3722500-3917500 GCA_030220185.1 Diploptera punctata | reverse complement strand
TTGAAGTATTTATCCCAAGTTTGGAAATAAATATATTTGTTAAATACTTCTTTGTCATTATTTCTTATATTCTTTAAAGTTTTCCATGCTTCCGCATTTCTTTTCCCTCCAATGTACCTTCGTATTTTTTGACATGTATTTTCCCAGCATTTGTTCTAAAAGTCTGATATATCTTTTCTTATTTTTGTTTACGAAGGTTAATTTTGTCCTATATTGATTTAGAATTAAGCCATTTTAGATAAAGATTTATTTTTATTTTTACTTCTTTGTCAATTTCTTCACTCCAGCAATAGTTTTTATTATTATTAGTATATTTCTCTTCCCCAATAGCTTCTTTAGCTGCCTCATGCACTTTATCTTTAATGTATTGATATTGCTTTTCTGTGGATTCAAATGTAGTTTCTATTAATTTTTCATTTAGTCTTTGCTTAAATAAATATGATGTACTGTCATTTTCCAAACTTAATAAATTATATTTATAACCACTTATTATATTAGTATCTAAATTATCTTTTTCTTCGTTTGGATTGGGATCATTTTTACCTTGAATGCTTAAATATGGACATATGTTTTTTTAAGAATTGACTAAAAAGTGATCTCCGAATGCGGTACCTCTATATGCTCTTACATCATTTACTCTTAATTTTGTTTAATTATAATGTAGTCAATAATTGACTTTTGTTGAAGAGTATCCTGCTGTCTTGTATACTTATGAATATCTTTGTGCTGGTAGTATCCATTTAATATTCTCAGAGAATTTTGCTCACAGATGTCTATAATTCTTTTTCCATTATCGTTTACAACATTTTCTCCATGTGGACCTATAATTTTACTTTGTTTTTGTCTTCCTGTTCTGCTGTTGAAATCCTCTGCCATAATTAAATCTCTTCCTGGTCCAATTTCTTCTTTTATTTAAGTTAATTTGTTGAAAAATTCTTCTTTTTTTGTACTGTTTCGATCTTCACTAATAGCGTAGACACCCAAAATAGTGAATTTGTGTCCATATAACTTCAAATTTATTCTTATAATATTTTCATCAATAGGTTCCCAGTCTGTAACATACTTTTTGTATTTATTCTTCATGAGTATGGCAACTCCCCGTTGTGCCCTTTGATGCTTTTTTTACCCCACTATAATAATATGTGGAAGATCCTTTATTTTCTATTCCGGTTCCTTTCTTTTTAGTTTCTGTAAGGATCATGATGTCTTGATTTTTTCTTTCTAATTCTTTGCATACTTCATCACATTTATTTTCTATTCCTTGAGTGTTCCATGTACCAATTACCATTGTCCTCTTCCGTAACTTGTGTCGTATATGTTTAATCCTGCCCGGCTGTGCTTCATTGGGTTTTTTAACATTACTTTTTTTTCTATGAACGGGGAGTTAGCCCGTTGCATCAACCCCCAACTTGGAGGAGCAGGAGTTTAATTTTGGAGTCCTCTTCTCCTAGATGGGCTGTCTACCAAAACTATGGAGCCCCATCCGCCCATTGTGGAATATTCTTAGCTTCCCTTCACCTCTTGCCCACTGGTAGAATAATAATAATAATAATAATAATATTTTTTTATTTTGAGAATTTTCTTCGTCAATGAGGGTTTTCCCCAACCAATCTTAGTAATTAACATGAACTAAAAAATTAAATAAATGTAAATGATGACGGACTTATAGACTATCAGTTTGCAACAAACATTCACAATTTTCCCTTAATTAAATTTTTCCATCGTTCTCTGTCCTCTGTGTCTTCATATGTTGTAATAATAATAATAATAATAATAATAATAATAACAAATGTGTTTGGATTTACTACACTAGACTTTCAAATTATAAAAAAAGAAACGAAATAGTTACTTTTCTTATGCTCAGAATCTTCTTTCTTTGTAGTTACGGGAAGTTGTTCCAACTTAATTGAATTGTTAATTACTTGAATTATTTGAAAACGATCACAATCATGAGTGACTGATCACCTACTAGAGGATAGGTGGTTGAGGAAACAAAAAAATTATTATTAATGGATGTTGTACAGAGGAAATCCACATTTAACTTCAAAGAAGTAATCAATTGTTGTTGTTCCAGAACACTCTAAACTAAGCCTAGGACTTATGTAACCCGCTGTTTCAATCACACATTCGCAAAGAATTTCATTTGTTCCTACGATCAGCCAACATAATCTAGTTCTTATCTCCGATATCAACTTCATCTGCCCGTGTTACATGAACTCACGTGAAAATTACCTTTCTAATTATACCTAGGTATTTATGATGTTTTTTTTTCTCCTGGATTAAATTACTATAATTCAGTTCCACATTATGTTAGTTTTTTTCATCAGAATAAATAATTGAAATTCAACAAATGTATTCTTAAACGTCTGTGACGGATATATTTACACAATAAAAGAGACCCAGATTAATTTAGATGTTCTTTGCTCTGTAATTTTACTCTTTTGACCAATTTGCTTAAGAATGTTGTTAAGGCATGATGGGCATAGATATAAGTTCAAATCAGTCCATACAATATCTCGCCTAATTTATATAAGGGGCACGCCATAGCATCATCACTCAAAGGCCACCTAACAAAACTCTTTCTGCCGAACATCCATACCAGGCAACAAACCGATCTAAATCCAACTTTCATGCTTACACAATTCCTCACAAACCAACAGTACATATATAGAATTGGAAAAGCAGCCTCGCCGAAGTGCCCATGCTCAGAAGACGACAAAACAACTATACAACTTTCACTTCACTGCAAGCTACAGACCAGCGCATATCAAGAATCCAAACATAGTGCTACGAAAAGTTATCAAAATACCACGAACAATCAAGTACATAAATTAAATATTCCAGACACTGAAATGAACTATATTAATTGTAAACTAAATATACTGCGATATACCCAGGGTAAAATGCAGGTTGCGAAACTTGTTCAAGTGCGCTACAAACCGGAAAGTCGAGGGTTCAAGTTCCGGTGGTGTCATGATTATTAAACTGACCCAAACATTCTGGTTGCAGCATGGTCCTGGGGTCTATTCAGCCTCTAACGGAAATGAGTACCGGAAGCTTGTTCTTGGGGTAGAGGCGGCCGTCACACAGGGCTGACAATCCGGCTGACATCAAGTGCCAATTGCCTAGAAAACGTGGGACCTTCTTGACTTCCTACTGCCACAAGGGTCTCCTATGGCCTTCAGTGGGATCACTTTATATTTTTACCTACTTTAAGTTATTACAAGTAGCATTAAATATGCTTATATAAATTAAACACACACACACACACACACATATATAATATATATATATATATATATATATATATTATATAAAAACTTTCCTCATTAGAGGATTGCCTCAAGGACAAAGTGATGAAGTGAATTGGAATTGACATCTACCACTTAGTTAATGTGCCGTGGAAAACTGAAATATTAATTTCGGTTCTTATGACCGGAGAAAGGAGGAGATTTTTTATTACTGTCTGATTTATTTCTTTGTTATTAAACACACAAACTAACAAAATAAATTACTTTAAATTTGACAAGTAGTATTGTAATTATTTTATGGAATATTACCAACTTATGGCTGGGAGAAAAAACAGTTGATTATTTAGAATAAAACGTCAGTATAAAATAGTAGGTGATTTAAAAGAAAACTTTATTGATTTAATAATAATAATATATTAAATATTATTAAATAAATTATTTAAAATAATAATAACAATCATAATGATAACGATAACTTGAAAAGCATGTAGATACAATGACAGAAAAATTAATTCATTATTCTGAGATTATAAAAAATTAGGCTAAAATTCTAGGTTCGATAAGAGTTAAATACCATAACATTATTATATAGCCTACTTATGTAAATGAACAAATTATTAGAATTCCAGGAGGACATGAACACGATAAAATATGTATTCGAATAAAAATAAAATAATATAGGTATGTGATATTATTTATTCAACAAGTCTTAGGTAATTATCTTCACAATTCGAAATTATTCGTGAAACGCCCGGTACATTATGTCCACACGAACCTTATTTATGGCTTTAGGTTCTTCTACGGGGCGTAAATCTACGACACAAGACTCATTGTTCCAATTCCCTTTCAAAATATCGAATATTCCTCTACTTTACGCCCTAAGAAAATGAAATTACATAACCCGGGATAGTAAGTCGTGAACCTTGAACGCAGAGACAAGTACTCGTATCGCAATCAGTAGTCCATCTGAACCCAGTGAACTACAAGATAATCAGGGACCTGATCATGCATATCACCTGCTTCAAAGTAGGTAGAGTATAGAGTGCACACTTTACACTAATGGATGTGAGATGGAAATTCTAACACATCCACGACTCCCACAGCAGCTCCAACATATGACATCATTACATCTCATCATCCCGTCCTGCAATTTACAAATTGGAAATAACTTTTTAATAGTCCCCATTGTATGTAAATTGCGCTCTGAATGTACGATACTTCTCATGACGCAACTATATCAGAATATATCATTGTTTTAATGAAATCAAATAATGTGATATGTAATAGTAATAAATCGCAAAAAACTATTTTTTGCGCGATAGTTCGTTTTGACGTACTTACAGCGATGGCGACCATGATTGAAAGTTCAACTTCCTAAATTTCGCGGTTGCCAACCTAAATAACTATACTTACTCTCTGGCACTATCGAACCCGTAGGTTCATGGCCGCGCGGATATAAGCTCTACATACATTCCTATCCTGAGCTAATGTTTTCCAATCATTCCCTGTATAATCTACTTCAATCGAAATAACTATACTACTGTATAATAAAATAACTATACTGTAATATTACATATTACAAACACGCGTGTGGGAAGTAAAACCACAACCGGCTATGTATACTACATATTATGTATATACAAAATATATCCAAAAGGTAGTGTTAAATTACATTATACGAAACAAATCACTGCATTTTAAATGAACTAAACTTTATTTGAAAGAATATAAAAAATAAATACATACTTGCCGCTATTTTATTATTAAATGGTCTCAAGGCCTCCTGTTTTTTTTACAAATTGGTCTCACGGCCTCCTGTTGTTTCAACTAATAAACAATGCTCACACTGTCAACGTTAGTCAATTGTTTATAATGAACTAAAATATTCCCAACAAATATGTTATTTTGCTATTATTTATTATTTTGAAAACAGCATCGCGCAACAAATAATGTACAACGCACGTTTGTGAAGTGTTTTACAGAATCTCGGAAATTGAAAATTCGCTATCGCTCGGTTTTTAAACATTTTTCTCGATTCTGTGAAAACCACTTCCCATCCTCGCATCATAATATACGTACTATTAAATTTAACGTACCTATATTTGCATATTACGTTCACTTGTGACCCTCTCAATAGTGGCGAAAGTGTTCGTTCATCGACAAAGGAAAATCATCATTCCTTTCCTTAAAATTCGAGCGATATTTTTTCTGTTGAGGAGAATGCGAAAAACTGCGGAGGACCAATTTGTCATCTGTTAGAAAAGTATATTAATGTTAGAAAGATATACGCTATGTCCGTAGCGCATACGCCTTAAAACATTTTCATGTAGATTTATAGGAGCTCGCGGCCAGCACTCTAATTAAATTCCCATAAAAAATGAAAAATCTTATTCACACCAGACATCAAGGAACAACTGAAGATTTACTTAAATTAGTCCAAGAATTAATAAAATAGAACATGAATTATAAGAATGTCCTTGAAGAATGTGGATGTAGGAATCCAAATATTCGCAAATAAAGAACCTTGAGAATGGAATCCAGACTGTCCACACCGGTGTCAGTCACAAAAAAACCGACAAATATGTTCAATGTGTACAATTATTACAAAAACGTTAATTTCTTCTCTAGGAACACTAACGAAAATTGTATGTATAACATAAAGTGATATCCAACGATCTACTGGCCTATTTATTCATACTAGTGGTCACCCGGCGGTCGAAATTCGACCACAATTCATAAAATGTTTGTCACAAATACGTCATCATGCATGAATCTGCTTTATTTAAAAAAATATGAACGATAGGATATATGTGGTTTAGCTTGGCTAAGCAATATTTAAAACAACAACAACGCGTAATTTGACACCGGCCGCGGTGGGCTAGTGGTTATGCTCCTTGCCTCTGGTCCCAAGGGTCGCGGGTTCAAACCCGGCCGGGTTCGATGGATTTTTAGGATGGAAAAATCTAAGAAGCAAGTTCTCCCGGAGGGACTTTAAGCCGTGTGTCCCGAGTCTGAAGATTTTGATGCTCGTAAAAAATCCTTAAGCCTGAATGAAAAGGCCTCTAAGCAAAATTTATCGAATTTTCCCGTCCTAGTACTACCTTGGTTTCCTAGATGTCAGTATGAGGCGTAACGCAGACCACGGACCACTCATAATGACATCTATAAAACAAGTGTAACTAAATTAGTATGGTTAAAATTATTCCCTGTAGGGGCAGAGCGCCTAAATCTCTGTAAAGGAAAAACATAGGCTTACAATACAATAATATTTATTCTATTTGAATTTGCATTTGGCCCGTCTCTCACTCTGACCCGTCAATATTCTATGTCGAAATAAAATGAAAGTTGGTGCGTATATCTAAATTAATGTGGATATATAGTCCTATATATATATATATATATATATATATATATATATATATATACATAATGAAATTACTGAAACCAAGATTAGACAGTGAACCGAAAGTGCCTTTCTGCGGTTCAAAATGGTATCTTTGTTCTCCTCCCTACTACAGAACATTTATGAAATATGCCAATGTCCTCTTTTCCGTGTGGCTACCCCTTCCCTTTTCATCCTTTCCGCCGCGCATCTCTACAGCGCATATCCCCTCTACTTGTGAACCTTTATATGCATTGTACTCTTACCGAACATCATCATTCGATCAGCCTAGCAAGTGGCGTTTAGTTACTTAATAGTGGATTCAATAGTGGAATCCAATTCTAACTCACCATGCAGTTAAGAAGTTAATATGGTGGTCTATGTATAGACAAGTTCTAACTCACCATGCAGCTGAGAAGTTAATATGGTGGTCTATGTATAGACAAGTTCTAACTCACCATGCAGCTGGGAAGTTAATATGGTGGTCTATGTATAGACAAGTTCTAACTCACCATGCAGTTAAGAAGTTAATATGGTGGTCTATGTATAGACAAGTTCTAACTCACCATGCAGCTGAGAAGTTAATATGGTGGTCTATGTATAGACAAGTTCTAACTCACCATGCAGCTGGGAAGTTAATATGGTGGTCTATGTATAGACAAGTTCTAACTCACCATGCAGCTGGGAAGTTAATATGGTGGTCTATGTATAGACAAGTTCTAACTCACCATGCAGTTAAGAAGTTAATATGGTGGTCTATGTATAGACAAGTTCTAACTCACCATGCAGCTGGGAAGTTAATATGGTGGTCTATGTATAGACAAGTTCTAACTCACCATGCAGTTAAGAAGTTAATATGGTGGTCTATGTATAGACAAGTTCTAACTCACCATGCAGCTGAGAAGTTAATATGGTGGTCTATGTATAGACAAGTTCTAACTCACCATGCAGCTGGGAAGTTAATATGGTGGTCTATGTATAGACAAGTTCTAACTCACCATGCAGTTAAGAAGTTAATATGGTGGTCTATGTATAGACAAGTTCTAACTCACCATGCAGCTGAGAAGTTAATATGGTGGTCTATGTATAGACAAGTTCTAACTCACCATGCAGCTGGGAAGTTAATATGGTGGTCTATGTATAGACAAGTTCTAACTCACCATGCAGCTGGGAAGTTAATATGGTGGTCTATGTATAGACAAGTTCTAACTCACCATGCAGTTAAGAAGTTAATATGGTGGTCTATGTATAGACAAGTTCTAACTCACCATGCAGCTGAGAAGTTAATATGGTGGTCTATGTATAGACAAGTTCTAACTCACCATGCAGCTGGGAAGTTAATATGGTGGTCTATGTATAGACAAGTTCTAACTCACCATGCAGCTGGGAAGTTAATATGGTGGTCTATGTATAGACAAGTTCTAACTCACCATGCAGCTGGGAAGTTAATATGGTGGTCTATGTATAGACAAGTTCTAACTCACCATGCAGTTAAGAAGTTAATATGGTGGTCTATGTATAGACAAGTTCTAACTCACCATGCAGCTGAGAAGTTAATATGGTGGTCTATGTATAGACAAGTTCTAACTCACCATGCAGCTGGGAAGTTAATATGGTGGTCTATGTATAGACAAGTTCTAACTCACCATGCAGTTAAGAAGTTAATATGGTGGTCTATGTATAGACAAGTTCTAACTCACCATGCAGCTGAGAAGTTAATATGGTGGTCTATGTATAGACAAGTTCTAACTCACCATGCAGTTGGGAAGTTAATATGGTGGTCTATGTATAGACAAGTTCTAACTCACCATGCAGTTAAGAAGTTAATATGGTGGTCTATGTATAGACAAGTTCTAACTCACCATGCAGCTGAGAAGTTAATATGGTGGTCTATGTATAGACAAGTTCTAACTCACCATGCAGCTGGGAAGTTAATATGGTGGTCTATGTATAGACAAGTTCTAACTCACCATGCAGTTAAGAAGTTAATATGGTGGTCTATGTATAGACAAGTTCTAACTCACCATGCAGCTGAGAAGTTAATATGGTGGTCTATGTATAGACAAGTTCTAACTCACCATGCAGTTGGGAAGTTAATATGGTGGTCTATGTATAGACAAGTTCTAACTCACCATGCAGCTGGGAAGTTAATATGGTGGTCTATGTATAGACAAGTTCTAACTCACCATGCAGCTGAGAAGTTAATATGGTGGTCTATGTATAGACAAGTTCTAACTCACCATGCAGCTGAGAAGTTAATATGGTGGTCTATGTATAGACAAGTTCTAACTCACCATGCAGCTGAGAAGTTAATATGGTGGTCTATGTATAGACAAGTTCTAACTCACCATGCAGTTGGGAAGTTAATATGGTGGTCTATGTATAGACAAGTTCTAACTCACCATGCAGCTGGGAAGTTAATATGGTGGTCTATGTATAGACAAGTTGATTAAGACCGAGAAGAGGTCGATTTTGAGTTAGTCCAGCTATGTACGGAAGAAGTGTTTCCTAAAAGCTTGGACATCTGTATGAGTGTGGTATTATGTATGGTACGTTATTTGTTCAGTTATTTCTACAAGCTATGCTTGATTGATTGATCGAGAATCATCTTATGTTATTAATTTATTATTTATTTTAAATATTCAACTTGTTTATATTAAAAGATTATCTTTTATATATAATTTTTTGTTATTATTCAAGTATAGTAGTTGATCACTATCCTGTAACAAAATCACTCACTGTATGCATTTAGTAATCAGAATCTATATTTGTATGTATGTTCATCAGGGAAAGAAAGATGAATTAATAGCTGCCTTTCATGGGCCCGAGGCAGGCTGCTTTCTTACCGATAACATCTTTGAATATCACGATCACATTAATAAATACAGCATTAACAAAACTCGATCCCGGACAAGTGTTACGCTGAGCGTGGTTTGCTTTTCTAACGTCGTAAATGGTAGCTTGCAGCGTGGTTTCTAAGGGTTCTCTCAACCCCCCCTCAGCACAAATGGTAGGCAGACCGTGGATTTGTTTTTTAAAAACGCCACAACAGGGTTTAATTTAAATTTAAATAATAAAACATACTTTTTTAAACCACCAATGATAATAAACCACTAACAATAAATATGCGAGAGTAAGTAAATTCACATTGCTGCTGCACAATTTTCTTTTCACAACAATGCATTTTCAGTATGAACGTAAACAAATGAATAATACACATAAATTCCTTAGAGAACATTTATTTTATTTTGTTTAATTTAATTTATTTGTAACACATACATACTTAATTACTTACTCACTGGCACTATCGAACCCGTAGGTTCATGGCCGCACGGACATAAGTTCTCCATACATCCCTATCCTGAGCTAATGCTTTCCAATCATTCCCTGTATAATCTACTTCCCTCAAATCATAGTTAATGTTGTTCTCCCACCTCATTTTTGGTCTACCAACTGGGCGTTTTCCTTCTGGCTTTCCTACAAAAAGTTTCCATGCACGTCTTTCATTCCCCATACGCGCAACATGTCCTGCCCATCGCAGTCTACGGGACTTGACTGTTCTTATTATATCTGGCTTCCTATAAAGACCATGTAGTTCATTGTTATGTAGTCTCTTCTCCATTCACATGTCTGTTCATCTCTCTTTGGTCCAAAAAATTTTCCTAAGAACTTTATTCTCAAATACTCGTAATCTCCTTTCCTCCCTTAAAGTAAGAGTCCATGTTTTACACCCATATAATATAACTGGTTGAATAATAGTTTTATATATTTTCAGCTTAACGTTTTTTGAAAGGAGTTGGGACATCAAAAGTCTTTGCAATGCATAATAGCATGCATTTCCAGACTTGAGCCTATGTTTAATTTCTTTGTGCATCTCATTCCTATTTGTGATTATTGTTCCTAGGTATTTGAATTCAGCCAATTCCTCAAAATTTCCCTCATTTGTCATTAGCTGTCCATTTCCATTATATAATGTATTTCTACGTGTGACCATATATTTAGTTTTACTGATATTTACTTCCAGTCCTAATTTCTTAGTGTTACTCAATAGTGTGTGCGTGTTGGCCTTTAGTATCTCCTCGCTATCGGCCAGTAGTACTACATCATGAGCATAAACTAACAGCTTATTAATACCATTGAGTTGTAAGCCTTCCTCATTCTCCAAAGATTTAATGGCATGCTCTAGTACAAAATTAAATAGTAGAGGAGATAGTGCATCTCCTTGCTTTAACCCATTCTGGATTTCAAAAGTGTCTGAAAACTGTTTGCCTACACGCACCCTACTCGTTGAGCCATTTAGACACATTCGTATAAGTCTAACTAACTTTTTAGGAATTCCAAACTCCAGCAGGATACTATATAACTTCTCCCTCTTAATTGAATCATATGCTTTTTTGAAGTCTACATATAGTTGATGTACAGTACCATTATATTCCCATTTCTTTTCTAAAATCTGTCTTATACTAAAAATCTGATCTGTTGTAGACCTGTTTTCTTCTAAATGCACATTGATGATCTCCTAGAATGTCATCAATATAGGGAGTAAGTCTGCTTACTAATATATTTGTTAGAATTTTGTACGAAGTTGAAAGTAATGAGATGCCCCTATAGTTGTTGCAATCAGTTTATCTCCTTTCTTATAAATTGGTACGATAATTGATTCCTTCCATTCATCTGGAAGAGCTTCTTTTTCCCAAATCATACTAAGCAACAGCGTATCTTGTCCATCAATTTTCCTCCCCCTGATTTAGCAGTTCTGCTGGGATCTCATCTGAAACCTGATGCTTTATACATCTTCAATTTTTCAATTGCCATTTCAACCTCTAATGCACTTGGCTCTGCGACTAGCATTTCTGCTGTCTGTAAGTTATTCTCCTCAATGTCCTGTTCTGTATGTACATTTTAATAGCTGATTAAAATAACTTTTCCATCTATTTAATATACTCTTGGAATCTGCAATCATATCCCCATTTTCATCCGAATTATGTTTGTTCTAGCCTGAAACCCTTTCTTCTCTATACTAATTCCCTGATATAATTCTCTAATGTTCCTATTTTTTGCATTCATATCAAGATCATTAATCTTCTCTCTCAAATATTCCCTCTTTTTACTCTTTAGTAACTTGGTGGTTTCCCGTCTAACACTACCCAATTGCTGTAAATTTACCTCATTTGGCTCGTGTAACCATTTCATTTTTGCTAGCATTCTTTTCTTTACAATGTCGGCACATTCCTCATCAAACCATTTCTTGTTTTGCCTCTTTTTTAAACAACCAATGCTTGCTGATGCTGACAATTTAATAGTATCTCTTATAGCCTCCCATTCTTTATTTATATCAGTTTCTTCTTCGTTTGCCACATTGTCATCTGAAGATTCCAGTACTTCAAATCTATTAGCAATTTTGATTTGGTATTCTTGCCGCATTTCATCATTTTTCAAGTTTTTTAATTCATATTTTACAGAATCATCTTTAGCGTTTGTTTCTCTCATAAGCGATAGCCGTTGTCTGATTTTCACCCTGACCAGATGATGATCTGAATTGCAGTCTGTCCCTCTAACTGATCTAACATCAATGATGCTACTGTGCCAGCGTTTATCCACTAATACATGATCTATCTGGTTCCGAGTTTCTCCATCTGGGGACGTCCAGGTGTGTTTATGAATATCCTTATGCTGAAATGTTGTGCTCTTAACAACGAGATTCTTTGATGTGGCAAATGTGACTAATCTAACCCCGTTGTCGTTACTATCTTCATGAAGACTGAATTTGCCTATTGTTGGTTTGAATATATCTTCCCGCCCCACTTTTGCATTAAAATCTCCTAAGACAATTTTCATATGATATCGTGAAAGGCTATCAAATAAGCATTCTAATTCTTCATAGAATTCATCCTTGATCTTGTTATCTTTATCTTCTGTGGGGGCATGTACATTTACAATTATAAAATCATGTCGTTTACCCTTTAGAATTATGTATGATATCCTGTCACTAACAAACTTAATATCTCGGATAGCGGATAGGATCCTCCTCCTGACTAAAAAACCCGTTCCAAATGCAGGTCTTTCTGCACCCCCATAGTATAATGAAAAGCTTCCTGATTCCTGACTACCTTCTCCTGGCCACCTAACTTCCTGTAAAGCGACTATATCCAAGGGCGATTTATCCAATTCCCGCGTTAATATCTCTAGTGCCCCGCTATTGTATAAAGTCCTAACATTCCATGTTCCTAGGAACATGTCCCTGTGTTTGAGCCTTTGGCATGAGTTCCCTGAAGTAGTCCCCGCCCGGAGAACCGAATGGGGGACTATTTGACCTCCGGAAAATTTTACCCCAGTAGAACCCATCAATAAAAGTATATATGGAACAGGATTATATATTGTCTAAGGAAATATGAAGTGAGTTTCTTTTTAAACTGTTTTTGAGACGGACAGTCCTTGATATACAGGGGAGGGAATTCCAGAGTCGGGTGGCTGAAACAAGGAAGGATGAGGAATAGTGAGATGTTCGATGTAGAGGAATAGCTAGAGTTAAATTTTACCCTAACAATAAGAAACTAAAATAATGGTAAGATAGAGTGAAGACATACAACGCAGAATAACAACTAATCAAGTCTAGGTTACAGTACACATACATAAAATTTATTTTTAGCACTTCTCTATATGAACTTTATTTATGCCAATATCACACTCCCCCGTGCGCGTAATATGCTTAAAAGGGGTACAACGTTTTGTTTTCTTCTCGTATTAATATATAGATATAGCCTCATCATAAAAATCATGAATTGCCTTTTTTTCCCAGGTGCGAATACTTTGAACTTTGAACACATCGTTATCCAGGAGTGCCAACTTCAAATTTCCATCATGTAAAAATTTGCGAGAAGATGATAAAGAATTATCTGGCCATGATCCTCCATTTCGCAAAACGGTTACAACCGTTTTGGCCCATTACTGGAAAAAATTACCAGTTGCAAAAGTTGAGGTATTTTGTGATGGTTGGATTTCAGGAGAAGACAAGATTCTATCAGAGCCATAAATACGTGCAATTCACTTACTATTTCGAGTTTTAGAATCCGTTAACCTCACAGTTTTAATACATGAGTTTTCTTAGCTCGTATGTCATTCCTAAGCAACGGTACAAACTTTATATTCCTTTACATATTGATAGTTTACCGTTTCATTGGTAGCGTGTTGAACTGCTATAAGATTATATAATCGCACAAAGGTGCGGTGTTCTAAAATATTCAATTTATTATAACTGTACATGTGCGTACAATATTATTAAAGTTTAAGTTAAAATGTACCTTTTTAATTATACTGAATACGTCATCCTAATAAACGTTTAAAACATGAAACACTTAATTTGATATAATTTTAAATGTAGGAAATCATATATTATTCTACGGTCAACAATGTAGAAGAGGTTATTTGGAAAAAATCTAAATTATATTAAAATTATTAGCCGATTTCAGGTGTACAACAGATCAAATTTTTAATATAAGACAGATTTTAGAAAATAAATTGGAATATAATGGTACTGTAATTAACTATTCGTAGACTTCAAAAAGGCATACGATTCATTTAAGAGGGAGAAGTTATATGTATTTAGGAACATTTTTGGACCAAAGATAGACGAACAGACAGGTGAATGGAGAAGACTACCTAACAATGAACTACATGGTCTTTATAGGAAGCCAGATATAATAAGAACAGTTAAGTCTCGTAGACTGCGATGAGCAGGACATGTTGCGCGTATGGGAATGAAACACTTGCATGGAAGCTTCTTGTAGGAAAGCCAGAGGGAAAACGCCCAGTTGGTAGACCAAGAATGAGGTGGGAGAACAACATTAACTATGATTTGAGGGAAGTAGATTATACAGGGAATGATTGGAAAGCATTGGCTCAGGATAGGAATGTATGGAGAGCTTATGTCCGTGCGGCCATGAACCTACGGGTTCGATAGTGCCAGTGAGTAAGTAAGTAAGGCAGAAGTTATATACTGTAGTATCCTGCTAGAGTTCGGAATTCCTAAAAAGTTAGACTTATAGTAATGTGTCTAAATGGCACAAAAAAAAGGGTGCGTTTAGGAAACAGTTTTCAGATACTTTTCAAACACACAATGGGTTGAAGCAAGAAGATGCACTATCTCCTCTACTATTTAATTATGAGCATGCCAACAAGTCGTTACAGGACACAGCTCAATGGTATTAATAAGTCGTTAGTTTATGCTGATGATGCAGTACTATTAGGGGATACCGAGGAGATATTAAAGGCCAACACACACACACACACACACACACACACACACACACACACACACTGTTGAGTAACACTAAGTAATTGGGACTGGAAGTAAATATCAATAAACTAAATATATGGTCACACAGAGAAATACATTTATATAATGGTAATGGACAGCTAATGACAAATGAGGGGAATTTTGAGAAGTTGCTGAATTGAAATACCTAGGAACAATAATCACAAATAGGAATGAGACGCACATAGAAATTAAACATAGGCTCAATTCTGAAAATGCGTGCTATTATGCATTACAGAGACTCTTGGCATCCCAACTCCTTTCAAAAACGTCAAACTGAAAATATATAAAACTATTATTCTACCAGTTATATTACATGGATGCGAAACATGGACTTTTATTTTAATGGAGGAAAAGAGATTACGAGTATTTGAGAATAAATTCTTAGGAAAATGTTTGGTTCAAAGAGAGATGAACAGATAGCTGAATGGTGAAGACTACATAAAAATGAACTACATGGTGCTTCTAGGAAGCCAGCTAAAATAAGAACAGGTAAGTTTCGTAGACTGCGAAGGGCAGGAAATGCGCCACGAATGGGGAATTAAAGACGTGCATGGAAGTTTTTTGTAGGAAAACCAGAGGGAAAATGCACAGTTGGTAGACCAAGAATGAGGTGGGAGAATAACTAACTCTGATGCGAGGGAAGTAGATTATACAGGGAATGATTGGATAACATTAGCTCAGGATATGGATTTATGGAATGCTTATGTCCGCGCGGCGATGAATCTACGGGTTCGATAGTGCCATTGAGTTAGTTGGTTACTTGTTTTATTTAACCAGATATATAAGGGCACATTATATCTCATGTCAAATTCACATATTGAAACTCCATGGCGCGGCAGGCCTAGGAGGCACTTGGCCTACCATCCGGCTGCTGGCCTCCATCCATATGTGTTAATCGCATAGGTGGACAATCATTCAGTTAGTTTTTGGGGGGACATGTGGTCAGCATGTCGGATCCCTGAGCCGTTATAGTCGGTTATCTCAACCTGGATCCGCTACGTATTTTAGCAATCCAGATTCCTGACGATGCTGGGTGGGCACCGGTCCCATACTGGCCAAAAATTCCATCAGAAAATATCTTCCTCCACAGTGACTCGAATTAGCGTAAGTCCCATTGCTCTGTGCCAAGGCATCTCGTCTTACCACAAGGCTGCAGCGCGGGGTATTCGCATATTAAGCAATATATGAATTGATTTAAAAGTTAACCTGAAGTAACTCGCATTAACTTTATTTTTATCCTTCTTTTTATAAAAAACACCTTAAGAATTAAATTTATTTTAAGCACTTCTAAATCGTAACAAATATAAAACTCAAAGAGAATCAATACACAGCGAACATACAAAATTACTTCTTTAAAATATGTCTGATTGCTGTAAATTATTTTTAATAACTTTGATTACATGCGTTTCCGAAATCCGATGAGACGAGGCTGAAAATTTCACATAAATGTTGCGAATCAAAACATTTTTTTTAATACCATGACGATAACACGTCAGTCCATTATTTCGGGGAAAATAATATTTTTACATATTTCGTTATTTATTAATGTCGACAAATTAATTACATTTGCAGTGAAATTAATTTAGATCAAGTTAATTTTGTATATTATAATGTTTGCGTGTGGTTACCCTATTTTTATTGCATTGGCTTCCTTAAAATATAGGGGTGTAGTTAAGGACAACGTTAATGAGAAAACAAAGAAAAGGACATAAGAAGAAATCTGAAATATAATGATCGTTAAGTCGCTACTCATATAATAAAAAAAATGTTAAAAGAGAAGATCATTTCTGAGGCAAGATTAAATGAAATAAAGGTAGACATGGTGTAGAAATTGGGAGATTGATGGTGATAGGAGAGAAGTACGAGGTGACATCTAGTTACTATTAATTATATTTTTTACAAAATTAGTCCTGCCTTTCGGAAAAAGCAGAGATGTAGAGTACAGTTGCCATGTATTTATGGCGACATGTGTGTATATTTACTCCTGTTTATATTTTTATCCCTAACGTCGATGCATGCTTAAATATTATTATTGTCTTAATGGCATGAGCATGGTACAAAATCATTCAATTTTCTTTTTAATTTGATTGAAAAATAAAACGTATATAGTAACATATCAGAGTATTTATATAAAATATGTAAGATTATTGGAACCGAATACATTTATAAACCTTGATTTGTTCCTCAAGAACTGCCATCTATTGAAGTGACTATTTAACTCATGCCCCAAGTGGGAGTCAATGACCAATCACGTTTCAAAGAATTTTGTTTTCCAATTAAGGACAGACTTGTTTCACCTCGCTCTTCATCGAATTACCTCTACCAGCTCCTGCTTTTGTGATAAAGAATGCTCCTCCTTTTTAATATTTTGAACAGACCAGAGCATTATTTTGCGGTGATTGACTCTCCAACAAATACATTGAATATAACAAATAATGAAGAGATTCCTTCGACCTACACATTTTATAATTGTGTGTTTAATAAATGTGTTTACAAATAATGATATAACTCAGTTGTTTACTAAAAAATTATTAACCAATAATGTTGTTTATAATATACAGTTTCATGTGTTTTATTTTTTCTCCACTTTGGTGTATTCTTACAATATTACGATCCTATTTGGCAATAAATCATATGATCAAGTTGCAGTGAATAAACAAATTCAACATAACCACACATTTCTGATTTGTTTTCAAACATCGCAGTTTATATTAAATATATACATATTTAAAATACCGATAACTATATTCAAATAATAATTTTTTAGTAAACAGCTTAATTTTATTTGTTAAATTGTCCTAAGAAATGCCACCCTTGATTTCAAAATCATCTAGATAAATTCACGAAAGTGACTCGTGAATTTATCGATGATATGAAAATCGCTCGTGACATTACCAATGACTATTTAACTGATGCCGCAAATGGGAGTCAATGATAATCACATTTCAATGATTTTTTATTTACAACCAATCACAGTCGTGTTTCGCCTCGAATTTATCAAGTGAAGTTTATCATAATAAAGAAAGCTCCTCCTTTTTAACATTCTGAATAGGTCATAGCATTATTTTGCGCTGACTGACCCTCCAAGAAATACAGCTACCAGATTGTATATATAGTGCATACATATCAGTAGATAGCATGCGGGAGATATTATAAAAAACATTTGTAGCAATTGATTATACCACAAAATATGAAACCACTGTTTGCACTCTCTTAAAATAATTATTTTCCAGGTAATGACGTTGCAGAAAATTATAATTGACATATTTACATCATAGGATATCAGAAATTAATTAATACATATAAAGTTGGTTATAAATTTGTCCACTAGGGTGCATTCTTACAATATTGCGATCCTTTGACAGTAAATAATATGATCTGGTTGCAGTGATGAACAAAAGAAGCAAATGAAGCCTACCAATCGTTTCTCATTTGTTTTCAAACATAGCCGTTTACATTAAATATATAAATATTTTGTATCTATAATTAAATAATGATTTGTGAGTAAAGAGCTTAATTTTATTCGTTAAATAGTATTTAACAAATGCCACTCTTGATTTCCAAATTCTCTAGATAAATACACTCATTTCGGGAGTCGTGAATTTATCGATAATTTGGAAATCACTCGTGGCATTACGTATAACTTATTACTGTTAATTTACTTTCACGATGGAAAATGAAAAATGATTTTAGAAGCTTCAATGGCCTGGCTGTTATTACTTCTATTACTCGAACTGAGGAAACGACATAAGGTACCGAATGTCTCGCGCTTTCGAACATGCGTTCCATTTCACTTGGTAGAATGAAAAGTGATCATTGTCCTCTGAATACACATGGGAGAAGCTTCCGCAAACAGGCAAGCAAAATAAATCTTGATTAACTGTATCATTTGCAGATAAGAACAATTTGATTCCTGACAATTACTGATGGTCAGTCAGAATTTCCTTACGATAATTTTACATTTCTAATTTTAAGTAACTTGTATAACATTGAATAAATTCCTTAACTACTTTCGCTTTATGCATAACTTGAAGCCAAACATAATACAAAACATTTTAATAGTTTCCTCAAATAGTGTACTTTGAAATTCAATGCACTTGTTCCAGTTTTTCTACCAGTTTGCAAAGACATGATGTAAACCATTTATCGACAAGTCTCTCAAAACCGCCTCCCCAACCTCCACTACGTCTTCTGAAAATGGAAATAGACTCCCGCGAAGGTGTTTGTTCAGGTTAGTGAATTAAAATGTGACACGAGTTTAAATCGGGACTGTAAGGACACACTTCACTTTGCTATTTCCAATAATTCAGCAACAAAATTTGAGATATCCAGCCTCCAACGTGTTACATGGAAATGTGCCTGCTCTGACCTTGAAGTATGTGTAGTATTTGCAGTATTGCCCACTTACTGTTGCTTGTAGGATAAGCACGTCATGCTGACAAAACATTCCATGAATACAAATACATGAGATGACCATATTTTTTCCAGCAGAAAGCATCACTATTTGAGGGGGTGGTGGTGGTGATGGTGATTTATTCAATTTAGTCCTATTGTCTTTGTGCGTCATTTCCACTGTTAGGTACTAAAATCGGTACTGGGTATTTCTCGATTTGCACAACATTCACAGACCTAAACCGGAAGGGATGGCATTAAATCTTGTACCGTGTATATGACACAATAAGCTAATAATTATATTTAAAACCAAATTGTTCGATGTTAAATTGGCCTATGTTTCTAAAGTTAGATATTTTAAATTATTATAGCAGTCCACGAAAAATAATATTTTAACGCTTAATATTATTTTTCAGTTCAATTATTTTATTAAACAAAATGCTAGGTGGCACAAATTCTTAACTAAATCTGATATATAAAAATGAATGTTTGTTTGTTGGTTTGTTCGTACTTTATGCGCGGCCATGCCGTTAATCCGATTGTGATCGGGATTCTTGCAATATGTTGAGGAGATTCCTGTGATGAACATAAGCTATAAGAGAGTTGCGATACTCAATTCCTACGCCCTTAAACATGGCCGTTTGTCGTGGAAAATATGAAAAAGTAGCCATTTAGACGCTTAAATGGCTTACACTGCCTAAAACATAACAAATATACAAAATTAATTTACACAGAATTGAATATCTCAAAAAGCACTACAAAGAAGTCCGCGACAGCATATGTTTATCTCTTACGGATAACTCACAATAACAATTTTTGTTTTTCATTGATGATAAGAAGATCGAGGGAAGTACGTAAATTCTTGTGCAAGTATAGCAGCACATGGCGGGTATTTATTTATTTAAATGCAGTGGCTTTTGAAATGTTTCATTAGCCAATAATGACTGAGGTAAACAAACAATAGCAAACAATAACAAGAAAAAAATGGCAGGTATTGTTCCATGGATAACTCGCAATAACGAATTTTGTCTTTTAGCTATTTATGCCAAGAAGATCCAGATCAGTAGATTCACGGGCAACATATGGTAAACAGCACGGGCAATCTTAAAATAATTACGATATACATTTATAATTATTTTTCATTTTACTTATTCAACTAATCATAAGAAGTACATTAATTTTTGTCTTTCAGCTCATTTATGCCAAGAAGATCGAGGTGAGTAGATTCCCGGACAACGCCGGGTAAACAGAACGGAGTATCTAAAAAATATTACGATATCAATTTTTCCATTTACTCCTTTAACTAAACATAAAACACATTAATTTTCGTATTTCAGCTCATTTATGTCAAGACGATCGGGATAAGTAGATTCCCGGGCAAAGCCGGATAATGAGCACGGGATGTATAAAAAATGTAATTTAAAATTATTTTTCTGTTAACTTCTTCAACTAAACATAAAAGCATATTAATTTTCATTTATTTAGTCGTAGCAGCGCACGCCGGTTATTAGCTAGTATATAATAAAACAGTATAATAAGTGAACATGAAAGAGGGCAGAATATAGTAAAGATAAACTTAAAAAACAAATGGAAATTATGTTTAATTACGATATTAGTGGACTTGCGTTTATCTGTAAAATTTCGCTGCGCTTCTCTTGTGCTCAAGTGCGGAAACATAGCTGTATTAAGATGTATTTTGCAAGGAAGACCTTGAGTGTTATGTCGTTAATGGCCTATAGTATTTACGGCATTCAAAGCCCTACATAACGTCTAGTACTCAAGTACCATATTGTCAGTTAGTGGACAGAGGAGGCGGTACTGGAGATATTCAAACGTGAGTAGAACGTGAGACCGTGGAACGCATTCCAAGTTCTTAATCAACAAGGGCATCACAACATCATGTAGTAAAAATGGTGTTGATATAAAGCAGAGCAACCAATAAACAAATAAATGCTGTATACTATTTATAACAGTAGTTGGTGAATTTGGATGTCATCATTAGGGCTGAAAAAAGTATGTGTTTCAGGCTAGGCTGCATCGTTCTCAGAGCGCTGTGTTTACAAACTGCACGTTGACATGTACTACTTCTAGTACAGTCCGCTTTGTGTAGGAATGGACTCATCTTTGCACAACTTTTGTTTCGGCATTCTGATACAACCACACGTCACGTAAACAGGTCTATAACTAAGGAGAGTCGAATATACACACTCACCGCTCCGAGCAGGCAGTTGACACGCTCGACAAAGACACGCATTTTGTAAACAATGTGTGTAGAATTAGTTACTACCGTGACACCGATACTTTTTTCAACCCTAATCAACATGAAGGAATTCCAGGAATATCGCAGAGTGAGAAAGATGTGGAAGAAGAAGTAGGAGTGTTATGCAAGATGAGTCATGTTGTGCAATTCAATATAAATTAATTTGGTTAAAATTTGTTCCATTTATATATTTATTTGAAACATGTTGACTGTCGAATGTGCGAAAAGAGGAATAGAATTACAGCAATGTGTGATTATGTGAAAGTGATATTGAAACAATCATCTACCCTTCTGTCGGACAGAAAGCCACAAATCCAGTCTTCAGTGATCCATAGTAAAGGAAAATCGACATCCAAAGTCCGGGCGCAAAACATAGTTATGTTCAAGGATGGTGATACATAACATAATAAAAAAACATATTATTAAAGACTGGCTAATACCCGGCGTGCGCTGCTACGCCTAAATAAATGAAAATGAATGAGCATTTATGTTTAGTTGAATAAATATCAGGAAAAAATATTATAAATTGATATTTTTTAGATGCCCCGTGCTGATTACCCGGCGTTGCGCGGGAATCTACTTATCGCAATCTTCTTGACATAAATGAGCTGAAATACGAAAATTAACGAGTTTTATGTTTAGTTAAATAAGTGAAGAGAAAAAATTTGTATCATTATTTTTAGATACCCCGTCCTGTTTACCCGGCGTTGTCCGGGAATCAACTCATCCCGATCTTCCTAGCATAAACGAGTTGTAAGACAAAAAAATTAATGTACTTCTTATGATTAGTTGAATAAATAAAATTAAAAATAATTATAAAAGTATGCCGTAATCATTTTAAGATTACCCGTGCTGATTATCCGGTGTAGCCCCGGAATCTACTGATCTCGATCTTTTTGTCCTATATGAGTTAAAAGACAAAATTAGTTATTGTGAGGTATCGTTAAAAGAATACCCGCCATGCGCTGCTTTGCTTGCACAGGAATCTACGTACTTGGCTCAATCTTCTTGGCATCAATGAAAGACAAAAATGGTTTTTGTGAGTTATCCGTAAGACATAAACATATGCTGTAGCGGACTTTTTTGTAGAGCTTTTTGAGATATTCAGTTCTGTGTATACTAATTTTATGTACTTGTTATGGTTTAGGCAGTGTAAGCCATTTAAGCGTCCAAAGAGTTTTTTTTCACATTTTCCACTACAACGGATGGCGTTTAAGGGTGTAGGGGTTGAGTATTACAACTCTCTTATAGCCTATGTTCATCCCGGGAATCACCTGAACATTTTACAGAAAGCCCCATCACAATCCGGTAAATCGTATGGCCGCGCACAAAGTACGAACAAACAAACAAACAAACATTCATTTTTATATATTAGATTTCGAATATGTTCGCAGGAACATGACCGTATAGTACATACAATACACTAGTGATGATAAGGGAATACAAGTGGAACTTGATACAGAAACCCGTGTATGCGCGTTCAAAAGTGATAGAGACAATTTACAGGATCTAAATATAGTGACCACTAAGTTAAGGACATTAGATTGCGCGATAATTACCGTAGATTATACTCATTTCAAGATTTGCATAAATCCAAACATTGCTACAGAATTGGAAGACAAATTAACAAAATAAAATAAAAGGCGTCAAACTAGACGATGAACAGCAAATTACGAAATCGGAACGAAAATTTGTACATGAGATAAATAAATGTATTCCATCGTTGTGTAATGAATTTTGTTTTCAATTTCGATCAATTGGGATTTGAAGAGGAAATGCATATGAGAGGAACGCAGGCTGAAAATAGAGGTACCAAGAGAGTTGTATACAAACAAACAATTGAATGAATTTATACTGGCTGTTAAACTGGAATAGTAAATCTGCTGGGAATTATTTATTTGGTTGCGAGAAGTTCGAGGTTCTGTGCACTTCTAAGATTCTTTCTCCTGTCAGTGATCATGTATTGGTTGTAGGGAATATCTACGTCACAGCGAACAAGAGTTGGAAAATAGGCTCAAGAGAACTACAGGTGCGGTATGAGCACTATCTATCTATCTATCTATAATGACGTAGCCCAATATTCAGCCATAGCTTCTCCTTGTTAGGAGTTACTAGAGCAAGTTACCTTACTTGCCCATAGATGTCATGCATAGCATGCGGTCAACATATCGACTCAATGAGACATCTAACACGCAACTAACGTATTACGTCAATGTCGAGGTCGATAAATGTTACTTGGAGGCCGTTTTATTCAGGCTTAATAATCTTTTACGATCCTGAAAATTTCAGACTCGGGACCCACTCTTCCTGAGGACTTGCACCTTGGATTTTTCATCCTAAAAAATCCATCGACCCCGACCGAATTCCACCCGCGATCCTCGGGACAAGAGGCAAGGAGCATAACCACTAGTCCACCGCGGACTACCGGTATCACCTATAAGGTTGGCGGAAATAACTTAATTCTGTTTAATTGTGGGCTGAGTATAAAATCCATACTTATTTTGAACAAACTGTTCCTGCTATCAAGTTTGTGGCATTGCACTTGATACCACATTCACTACTGGAAAAAAATTAAATTGGAAATTAGTTTTCTATGTTTATAAAACAGTATCACAGCAATTAAAACTTTTCTTAGAGGATATCCAATTTCATGATAAACTCCACGATATGCCGTTTCGCAGTTTGGTTGCACATCAGTATATCAATATGGTTTTATTATTTGCATTCTTTATAAATAGTTACTTAGCTCAACGTCCTCAACGGTCTTTAAATTCCAACAATTCGCCTTTGAAGGTGTGAACTTTTGTGAATACTGTGATGGATCTTTCATTTATTCGGTATTCATGTTGCAAGATAATGAATGCTTTGTGTTGAACACTTATTGAATGTTAATGATGTCCATTTTGTGAAATGTAATACATACGTACCATGAAAGTTTGATCTCTTACACCTCCCGAACATCATATTTCTGTAATCGTCCTTACTCATTGGCAGTAACAGTGTTTCCTGTCATTGTTTACATATCGCTTTGAAACAAGCCGTGCTACAGAATGAGTTTGCGACCCCATAGTATGTATAGACTTACATGTAAATTTGAATGAATTTTTTTCTTATTACAGATATTGAATATTATGGTTATTATGATGGAGACAGTCAAGAAAGTAAACATCAATATAGTATGTCTTGGTTTGCACAAGTCATTCAAAACAAGTTTCTGTATCTCATTAAAAATATATCTACAAATATCACTTTAAGAATAAAACTCCATGTTTTCAAATAAAATTATCAATCGACGATAAAAGCTTAACATTGTCTAGTTTATATAATGTGTAGAGAATGTGTCATCACATTAGTTGTTAGGGTTATTTGTAATTAAAGATTGTAATTAAGAACACAACAAAAATTTTCAATTCACAATTTGAAACGAGGCTTTAAAAATAACTGACTCACTGACACTATCGAAACTAGAGGTTCATTTTCGCGCAGACAAACATTCCAGCATCCATATCCAGAGAAAATATTTTCCAATTATGTTGTGTGAAAACGTTTCTTCCTTGAAATAAATTCATCCACCTTGTTCCTGGTTACTTTTAGGATGCTTTTATTCTAGATTTCATATGTGTCAATTACATTTCCCTATTAGTGCACTGTTATATAGCTTTCTCCATTGAGATGCCCGTCTCTCAAAAGTTCAAAAATTGTAAGCACATAATTCGCAAATTCTCGTAATAATTTGTCTTCGCTTAAAATAAGACACCATCTTTCGCGACCATATATTGGAGGTAATTAACATCATGTTTGTTATGAAATACATGGTTGAGAGCAAAATAAAGTTCTGTTCTACGTACAACGTTTCTCTAAAATAAGTCGCACCTTGATAAATGTATGCTGACGGCTAATGACTAATATGATGATAAGGACATTACAGATTTTTGTGAGTTATTTCATTAAAGTGCCTCGACGTGTATAAAATCCGATTATCATTCCATGCGGTAGTCTAACTCTTGCCAGACTCTGAGAAACATATCGGGTATGACCCTAGCCAGGGAGTGCCGACGCTAATGGAAGTACTTAATGCCAGACCTAGCTCATTCTTCCAATCGCTTGGAATGCTGTAGTCGCAGATAATTTGGTCTGCTTTAAGTGTAGCCAACATAATTCGATTCGATTGAGGGGTCTTTCCACTTTTCAGCGGTTGCCCTTTTACCAGCCGGCTGCTGGCCCTTCACATCCACATGTGTCAATCACAGAGGTAGATGTTCAACAGCCAGTGTAGGGATGACATGTGGTTAGCATGTCGAGTCCCCAGCCGTTATAGCTGGTTCCTCAACCTGGAGCCGCTACTTATTGTAGCTACCCAATTGCCTCACGATGCTGGGTGGGCACCGGTCCCCATACTGGCCGAAATACCATGAGAAAATTTCTTCCCCCATGGAGACTCGAACCAGCGCAAGTCCCGTAGCTCAGCGCCAAGGCTTCCTACCTTAACCGCTCGGCTACGGCGCGGGACTGCCAACATACTTGCTAAGTTAAATATTTATCATATGAAACAAATCAGTTTCCTCTTAATTTTAATAAAACGTATAATTTCATAAACGTTTGTTTCAATTCATGCTCGTAGCATTAGTTTTTAATAATTTATTTGTATTTATTTGTTTATAATATTATAACAAACTGCATATTTTATTTTATTATGTTGGTTGCACGTTTTAAAATATATATATAGGATATATGATGTAGGGAATATACGTTACAAAAATACAAAGACACTTTTTTTTTATTTTCTGATGATTCTGGCTAGGATTTTAGAAAATAAATATGAAATTATTGTATTGTCACGGGTGCTTTACAAGTATACAAAATTTCAAGTCTATCCAATTATTTTAAGTGGGTGAAAAACGCGTTGAAAAATTCAGTTACATAGATAGATACAGGTCAAGCTAATATAAAGCGTGTAATAAATTGTATTGTGAACGAGACTGCAAAGGGCAGGGCATGTGGCACGAATGACATTAACGAGAAATTAAAGTGGTGCATGTAGGGAAACCAGAGAGAAAACGGCCGGTAGATAGACCAAGAATGAGATGGGAGAATAACATTAACCATGATTTGAGGGAAGTAGATTATACAGGGGATTATTGAGAAACATTAGCTCAGGATAGGGATGTGTGGAGAACTTATATCCGCATGGTCTTCAGCATACAGGTTCGATTGGGCCAGTGAGCTAGTTAGGATTAAATAATTATTTCAGTTGAACTTGATGTCATACTTAATTAAATAATATATCTGGTTTGATTGTATTTAGATTACAAATATAAGACTCCACATATGTGAACGGTGAAAGCGTGAAATAATAATATACAATTATCGTATCAGCATGAACGCAATGTTCACTGTAGGCTATATTCTCATTTCAAGTGAATTTATCATAAGTAATGCCACGGGTAATTTCCAAATTATAGATAAATTCACGACTCACGAAGTGAGGAGTGAATTTATGTAGAGAATTTGGAAATCAAGAGTGGCATTTGTTAGGACTATTTAACGAATAAAATTAAGCTGTATACTCACAAATCATTATTTAACTATAGTTATTTTAAAATATTTATATATTTAATGTAAACGGCGATGTTTGAAAACAAATGAGAAACGATAGGTACGCTTAATCTGCTTCTTTTGTTTATCGCTGCAACCAGATCATACTATTTATTGCCAAAGGAACGCAATACTGTAAGAATGCTCTGTAGTGGAGAAAAAATGAAACACATCAAACTGTATATTAATTCATTTTTGATGTCGTATGATGTAAATATAACAATTATATTTTTCTGGATTATTACCTGGGAAAACATACATTTAAGAAAGTGCAAACAGTGGTTTATTTTTTTTTGTGGTGTAATAAATTGCTACAAATGTTTTTATATTAACTCCTGCAAGCGCTATATGTTGACATCTTATATATACAATCTGGTAGCCGTATTTCATTATGGCCTCAGTCACTGCAAAGTAATGGTCAGACCTGTTCAGAATATTAAAAAGGAGGAGCTTTCTATAATATGGTAAATTAGATATTGTTAAATATTTCGTGAAACACGACTCTGATTGGTTGTAAAACAGAAATCATTGCAACGTGATTGGTCATTGACTCCCATTTGGGGCATGAGTTAAATAGTCACAGAAAATTACTATGTACTCTATTCTAAGCTAAGTGAATAAAAATGTAGGGCCTGTACAATGCAATTGTGAAAATTAAAATACCTTTTGGCGATAGTCTGTTTTGTTGTACTTACAGAATGGCGACTATGATTGAAAGTCAGACTTCGTACATTTCGGAGTTCCGAACCTACATAACTATGCTGAAATATTCCATAAGTCCACCGCTGTTGCCTCGAGGTAGCGTGCTGCCTTGTCACGCAGCGGGCTCGTGTTCGATCCCTGGTCGGGGCAGTTTTTCTGGGTGACGTTTTTATTGTGGTTTTTCCTCACCTTTAAGACAAATGTCAGGAAAATGTTAAGGCCCAAACGGTCCGCGAAATCATATGGCTATCATCATCATCCTTCACCGGTGTGGAAAGTTACGGGAAACTACCACACGTACACAATTCCCTAATAAAGCTGCAAGCATAGCATGAAAATGCTATGATTGCAGTGAAGGACCTGCCCTCGGGCAGAATTACTATGGATGGAATACTCCATATTAGAAAACGCGTGTGGTAAGTAAAACCACTGCCCTCTATGTATACTACATATATATAAAAATGGTTCATGTATATAAAAATATCCAAAAGGTTGTGTTAATATACAATATACGAAACAAACTGCTTTTTTAATGAACTGAACTTGATTTGAAACAGTATAAAATAATAAATCCATACTTGCCGCCATTTTTGTCACTAATTGGTCTCACGGCCTCCTGTAGTTTCAACTAATAAACTTTGCCCCCACTGTAAACGTTAGTCAGTTGTTTATAATGAACGCAAATATTTGCAACAAATATATTATTTTACTATTAATTATTATTTTGAAAACACCATCGCGCAAAATATAATATACAATGCACGTTTGTAAAGTGCTTCACAGAATCTCACTCTCGCTCGGTTTTTAAACATTTCCTCCCTTCTGTAAAAAACTACTTCCCAACCACGAATCGTAATATAATATATCTTAACGTCCACAACCACGACATGAATTCTGACATTTTTTGATATCGCTACAGATGCATTACCAAGTCAATTGCGTGGCTCACATTACACAAATGTTTTATAACCTACTTTTTTCGAGTACGTACAGACAACAGGCATTTCATATTATGACACAGTTACATCTCTGTGTTTTCAGGGCAGCGTCACTGCTTCTTAAGCAACGGGCCCAGATTTGGACCTTAGTCATGACAGGTTTCCTTGGCGATGGTTCTTTTTCAGGGGTTTTTCCCACCTGTAAGACAAATGTCAGGAATCGTCAAGTCCCAACTAGTTTCCAAATATCATATCGCTATTATAATATCATTATATTTCCCATGTTTAGAATAAAAGTAAAACACAATGGTGTGCTTTGTCATAATGTTGGAGTTCTTTCAGAAGAGGCCCTGGGTGTGGTAGATAATTCATTTGTTGAGGCCCTCCAAGTCCTTGTGTTTTCAAAGTAAGTGTGTGATCCCGAGAGGACGTGCCAATGTTAGGTCAGGCTGGTGAGGATCATATAAATATGCGTATGATGTGAGAGGTTAAGCGACGATGGAGAAGACGAAAAAGAAGAAGAATTATGGTATAAGCAATCAGTGGCGTGCATTCAACCCCAGCTACCCCAGCACTGCTGGATAATTAGTATATTAATAATTTCGGATTGAAATAAAATAGCATATTTGCCAAATTTCATTCAAATCAATTACGCGACAACATCAATATTCAAAATTCCCGCCGCGCCAGCAGACTACCGCATTCGGTTTGACGGAGCCTTCTGCGTGTTCTGCGTATTCACATTATCTTTTTAGATTATTTTCTCTACGTTATCCCCGCCAACATCAGTTATTTCGCTGCAGATGAATTAGCGATAACCCACTAAATAAATGTACCTGCTAAGTCCAGCGATAGATAATCCGCTACACGAAGCACCTTATTCCATCCAATTTTATTGAACACCAGCTAGCTGAACCCAGAAACGTGACAACTCGAAGTTACTCAGGGTCGAATGGTCTTTCGACTTATTGATTCATGAAACATTCTTTTGACGAAGAAAGTGATTGACTGATTTGGATAGGACCTGTTCCTCAATAATAGAGTTTTTAGAAATGTTTTTTAAAATTTATAAAACTTAATTTATATGTTATATTTTTATAAAACACAAAAAAATATATAAATAAAATAAAATTATGCAGAACCATTTGTCAGTTATAGTAACCTGTTAATTTAAGAACCTTTTTTCATATTATATATCTGAATATCAACAGGTGAATTATTACGAACGTGTATATATATCATTTGTGGAAAGCAAACAGTTAAATTTGTAATGAGTTGGTTCAAATGCGTTATTAATAAAGTTTAAAGTGTCACTGATAAATGTGAATGTAAGTGACTGTAATTTATAATTTATATTGTAGATCATTTTCTTGCAGACCTTTCAACGAGAAAAATAACCTTAAAGAACAAGGATGGCCAACTTCAGATTTACCGGATCAAACAAAAAAATATAAGGCAATAAGTTTTTACGTACTTTAAGTCATATTTTTTTTTCATACAGCGGGGTAATTTCTCTGAGCACCATACGTCACTTATAGCAATGATGTAACAGTATAACTCTATTTTACGAGTCTTTTTTCAAAAATATCTTAACGGACAACGCTTACATTTAGTCGGATTATCACTTTATCATTAAACGAATCAATATTACAATAACCTTCAATATGAGTCATAATAATAGTAATAATAATAAGAATAGGTATTATAATTGTAATCGTTATCATTAATTTTATACCTTTATTTTACCTGAGATAAATAAACTTGCTGAACTTTGGAAATATTTACGTGGATTTAAATTGAGGAAAATATCATTTTATGGCACGAAATAACACTATATCATTTGGTTTGCGAATGACAATGGAAACTTTTCCATGTAGCAGATATGACACACGATATACCAAACGACGTCAGAGATAATTCAATTTGGCTGATAAAGAGGATTGATGTCTCGCGCTGGCGATAATACAGCGCACCGATATCCGACCTACGGTACAGCAGTTTATCCATATTCTGGAAAATATGTTCGTTTCCTAAATATCGAGTTCAGAATTGTAATGGAAGTTTAATTTTTCCAACAGGATAATCAATTGATGCTTCGGAAAAATACCCGAGATTAAATAGATAATTATATTGGCCTCTCAATATTGCAGGACTGAACGTAATTGAGAACGTAACGGCTGAAAATCAAACTGAAGAAACCGGGACACTATAAACTAACACACTTCGGAATGCAGACAATTTATCGAAATCAATTCTAGATACATATGTGGACTATTTAACTTCTGCCCCAAATGGGAGTCTATGACCAATCACATTTCAATGAATTTTGATTTACAACCTATCACAGTCGATTTTTACCTCGATTTTATTAATTCAATTTTATCATATTAAAATGAAGCTCCTCATTTTTAACATTTTGAATAGGCCAGAGCATTATTTTGCAGTGACTGACTCTCTACGAAATACTGCTGTCAGATTGCATATATATTGCACGAATGTAAACAGATAGGCCTACTGCTTGCGGGATATAATACAGTGTGATTATAAAGTCCCAGTACATTTTGTGGATAACGTAGCGCAAATAAAACAAAAATTATAAGGTAGTTTCTACTATCGAGTTAGTGTTCAACATAATCTCCATCTATCTCAAAACATATTTCCCCGACGCACCGTCGCCCGGAAAACATGCACCAACATATCCTCTGTAAACATTTCACTCGCCTGGCGCATGCGTTCTTTCAGCACTTGCAGATTAGTATACTTGGTTCTGTACACCTATTGCTTGATGAACCCCAAAGCAAAAAAGTCCAGGGGTGCGAGGTCTGGCAAACGAGGTGCCCAGGCACGAGGAGATGCCCTTCCAATCCACTTTTTGCGAAACCTGTCATTGAGATACCCGCTTATAGCCAGAGCAAAGTGTGGTGGTGCTCCATCTTGTTGCAACACCACTGTATCAATGATATCACCTTGCTGTAACTGTGGCTGTAAGAAACGTTACATCATATAAAGATATACGTATCCCGTGATGGTTTCCTTTGGAATCTGTCTCTAACTTCCTCGTACGACTGGCCTCTTAAACGCGCAGCAACAATCTCTATCCGCTTTTCAATGGTGAACATATTTGTATCTTTCCAATGGCTGTAACAGAAATACGATATGTACGCGATTTCTTTAAAATGTACTAAGACTTTATAATCACACTGTAGAAGAACATTAGTAGTAATTGATTATACCAAAAAGAAACCACTGTTTGCACTTTCTTAAACGTATTATTTCCCAGATATTTACGTTCCACAAAAAATATAATTTACATCATAGGACATCAGATATTAATTAATAACCTATAATATTGGTTATAAACAGTTTGATGTGTTCCTTTTTTTCTCCACTAGGGTGCATTCTCACAATATAATATGATCTAGTTGTATGAATTGTGTAAAAAAGATTACCTGATGCATGAAGACGATTTTTAAAAATGACGACTCTCAGCTCCTGCCATGTTTAACGTATTTTAAACTCATTTCTGTTAACTCAATGCAGATGTTCTGCCCTATTTCCTGAATTTTACGTTGAATGTTATTGACCTCGTCGATGAGATGGCTATCATCTCAGTTCTTCTTCTTTTCCTTCACTATGGTTTAATCTCTTATCTTACAGGTGCATATATGCGTCACGCCGGTCGGGTCTTACAAGGGAATTCTCGTCTCACTCAGACGGTTAACCGTTTACATAAAAGCGGGTGCCGAGAGGCAATGCTTGCCATGCGGTGTTACCACGTTTCTCATAGCGATATTGGCCGTTTATTACACAAGGACAGAAGACATCGATTACTTAAGTTATTATTTAATGCTTATGTTATTATTTTATATTATTTAACTATTAGAATTAATATTAAAATTATACATGAACTTATTTATTAAATAATTTAATTCCAATATTATATAATTTTGTGGAAAGCAACGGGAAGCTACCACACATTTAATTCCCTAGGTAAGCTGCAAAGTATAGCATCAAAATTCTATGATTGCAGCGAAAGACCTGCCCTCGGGTAGAATTACTGTGAATTATATAGCTTGTAGGCCTACATAAATTTAACATTCTTACAACATCATGCTGAAATTTACATATTATTATTATTATTATTATTATTATTATTATTATTATTATTATTATTATTATTATTATTATTATTATTATTATTAACCGTTCGGGTATGAAACATTTTCCCATGGTCGCCACATTTTGAAATCACTTATATATTAAACAAATATAATATGTAGATATTGTATTATCACTCGACTACATGTCACAATAAATCACTGATAATTATAATCATTAATTACGGTATACAGTTTTATAACTGGATCGACTGTTCCACGTGCCAAATTTTAATGGATACTGAGGGAAGAATAGCAATGTGGAAAAATCGTGATGCTCGCGATCTTTGTATTCTAATAACATACAACAGCTGCCGGGAAACAAAGCGAGCCGCTTGTTAAGCATCATAGTGAGGCGATAATATGATCTGTGCGAGAGTTGTTTTAATTTTTTGATTGGACGTTACCTTTTTGAACACACATAAATACTGAGGGCCTCCTGGAATGAAGTGATCAGTTCTATCCATGACACTGTCCAAGAAATGTAATACACCGTGATGATCTTGAAGAAAATCTTCTTCAAGATCATCATAGCAACTCCGGCCGTGAAAGTCTACGAGAATACAGTAATACACCGTGTTCCAAAATGATGTACGGGGTTTGATAGTTGTTTAATTTCCCTTGCATTATGTGTGTATATATATATATATATATATATATGTATAAGAACAAAACTTACACGGGATTACAGATAAACCCTTCGCGTTTTCACAACATTCTTTGGATATGCTACACTTCGGGTCGCAAGAAAATTCTTCTAAGTTCTATAGAATCGCAGTGCGCATGCGCTAGTGCTCCAATTATCCCAGGTAGATAAATGCAACCTCCAACAATTGGCGGTATATGCATGTGAAATCAGTATGACCAACATTGACACAAAATTCCCAGAACTTGTCTAAAAAATGTATAATTAACACGAAATGAACTAGTGGAAATATGATTTTACGTGGTAACCGTCCGATATTTTTAATTTTTCATAGAATAACAGATATGAAGAGGTAATTTATTTTATGTATCAAATCACATTTAAAAAGCAAGGAACCGAAAAGCTAATCAAACCTAAATCAATTACTGTAACACAAATCAATTACTCTAACGAAGGTGAAATCCAGGTAACGTGGATTCACATTTAAAAAGCAAGGAACCTAAAAGCTAACCAAACCTAAATCAATTACTGTAACACAAACCAATTACTCTAACGTAGGTGAAATCCAGGTAACGTGGATTCACATTTAAAAAGCAAGGAACCTAAAAGCTAACCAAACCTAAATCAATTACTGTAACACAAACCAATTACTCTAACGTAGGTGAAATCCATGGAACGTGGAAATGGTTGGCAACATAGGAGTATTTTGGGTTGTTGATGGTGGTAACGCTGGAACAACATAGGAAGAGGAGGGAAAATAGCAGAGAGTAGCAAGTAAGCAATGTAGCACGACAATGTTTTACGTAAATATATAAATATAAAAATAGATCGTTGCAACAATGGAAGATGTTTGAAATGTGTTTAAAAGTGTTGAAAAATGTTTTAAAATGTTTTTAAATGTTTTAAACGTGTTTAAAAGTGTTTAGTGCAACAGTGGAATAAGATACTAAACTGAAAAATTTTTGCGACCTGAACCCTACAACATCCCATTCTTTAAATATGTTCGATGTAAGCATCTTTCGAATAAACTACACAATTATGGGTAACTTCAGTTTATGGACTACGTACAACAGCTGCTCTGACATTGTCGATTCTTTCATTTGGTGTTCGTGGATGCCCTGGACTTTTTTCATTTTTACAGGCACATCCACTTGTTTCTAACTGTCTATATACCATCCATGGATACTCTTTTCTGTCGGAGGATCAATTCCATATTGCAGACGGAAAGCTGGCTGCACTTCAACAATGTAACCAGACGTCGCAAATTGTAACACACAGAATGACTTCCGTACAGGAGTCGCCATTTTAACAAATTTAACACTGTGACGTAATAATGGCATGAAACAAATTACTGCAAACAGGATATGAAAGTTTCACAGTTTTTTTTATTACAGCAAATAATCAAACATCCAATTTTGTTTGTAAAGCTATACTAAGTACTTAAAACATTTTGGAACACGGTGTATTTCTGGTGAAACACACCAATCACTAATGCATTCATACTACACATGACCAATGTGATGATGATGATGATGTTCAGATTATGTTCAGTACTGTTTAGTCCTTAACATTTCCTGACATTTGTCTTACAGGTGATGATACCCCACTGCAAAATAAAACACCCAGTACACCTATCCCGACCGGGAATCGAATCGGGGCCCGCTTCCTACAAGGCAGTGACGCTACCCTCAAACCACATCGGTAAACATACACTTAAACTTAAACTCGCACTTATTAAATTTAATTGCTAAGAATAACTAAAATGATACATACGAAATTTTATAATTAAAATCATATATTTAAAACAATATTTCTCTGTTGAGAATATTTGTAAAACATGGTTATGAATTACTTACTTGCTTACTCACTGGCACTATCGAACCCGTAGGTTCATGGCCGCGCGGACATAAGCTCTCCATACATCCCTATCCTGAGCTAATGCTTTCCAATCATTCCCTGTATAATCTACTTCCCTCAAATCATAGTTAATGTTGTTCTCCCACCTCATTCTTGGTCTACCAACTGGGCGTTTTCCTTCTGGCTTTCCTACAAGAAGTTTCCATGCATGTCTTTCATTCCCCATACGTGCAACATGTCCTGCCCATCGCAGTCTACGAGACTTAACTGTTCTTATTATATCTGGCTTCCTATAAAGACCATGTAGTTCATTGTTATGTAGTCTTCTCCATTCACCTGTCTGTTCATCTCTCTTTGGTCCAAAAATTTTCCTAAGAACTTTATTCTCAAATACTCGTAATCTCCTTTCCTCCCTTAAAGTAAGAGTCCATGTTTCGCACCCATATAATATAACTGGTAGAATAATAGTTTTATATATTTTCAGCTTAACGTTTTTTGAAAGGAGTTGGGACATCAAAAGTCTCTGCAATGCATAATAGCACGCATTTCCAGAATTGAGCCTATGTTTAATTTCTTTGTGCATCTCATTCCTATTTGTGATTATTGTTCCTAGGTATTTGAATTCAGCCACTTCCTCAAAATTTCCCTCATTTGTCATTAGCTGTCCATTTCCATTATATAATGAATTTCTACGTGTGACCATATATTTAGTTTTATTGATATTTACTTCCAGTCCTAATTTCTTAGTGTTACTCAATAGTGTGTGCATGTTGGCCTTTAGTATCTCCTCGCTATCGGCCAGTAGTACTACATCATCAGCATAAACTAACAGCTTATTAATACCATTGAGTTGTAAGCCTTCCTCATTCTCTAAAGATTTAATGGCATGCTCTAGTACAAAATTAAATAGTAGAGGAGATAGTGCATCTCCTTGCTTCAACCCATTCTGGATTTCAAAAGTGTCTGAAAACTGTTTGCCTACACGCACCCTACTCTTTGAGCCATTTAGACACATTCGTATAAGTCTAACTAACTTTTTAGGAATTCCGAACTCCAGCAGGATACTATATAACTTCTCCCTCTTAATTGAATCATATGCTTTTTTGAAGTCTACATATAGTTGATGTACAGTACCATTATATTCCCATTTCTTTTCTAAAATCTGTCTTATACTAAAAATCTGATCTGTTGTAGACCTGTTTCTTCTAAATGCACATTGATGATCTCCTAGAATGTCATCAATATAGGGAGTAAGTCTGCTTACTAATATATTTGTTAGAATTTTGTACGAAGTTGAAAGTAATGAGATGCCCCTGTAGTTGTTGCAATCAGTTTTATCTCCTTTCTTATAAATTGGTAAGATAATTGATTCCTTCCATTCATCTGGAAGAGCTTCTTTTTCCCAAATCATACTAAGCAACCAGCGTATCTTGTCCATCAATTTTTCTCCCCCTGATTTTATCAGTTCTGCTGGGATCTCATCTGAACCTGATGCCTTATACATCTTCAATTTTTCAATTGCCATTTCAACCTCTAATGCACTTGGCTCTGCGACTAGCATTTCTGCTGTCTGTAACTTATCCTCCTCAATGTCCTGTTCTGTATGTACATTTAATAGCTGATTAAAGTAACTTTTCCATCTATTTAATATACTCTTGGAATCTGCAATCATATCCCCATTTTCATTCCGAATTATGTTTGTTCTAGCCTGAAACCCTTTCTTCTCTATACTAATTCCCTGATATAATTCTCTAATGTTCCTATTTTTTGCGTTCATTTCAAGATCATTAATCTTCTCTCTCAAATATTCCCTCTTTTTACTCTTTAGTAACTTGGTGGTTTCCCGTCTAACACTACCCAATTGCTCTAAATTTACCTCATTTGGCTCGTGTAACCATTTCATTTTTGCTAGCTTTCTTTTCTTTACAATGTCGGCACATTCCTCATCAAACCATTTTTTGTTTTGCCTCTTTTTTAAACAACCAATGCTTTCTGATGCTGACAATTTAATAGTATCTCTTATAGCCTCCCATTCTTTATTTATATCAGTTTCTTCTTCGTTTGCCACATTGTCATCTGAAGATTCCAGTACTTCAAATCTATTAGCAATTTTGATTTGGTATTCTTGCCGCATTTCATCATTTTTCAAGTTTTTTAATTCATATTTTACAGAATCATCTTTAGCGTTTGTTCCTCTCATAAGCGATAGCCGTTGTCTGATTTTCACTCTGACCAGATGATGATCCGAATTGCAGTCTGTCCCTCTAACTGATCTAATATCGATGATGCTACTGTGCCAGCGTTTATCCACTAATACATGATCTATCTGGTTCCGAGTTTCTCCATCTGGGGACGTCCAGGTGTATTTATGAATATCCTTATGCTGAAATGTTGTGCTCTTAACAATGAGATTCTTTGATGTGGCAAATGTGACTAATCTAACCCCGTTGTCGTTACTATCTTCATGAAGACTGAATTTTCCTATTGTTGGTTTGAATATATCTTCCCGCCCCACTTTTGCATTAAAATCTCCTAAGACAATTTTCATATGATATCGTGAAAGGCTATCAAATAAGCATTCTAATTCTTCATAGAACTCATCCTTGATCTTGTCATCTTTATCTTCTGTGGGGGCATGTACATTTACAATTATAAAATCATGTCGTTTACCCTTTAGAATTATGTATGCTATCCTATCACTAACAAACTTAATATCTCAGATAGCGAATAGTATCCTCCTTCTGACTAAAAAACCCGTTCCAAATGCAGGTCTTTCTGCACCCCCATAGTATAATGCAAAGCTTCCTGATTCCTGACTACCTACTCCTTGCCACCTAACTTCCTGTAAAGCGACTATATCCAAGGGCGATTTATCTAGTTTCCGCGTTAATATCTGTAGTGCCCCGCTATTGTATAAAGTCCTAACATTCCATGTTCCTAGGAACATGTCCCTATGTTTGAGCCTTTGGCATGGGTTCCCTGAAATAGTCCCCGCCCGGAGAACCGAATGGGGGACTATTTGACCTCCGGAAAATTTTACCCCAGATGAACCCATGTCCCGTTTCTTGACGGTTGTATTTTTACGGTCAAAGATCGTCACTCGTTCGCCCAAGGTACTTTTTTCGTCTGGCTTATCACCTTCGAACAGTCCGGCATGGGTAACCCTATCGGCAGCAATGCTACCGCCGGCATAGCTCTCAGGATCATTTAAGCACGCAAGCCACTACACCACGACAAGGTAAAGATACCATGGGGGGGGGTTATGAATTAAGATAAAATTATTTTTATTTCATAATTTATGTAAAAATGAAACTGGCCCTAACTTTAAATGTATATATTCGTATTATTCTTGTAACTGAACTGCACCCGAGCACGAGCACTTGCTCATTGGAGTGTCAATACTGTATATAACATTTATTTGTAAATTCAATTTATTATTATTCTTATACTTATTATTTTTAAGCGACATGGATCTGGAAGTCTACCTCAGTGGTCTCGAGGTAGCATGCTGCTTTGTCACGCAGAGGGCCGGGTTCGATTCACAGTCTCGAAAATCTTCCAGGGTGAAGTTTTCATCGGGGATTTTCCTCACCTGTAAGACAAATGTCTGGAAGGTTTGAGTCCCTGACAGTCCTCGAAAATCATCTGTCAATCATCATCATCCGCCGGTGTGGAAAGCAATGGGAAGCTATCACACTTATAATTCCCTTGCAAGCTGCAAATCATAGCATGAAAATGCTATGACATGCAGTGAAATACCTGCCCTAGGGGAGAAATTACAACATAGAATAAATCTTATATAGAAAGTTTAGACCGACAAAATTTCGAGGTGTAGAGAAGATCATTATAATTGCTAATAGATTTGATTAAATTTAAGTGTATTTTAATCCCACGTAAATATTTTAAATTACCTTGTTACTTGAGTTTACCTTGTTACTTGAGTTTACCTTGTTACTTGAGTTTACCTTGTTACTTGAGTTTACGAGCAGTTGATTTTGTACTTTTAATGTAAAAGTTTTAATTTAACATACATATCGTTTCTAGGGAACGGCATAAAAATTGATATTCATTATTTATATACACATTATTAGCCATTTCCAAGAAAATTAAGCTACTGAGAATGTTTTCACGAAATACTTATTAAAAATATTTACAGATTTTCATCGATATCTCTAGTAAAAGTGAAACCGAAAATAACCATGAACAAAATGTTTATTGCCACAAGTTGGCAGTTGGCACGATATCCCGCTACCTCTCGTGTAAATTAAAAATACTACATATATAAGAAAAATAAATGTTTGTGTTAGGATTCCTGAATAGCTCGGATGGTTAGAGTGCTAAACGTACATAGTTTAGATACTCGGGTTCAAATCCCGACTCAGGCATTTATGTTTTAAGTACTATATACATATATATATATGTGTGTGTGTGTGTGTGTCTTTGTGTGTGTGTGTGTGTGTTTGCGCGTGTGTGTATGTTTGTGTGTCTATATGTTAACTCTTTAGTAGCCGCAATGTTTTCATCGAAACTAAACATGATATTGAGTAAATAAAAAAGTATCACAAGTATATTTTTAATAAGGTATCAAATTAATGAATTTACGGATAAGATGTTAATAATATTAGAATATGTTAATAATTAATAAATAACTTACTTTATGCGTGAATTGTGTTGGCTGCTGTCAGACACTTTTAAATGAAGTGGCATCAGAAATTAAGCTTCTCCACTTTAAGAAAGGAAATATATTCGATAAGTCAGAAAATTTGGACCATAATTTCAACTTGCTCAGGAATTCCAGTAGTGTACGCTGTTCCTGTATTAGTAAGTAGATTTACTCCTTATATTGGTGACATTCTAGGAGATCATCAATGTGGCGTTAGAAGAAACAGGTCTACAACAGATCAGATTTTTAGTTCAAACAGATTTTAGAAAATAAATGGGAATATAATGGTATTGTACATCAACTATATGTATATTTCAAAATGGCATATGATTCAATTCAGAGGGGGAAGTTATATAGTATCCTGCTGGAGTTCGGAATTCCTACAAAGTTAGACTTATACGAATGTGTCTTAATGACACAAAGAGTAGGGTGCATGTAGGCAAACAGTTTTCGGATACTTTTGATATCCACATTGGGTTGAAGCAATGAGATGCACTATCTCCTCAACTATTTAATTTTGTACTAGAGCATGGCATCACATCATTTGAAGATGAAGAAAGCCTACAACTCAATGGTATTTATAACCTGTTAGTTTATGCTGATGATGCATTTCTATTGCGCGATAGCGAGGAGATAATAAAGGCCAACACACACATACACGCGCGCGCTATTGAGTAACACTAAGAAATTGGGACAGAAAGTAAATATCAATAAAACTAAATATATGGTCACACTTAAAAATAATTATATAATAGAAACGGGCAGCTAATTACAAATGAGGGAAATTTTGAGGAGGTGGCATAATTCAAATACGTAGGAATAATAATCACAAATAGGAATAAGATGCAGAGAGAAATTAAACATAGGCTCAATTCTGGAAATTCGTGCTATTATACATTGCAGAGACTTTTGATGTCCCAACTACTTTCAAAAACGTTAAACTGAAAATATATAAAACTATTATTCTACCAGTTATATTATATGGGTGCGAAACATGGACTCTTACTTTAAGGGAGGAAAGGGGATTACGAGGATTTGAGAATAAAGTTCTTGGGAAAATTTTTGGACCAAAGAGAGATGAACATACAGGTGAATGGAGAAGATTACATACATGTTTTTATTAAAAGCCAGATATAATGAGAACAGTTAAGTCTCGTAGACAGCGATAGGAAGGACATGTGGCACGAATGGGGAATGAAAGAGGTGCATGGAAACTTCTAGTAGGAAAACCATAGTTTGACCAAGAATGAAGTGGGAGAATAATATTAAGTATGATTTGAAGGAAGTAGTTTATACAGGGGGTGATTGGAAAGCATTAGCTCAGGATAGGGATGTAGGGAGAGCTTATGTCGGCGCGGTCATGAACCTCCGGGTTCTACAGTGCCAGTGTGTTAGTTAGTTAGTTCGCAGTTGCTGTGTGACGGACGTTTGTTTGAATGTTGCTATGTTATTTTCGACCTGCTTCAAGGTGCGATATAAGAATGTGAGTTTATCTACTATTACTCTACATACCATATTATGAAAATTTTCAGAAATATCTTTTAATAAGTTATTTATATTATCCTTTAGGACGAAGATTGGTGGGAAGACAAAGAAAGCACTGGGCTGAAGAGATGTGAGATCGGAACAGGCAAATACCTAATCCATGAAGGATGATGATCATGATGATGATGATGATATTTAATTTTACTATGCGTATCTGTGTCCGTGAAATCTAAACAAAAATATCTTAATGATATTAACGAAATATCATAAAATTAACAGTAATCCATATTTTTATTGAATAAATGTTTTAACGTATTCAGCTTGCTAACAAATCCTCTGTGTGTTGTTAATTTATTTCAGATACTGGTAGTACTCGTATTATGATAGGCGCATATAAATTGGACTTAGAAGCAGGGCTGGACGCAGGCCTGTTTGTTATTAATTTCGTCAGACGTCTGGAACTGGGGAAGCGCAGAAATTCGTCGAATGACTAAGGAATGGAATTTGCGTTCTGATTGGTTTGTCTGAACCAGCTGTGTACTAACCTCCCACAAATCTAAAGGAGTAAGTTCGTGCAAACCAAGTAATCACATTTGATATGAACAAATTATGTTTATCTCAATTTTTTACTATTTCATGATTTATGTATTACAATTTTCTTTTTATATATTATAGGTGACAATTTTATGAGTTTGGAATGGATTCGAAAAAGAAGTAGAAGGAGACCCGAGAAGGCATGGATAGAAGGAATTACAATTTTGATGAAGGACAGGGGATTTCTGGATAGTGATGAATGGAGGAAGAGAATAAAAATTTAACATTGAGCACAGGAAAATATTGTTTACATTTAAAACCTTTTGAATAAAAATGATAAGATGACAATTAATTAAGTGTATTTTGTATAGTTGTTCTCCTTAACAATTATTATCGAATTCCGAAGCAATTAATCTATTGAGGTTATTTTCATGAACATATTTTTGAAAACATTTTACATATCTTCAACTGTACCTGCTAGTGCAAAAATACATAAAATGTATACGTATGTTCGCAAAAATCTATAATATCCCACCTATTCTTGGTCTACCAACTGGACGTTTTCCTTCTCATTTTCCTACAAGAAGCTTCCATGCATGTCTTTCATTCCCCATTCGTGCCAGATGTTCTGCCTATCGCAGTCTACGAGACTTAACTGTTCTTATTATATCTGGCTTCCTATAAAGACCATGTAATTCACTGTTGTGCAGTCTTCTCCATTCACCTGTCTGTTCATCTCTCTTTGGTCCAAAAATTTTCCTAAGAACTATATTCTCAAATACCCGTAATCTCCTCTCCTCCCTTAAAGTAAGAGTCCATGTTTCGCACCCATATAATATAACTGGTAGAATAATAGTTTTATGTAATTTCAGTTTAACGTTATTTGAAAGGAGGTGGGAAGTCAAGAGTCTCTGTAATGCATAATAGCACGCATTTCCAGAATTGAGCCTATGTTTAATTTCCTTGTACATCTCATTCCTGTTTGTGATTATTGTTCTAAGGTATTTGAATTAAGCCACTTCCTCAAAATTTCCCTAATTTATCATTAGATGTCCATATCTACTATATAATGTATTTCTATGTGTGACCATATATTTAGTTTTATTGATATTTACTTCCAGTCCCAATTTCTTAGAGTTATTCAGTAGTGTTTGCGTGTTGGCCTTTAGTAGTCTATCTCCTCGCTATCGCCCAATGGTACTACATCATTAGCATAAACTAACATGTTATTAATACCATTGAGTTGTAGGTCTTCTTCATACTCTAAAGATTTGATGGTATGCTCTAGTACAAAATTAAATAGTAGAGGAGATTGTGCATCTCCTTGCTTCAACCCATTGTGGATTTCAAAAGTATCCGAAAACTGTTTGCTTATACGCACCTTACTCTTTGTGCCATTTAGGCACATTCGTATAAGTCAAACTTTTTAGGAATTCCGAACTCTAGCAGGATACTATTTAATTCTTCTCCCTCTTAATTGAATCGTATGCTTTTTTAAAGTCTACGTACAGTTAATGTACAGTACCATTATATTCGTATTTCTTTTCTAAAATCTGTCTTAAGCTAAAAATATGATCTGTTGTAGACCTGTTTCTTCTCACTCCACATTGATGATCTCCTAGAATGTCATCAATATAAGAGGAATATTCGATTCTTTCCATTATCTTTTCCCAAATCACACTAAGCAACTTATGTTGCGTATCTTGTCCATCGTTTTTATCCCCCTGATTTTATCAGATCTGCTGGGATCATATCTGAACCTGATGCTTTTTACAGCTTCAATTTTTCTATCGCCATTTCAACCTCTATTGAACTCGGTTCTGCGATTAGCATTTCTGCTCTCTGTAAGTTATCGTCTTCAATATCCTGTTCACTATGTATATTTAATAGCTGATTAAATTATTAATTTCCATCTATTTAATATACTCCTGGAATCTGCAATAATATCCCCATTTTAATTCCTAATTATGTTTGTTCTAGCCTAAAACCCTTTGTTCTCTATCCAAATCCCTTATATAATTCTCTAATGTCCCAATTGTGGCATTCATTTCATGATCATTAATGTCCTCTCTTTAATATGACCTCTTTTTACTCTTTAGAAACCTCGGAGTTTCCCGTCTGATACTACCCAATTGCTCTAAATTTACCTCATTTGGCTCCTGTAACCATTTCATTTTTGTTAGCTTTCTTTTCATTACAATGTCGGCACATTCCTCATCAAACCATTTCTTGTTTTGCCTCTTTTTTAAATAACCAATGCTTTCTGATGCTGACAATTTATTAGTATCTCTTATAGCCTCCCATTCTTTATTTATTTTAGTTTCTTCTTCGTAGGCCACTATGTCATCTGACAAATTTAGTACTTCAAATCTATTAGCAATTTTAATTTGGTATTCTTGCCGCATTTCATCATTTTTAAAGTATTTTAAGTCAACATTTTCAGATTCATCTTTAGCGTTTCTTCCTCTCATAAGCGAAACCTAAAATGTCTCTGAAAAAAATTCAATTTATAAAACTGACTGCCATGAGTATGGGACTTGTTGAAATACGAAAAAAACAAGAGGATTAGCCAATAATACGAAATAATGAAATAAAATTGAAATACGTTGATTTTAAATTTAACCTATGCCTTTAATTTACAATCCAAGTACCGGTATTGAAAAGTAATATAAGTACGAAATACGCAGATTTCAAAATTTTACTTGCGTATTTAAATAAAATTGCAAATGCTTAATTAGAAAATTCAAAACAACATGTCAACTCTTTATATTTATTTTTTAAATCTCTAATTGCAATGACATTAGAGTTAAAAGATATATGTTTTTTAATAAATATTTCCTATTTACAGGACTCTAGAAATATTTAATATAAATGACCATGATTATCCTCTGTTAGAGATTTGAATTATTAAAACGTAAAATGTATAATGTTTGACCGATTCTCAATAAATATTATTGCATTTAACCAGATTTATTACCGAAAATCATGTGACTGCAAATTACCCTGTATGTATTTTCAACAATGTAACTGCTGTAACTTATATATTGTATAATATCTACTCAACAAATATTTATAAAGTCCTAACCAATCCACAACAAAGTCCTTAATTCGGATAACATACAATTATACTTCCACCTGAATATCCACATAAAATTGTACAAAATGTCGAGAGTTTAATTCTCCTAAGAAGTGTTCTTCTGTTATTCAACAGTAATAAGATTAGTTCCGTTGAATTATTATTCAAAATTAAAATATAAAATTATGAAATATTTACCCAAAAGGAATGTCTCCTCTACTTTATTAGTTATTTATCTGTTCCGCCGGGAAGTCCCGAAAGCGCTACAGATAAATAAATAGATTTGAGGAGACGGACCTTTTAGGTAAATATTTCATATTTTTATATTTTAATTTTATTCTGTTATACTTTTCACGTTGTATCCAACAATAAACTTCATACTACAGTCAACCGTTTTTAAATCCAAGTAATATTAAAGTTTAGAAACATTTAATGACAATACTTAACATCTTGTCATCAGATGTTATATTACCTGTACCTAGTATATTGGCGACATTCAATCGGTGGATATGACCAGATATTACATTTCTTTTCCGACACTAGAACTGGTATTCTTCTGGTGAGGACTGTGTTAGGAAATACACAATATGATGAAGTTAGGTGCTTATAAGTTGTGGCGCTACCAATGTCAGTAAATATGTATATAACATATCTAGAACAGCAGGGATTCAGCCGCTTACAGATGATTAGTCAACTACAATAAATGTCGAACCTCATACGAGAAAACAAATAGTCTACTTTTTAATTTATGTTGAGTTATTTTTGACTCGCCTCATACGTCTTAACTCCCTCGCAGACTCGAGTTTCGTCACTGCATTTGTGACATACTCAATACTGTATCACGTTCATAACTGACATCCAACGGCCTCTTCTCAGTTGTGAACGTGATATAGTATTGAGAATGTCACAAATTCAGTGACGAAATTCTAGTCTGCGAGAGAGTTAAGAAGTATGAGGTGAGTCAAAAAAAACTCAACATAAATTAAATTAAACCTCAGAGTGTTATCTCCTACTTCCATAATTTAAATAGTCAACAGTTTGTTACAATAGTTTAATGACTCCTTTTATAAAACGGAAAAGTGAATTATACTGTTAAACGTGGAGAGTTAGTGAAAAATAAAAATTAAATCGCCTTGTGAAGAAAGTGAGAATTATGGAGAGAAATGGAAGGTATAATATAATCATATTTCAAATCATATAAAGAAGTATTAAAGAAATTATAAGCTTTACTTTAACCCTTAAATTGGCAAAATAGTGATTTGTGGTATCAATTATTTAAATTTCGGACCGTACCGAAAACGAAATTGAGCATAACTGTTATTTCTAGGTATATTGTGTAATTCCACACTCATTTCAGTAATCAATAATCGTTAGCTATCTTCTATTTTATTATAATTATTAGATAAATTATAACAATTGGTGTATCCTCTAGAATACATTGGGAATTCAATAATAATAATAATAATAATAATAATAATAATAATAATAATAATAATAATAATAATAATGCTCTATTTTAGCTGGCAGAGTTAAGGCCATAAGGCCTTTTCTTCCACTCAACCTAAGGGTTAAATGAAAATCATACATTTAAGACTACACTCTTATGGACCAGAAAAGAATTTCAGAAGTAAGAGAACAATTAAATATTTTTAGAAAGACGGATAAAATTGACAAACAAATACAAAATTGATACGAATATCTACTAAGAATTCTAGGAATAGACCTCCTAAAATTATTTTAAACTGCAGACCTACAGGATATAGAAGTCAAGGAAGATCATTTGCTGGATGGAAGGAAAAAATATCTTTAAGTCGGAACGAGCCAGAGGGCCTAACCTTAATGTTGATGATGATAAACATATTAAATAAGTTAATGCATCATGTAAACAAATAAATATGAATATACGCAAATTTATGTACAGAATAAAAGGCTAATATCCAAGTGGTAGAAGATATTCAAGTAGAGGAAGTGAGGAATGGAGACTATTTCCTAACAGGACATAATGGACTAAATCTTTGGATGATTGCTATCATATTAATGACAATTCATATATTTAAAAGTATAATTCGTAAAGATATTATCCGCAGTTCACCTTCATACATCGTAGTTTACCACTAACTATTTTTACTATTATTTACGCATATCCCTTTTTTCTTGGGTATCATTATTTTACCCTCACAACGTCTTATGAATGCATATACAGTAATATTTCATGGAGCATTTATAGATAAGAAATCTAAATTGGAATAATCAAATCACCCTTGCGAATCAAATTTTCTGAATAATATATTAACTAAATTGCATAAGAAGTTGCTCACCATTTGCTCTATGGAAATGCCCCATTTTGATTACTGCCATACATATTGCACAGTCTTCAATGCTGTTTGGACCAAAATACATCAACGTATTTATAATCGTTGCATACGTTTCATGTGTAATATTTACAGATTTTATCACCTTGCTGCGTCCCTGGAACAATTATTGTCATGACTTCCTCTCGAGATCGTAGAACCGTCCATTATTTATCCCTTCTCTGTAAAATACTACATACTCCATTAACATCATCTAATTTAATATCACGCTGCTTCTTTAGATTCAATGATACTCTTAAATTAGACACTCGATCCTATCAGCACATTGTCCTTCATATCCCACCTCATCACACTACCTATCACTCACAATCTTTTGCAATTTTACTTTTAAAAAGTTAGATTATCTTCCGCTCTATGTCAGAGAATGTCAAACTTTAAAATCTTTCAAAAACAAACTGAATATTTTTATTAACTATCACAAACTCTTCTCTAATAGTTTTATTTAAGAATAAATATTTTATTTTATGAAATATTTATTTATATTTATATGGATGCGAAACATGTACTCCTACCTTAAGGGAGCAAAGGAGATTACGGATCTTTTAGAATAAAGTTCTTAGGAACATTTTTGGACCAAAGAGAGATGAACAGACGTGAATGGAGAAGACTGCATAACAGTGAACTACATGGGGTTTATAGGAAGCCAGATATAATAAGAACAGTTAAGTCTCGTAGACTGCGAAGGGCAGGACATGTGGCACTAATGGGGAATAAAAGACGTACATGGAAGCTTCTTGTAGGAAAACCAGAGGGAAAACGCTCAGTTGGTAGACCAATAATGAGGTGGGAGAATAAAATTAACTATAATTTGAGGGAAGTAGGTTACGCAGGGGATGATTGGAAAACATCTGGATAGGGGGAGAGCTTATGTCCGCGCGGGCATGAGCCTAAGGGTTCGATACTGTCAGCGAGTTAGTTACTGTTAATATTTAACTGAATTTTTAAGGCGATGCCTTATATGTAACTACTAGATTAATTCCTTACAATTTATTTTTGTCCTTGTATTATGTCATGTGTTGTTCATTTAGGAATTGTTCTTTCATTGTGAATCATTAGTTTTAATTTTACATTAACTTAATTTTGTTAACAGATTTTACTTTAAAAATTTGTTCTGTTCGGTTAAATAATCGTTTAGTATTATATTTTCTTTCACTATATTAACATAATATATATTTGTCCCGGTGAGTGGATGTGAAGGCCTCACATACACGGCTTTAACTCCAGGCGAAATAAATAAATAAATATCCCCATGCGACGTACAAACCAAAGATACTTGCAGTATTCAGAAATGTGCACTTTAAAGCACGTCTCACATACATATAGGCAGCCTCTCAGGATATATAACATGATCACCGCGAAAGAAAACATAGAACATCGTCGGACAAGATATATTCAAATTCAATGTGGAGATCAATAATCACATTCTCTGGGAATAAATTCTAGGTCGCAGGATAATATCAATAATAATAATAATAATAATAATAATAATAATAATAAACGCATTCTTAGTGCACAGGAAAGAAGCAGCCAAAGTAATCAGGAAAACAAAAAGGAAATGTGAAAACGATCAATTAATTGAAATTGAGAAAGACTTTCAAACAAAACAACACGCGGAATTTCTACAAAACTTTTAAGACCAAACTCATTGGGTACCAACTACAGAGTCTCTGCTCTAAAAGAGAAGATGGTCTATTGGCACTAAACAACCAGGAAATTTGCAGAGATCTTGCTAAATATTTTGAGAAACTTCTTAACTTCCCAATACCAATAAACAGATTCCCCCCACAAGAAACCGAACAATCAAATCCAGACTCATCACCACCGGATGAAGAATAAATTATTATGCAGATTAAAAGACTTAAAAATAATAAAGCAGGAGGTGAAGATGGAATTGTGGCAGAACTCCTCAAAGTGGCAGGACCAAAGACCACGAAAGAAATCTAACACGTGTGCAAGAAATGTGGCCAGAACACATTGCAGAGGATTGAAAGACTGCACTAATCCACCCGTTACATAAAAAGGGAGACAGAACAGATGTGAAAAATTATAGAGGGATTTCATTATTATCATTCGTACACAAAATGTTATTTCAATGTCTGCTCGACAGAGCGCAACGGCAACTAGAATCGAATATAGGAGAATATCAAGCAGGATTCAGACCAGGCAGATCATGTCAAGACAAATCCTGAAACTTAAGTTAATCCTTATACACCAGAGAATTTGTAGCAATGATTTAGTGTGTATATTGTTGACTTTAAAAATGCTTACGATTCCGTTGGCCGAGAATCACTATTTGGAATATTGAATGAACAAGGTTTAGACCGTACAACTCTTGCACTTATTTGACAGACACTAGCAGATACAAGGGCTAAAGTTTAATTCATGGGGGAAATTTCTGAATCCTTTGAAATTAAGACAGGAGTAAGACATGGAGATGGACTTTCTCCACTACTCTTCAATTGTGTTCTTGATAAAGTAATACAAGAATTGCGTAAACAGAAAACATTTTTAAATGTAATCAACCAATCATATTAGGAAGAGGAAAATTGAAGATTGATTGCCTGGCATATGCTGATGATCTAGCAATCTTAACCCGTGACGTTGTAACAGCACAAAAACAGATTGAATTATTAAATGACATTGCAGAGAAAGTTGGTCTGCAGATTTCTGTTGAAAAAACGGAATATATTTCATGCAATAAACAGCACCAAAATACCTGGAAACCAAATATGGAAAAATTAAACGAGTTTCACAATATAAATATCTTGGTGAAATAATGCAGGAAAATGAAATTGAAACTAAAACCAAGCTAGATGCCAACAAATGGAAACAGCATTTCGGCTTACTCACAACACTTATAATAAAAAATGCATTAATTTACATACAAAATTACGACACTATAACACTGTAATTAAACCAGAGTGCCTCTATGGAGCAGAAACATTAATTTTGAACAGAAAAAAATATATCGAAAATGTAGTGAAAAAAATAATGCAAAATTATAAGAAACGTTTTAGGTCCACAAGTCATAGGTGAAGCATTTAGACTCAGAAGTAAGAAGGAAATAAAAATATATACAGACATTCACAGTGATATTAGAAAACGAAGGTTAACATTTTGTGGCCATATTAAAAGAATGAACTCAAATAGGTTTACTAAACAGATAATGTAATTCTACGAAAACAGAAGTAAAGCTCCAAAAAGGGATACTATGAAGAGGATTTATTGATGAAAGCCAAAAAAGGACTTAAAACTTGCAGGAATTAGTAAAGAAGATATCCCAAACAGAGATATATTTACAATTAAGGTGAATAAGTGGCAAGTTGACCAAGAGGACAAACCGAAGAAAAAAACTGGAAGAACTTCGACAGATGATAGAAAACAAGCTCATAGCAAAATAATGAAATAAATTTGGGCTCAAAGGAAACGCCTCTAAGTACTTTGCGTAGTCCAACATGGGCGCATCCGCAATCAAAACAAAATTAACAAGAGAATATGATATAGCCTAATACCCAACACTTAATAGTAATCATTATCTATAAAAATATGTAATATAAATATTTAATCTCCGTTAAGTACCTTTTCGAAAAAGATCTAGTCGTCATTAGATTAGGATAAAACATACTTGGGTTACATTTTATGTCCCTAAAAATTATTAAATCAGCTGGCAACGCCAGATAATATTGTTTCATATTATGTAAAAAGTAAGATAGAGACATTTTATTAGCGATTAAATAAAAGTGGAATATGTTCTACTTCTCCTTCAATGTAATTCCTGACTCAATTATTGGATGTGATCATGTGGCACAAAAGTACTTGTAACTGTAGTTGACCGCATCCACTGAATTGGAGAAGCTTCTGCCTCTAATAACAATGGAACCCAGTTTCCGAACTATTCTAATGTAGTCCCTGCAGTCTCGTGATTATGTGATTAGAATATTCCGAAGTTTACTAGCGAATTGGAGAATTATTTAAATTCTGCTGAAGTGCTGACCACTGTATAAGGTATAAATGAAATTAACTTAAGTGAATAACAATTCCATGTAGTTGTATGGTTAAGTCTTATGCTGTAATTATTTGTCTGTTTAATCGTTCATTTCTCGGATGAGGTCATTCGAGAAGACGAGACGTGATTAAAAATTAGTTAACGCATGTGTCTTGGTACTTTATTTATTATTTTTCGTATTCAGAACTACTGTTAATGCCTGCAAAGTCTCGTGGCAAGAGACTAATTTTTTTTCAGATTTAAAATGTATACAAAACTTCCCGTGACTAAAATTGTATTTTCCTTCTCCACTCGATCCTATCCATCCACTCCATGTCCGGCAGTCTTCTTGTTCTCATTCCAGTTCTTATTGTTTGAATCTACGTGTTCTTTCTTTCTGTCTGTCTTCTTCCAGGTGGACACCGTTCCAATGTTTTCTGGGTAACATTTCGTCTTGCATTCATCGTATATGTCCACATCAATTTAACTGCTTATATCATATTATCTACTACTGAATATTATATAATTTTTTTTCTTGTAGGACTATAATTTATTTATTATTTACTTATTTATTTATTTTTCTTTTCAATTTTGAACATATTGCTGTTCCCTCAAAAAATCAATTTCCATCAATACTATAGTTTAATTTCCATATGTAACAGTACTTCTCACTATTGAATTACATATATATTTATGGCTTATTTTCTAGGTTAAAGTTTGCTTCATTCGGCACCATTTAACATTCCTGTATTTCTCTATTATTTGTTCTGTTCTTAGTGTCACTTTCTAGTCTGTACTCTTTATATAGTTTTACCTCCAAATATTCAGATTCTTCACGTCGTCTAATACGCCCCTATTTATATTCTAGTACAAATTATTCGGTTTCTGCTCATCATCAAACATATTTTTTATAAATGTATTTTCAAACCACAATTATTTTATTCTTCCAATAATATTGTTAACTCAAACTATGTGTCTTCATATTCTTACTCAATTATTATATAGTTTCCGCCAATAAGAGTGTATATATTATTATGTGTTGATCTATCTCCAATTGGTAGTCCCATTCCTGAACATTTGTTGCTCCAGTTGCACAGTTCTTAAGTACAAACATCTTAAATAATGTGGATGATAACGTTGACGAAGTTCTTTTGTTTTGCCAGGACACAATGAAATCAATATTCTGGTAATTTCTTTAAATGGATGAACATTATATTTTAGCAAGCTATTGACTGAGGATCGTTTAGACGTTTTAAGTGGAATTGCAGAGGAAACTGATGATCAAAACAGAACGAGTATACATTTAGATATTGAGGCAGTAGAGATAGCAATTGGAAGTTTAAAAAATGGAACGGCTTGTGGGGAAGAAGGCGTACAGCCAGAATCAATTAAATATGGTACAAGGAAATTATTTGAATAGTTAAAGAGCCTTTTTGAGAGATGCCTAAATGAAGAAGATGTACCAGTAAAATGGAAAATTGGGTTGAAATCAGTCATTCATAAGAAAGGATGATTGCAGTAATTATAGAGGAATCACCGTAATGAATGTTTTTAGCCCTAATATATGGAAAAATAATCAAATATTATTTGGAAGAAAATTATAAACATAAGGAGAATGAAGTACAAGCAGGCATTAGGTCTGAGAGATCTACAATTGATCACATATTTGTGGTAAAACAATTGATTGAAAAGGTGAATAATAACAACCAAAAAGTTCATTTCACATTTGTGGATTTAGAAAAGACATATGACACTGTACCTTTACAAACGTTGTGGAAAGCATTAGACGATATGGCCATTAACCATACACTTATTAATGCAATAAAAACTTTGTATAAAATGCAGTATCTAAAATTTAAATTGGAATATATATATATATATATATATATATCAGAAGAAATTAAAGTAACAAAAGGCCTTCGTCAAGGTTGTAGCATATCACCAACTTATTTAAGGCATTTATACATAAAGCACTGTCAAACTGGAGCAAAAAATGTTCAGGAATGGGAGTACCAATTGGAGATGGATCAACAGATACAATATATACACTGTTGTTTGCGGATGACCAGATAATAATTGCTCAAGAATATGAAGACATGGAAATTATGTTCAGAAAATCATTGGACGAATACGGTAACTGGGGTTTGAAAATAAATTTAGAAAAAACATTTTATATGTGATGTGGAGCCAAAACCGAAGATTTGATATTAGAAGATGAAAAAGGGTATATTAGAGGATGTGAAGAATTTGAGTATCTGGAAGTAAAATTAGATAAAGAGGATAAACAATAAAGTGATATTAAGAACAGAATAAATAAAGGTATAACATTAACAGCAATGATGAATGGAGTCTTATGGAACAGACATATAACCAGAAAAAATAAGTTACAAATATATAATTCAATAGTGAGAATTACAGTCACATATGGAGCTGAAGTTTGGAAATTCAACAAAAACTTAGAACAAAAATGTATTTCGATGTAAATGGATTTCTTGAGGAGAGCAGCCAGATGTTCAAAATTAGACAAAATAAGAAATACTGTCATAAGAGAAAAAAATGAATATTCGTTATTCAATAGTAGAGTATAAGCAATTAAATTGGCATGGGCACGTACGACGAATGCAAGAAGAAAGATTACCGAGGAAAACATTGGAATGGTATCCACCTGGAAGGAGGAGGAGAGGAAGACCTCGAAACTCGTGGATGCAGGAAATAAGAATTGGAATGAGAGCAAGAGGACTGAAGGACATGGATTGGATAGAGAGAGACGAGTGGAGAAGAAAAATAAGACTTTAGGGACAGAAAGGTATGTAAACATTAAAATTGTGTGTATGTATATATATATATGGTATGATATGAAAAATAAGTGCCTGGACGGGATTCGAACCCGGATCTCTGAGTCTGTACCTCAGTGTGATATCCATTACACACACCAGGCGAATCCAATTCAAACATTTATCTTCTTATATATGTATTATATTCTCCATTATTACTAGATGTCGCGAGAACTCGGTCTTCACTGCCATCTAGTAGCTCACTATAACAAGTAAGCAAATTAAAGAGAACATTTTTACTTTATAGCAGTGACACTTTATCCATGTTATAATTAAATGTTTATCATTGAGCAATGCAAGCTTAATATGGTATGATAAGAAAAATAAATGCGTGGACGGGATTCGAACCCGGATATCTGAGTCTGTACCTCAGTGTGATATCCATTACACCACCAGGCGAATCCAATATATATATAAGAATTCTGTGTTGTTTTCGTAACTCTGAAACGACCAATCACTTTAGGTCCTATTTTATGAGAGATTATTAACATTATTTTAATAAAAGTATATTTTTCAAAAGAGGATACAGGAAGAGAGCGAATAGATGGATAAATTGTAATTTCTATTTGCTACATAATAAAATGCATTTCAAATTAGATACACTTTGCATATTAGTATGATTAAGACTGAATTTTAAATTTTTGTGGTAAGGGCCAGGAGAAGTTTGGCAAGAACATGAATGTTAGTAATAACTCGTCTACCATTAAATAATACGCACTGTATACAAGCAGACACAGTATGTAGGCTACAAGTTATGGAGTCTTTTTAAGATATTTGATCGGAATGAAACGTAAATGCTTCTATTACAGAAAACGAAATATAACAACCAGTTTACTAGTGTGAAACAATACAGCATTATACATGGAATAATGGTTACCTTCACAGACTCTCGACACAAAGGAACTAGATGCTAGTGACGACGATGCCTATGACGAACAGTGTATGTCGTCCTGTGAAAGTGACCTTAAGTAAATAATTTCGCACTATCGGTATCACGAAACTCATTCAACTCATACAAATCGTTTGTAGTGAGAGTCAAAGTAATTATTTGTTAGTCACTTCCAAGTGCTCCTAACATCACAAAATAATGTTCGATTACAGAACGTGATCTTCCATGAAATATCATTCTACGTAGATCCAAATTGAACGAAGTTTAATGTGAAAGAATAAGTAGAATTCTAACACAAAATTATCGATCAAAATAAACAGTGAAAAGCAAATGCGTTCTTGGAACGGTGATTAATAAAACAAATATTTACGGATCGTGATTTATATAAAACTAGTATGCTAGATATCGATGAATTATCAATGGACAGAGATGTTATTAGCAGCTCCTCTGAATTGTAATGATTAAATATATATTCTTAATTGTAATTATAAATCTTCTCACCACGGAGTAGCTCACCGGGTGACACTCTCAAATAGAGCTTAACCCCTGTACAGGGAGGCCTTTGCCCTAAAGTGACATATCAGGCTTTACTTATTTATTTATTTAATTATAAAGTGACATATTCCATAACAAACTGACATATGCGATATAGTTCATCAGTTTAAGGAATAGATTGAAGTAATGACATTATTTTCAGGGATGATCTCATGCATAATGCTCATGAATGTGCATTGAGTAAAGACGTTTTCATGGGTAAACAGTAAATACTGAAGCACGCCTTGATGTTTAGAGTAAAAGTGAATTTAGAGGAGAAACATTACATTCGTTTTATAATTATAATCAATACCAACACGAAATTGTACCGACCATTATTCGTGATTCTCCATGAATCTTCAAGTAATAATTGCCAGTAATCTGAAAGTAGTAGTAGTAGTAGTAGTAGGACTTTATTAGACGAAAAGTAAGATATTTACAATATTATTTACAAATATGGGTCGCACGAGCAGTAAGCCGTACGTGCTGTTGACACTCCCTTACAATAAGGTAGTAGTAGTAGTAGGACTTTATTAGACAAAAAGTAAGATATTTACAATATTATTTACAAATATGGGTCGCACGAGCAGTAAGCCGTACGTGCTGTTGACACTCCCTTACAATAAGGTAGTAGTAGTAGTAGGACTTTATTAGACGAAAAGTAAGATATTTACAATATTATTTACAAATATGGGTCGCACGAGCAATAAGCCGTACTTGCTGTTGACACTCCCTTACAATAAGGTAGTAGTAGTAGTAGTAGTAGTAGGACTTTATTAGACAAAAAGTAAGATATTTACAATACTATTTACAAATATGGGTCGATAAACCTCGGTAAATTTCTGGACAAAACGCGAAAAATAAGGACAACACTCATTCATGAATAAATATATGTTATCAATATGCAATACCATTAATTATTAACAAATTATATATAAATTAATTAGTGTATAATGCTGTTGTGTTATTATTTAATTGTAATATTGATGTGTTTTCTTTATGTAATTGTAATGTTAATGTTTTTTTAGTGTATAATGCTATTGTGTTATTACTTAATATATGTAATATTATTGTGTTTTTTTTATGAAATTGTAATGTTAATGTTTTTAGTGTATAATGCTATTGTGTTATTATTTAATTGTAATATTATTATTGTATTTTCTTTTTGTAATTGTAATGTTATTGCTGTTTTTGTTGTTTATTTTTCTTTACACTAGTACCAATTATTACTTTATTGTAACGGACTGTCAACAGCACGTACGGCTTACTGCCCGTGCGACCCATATTTGTAAATAATATTGTAAATATCTTACTTTTTGTCTAATAAAGTCCTACTACTACAAAAAGGTAATAATTGGTAACAATATAAAGAAAAAAGCAGTAAAATTACAATTACATAACGAAAACACAATAATATTACAATTACGTAATAACACAATAGCATTATACATTAATTAATTTATATATAATTATTAACAATTAATGGTATTGCATTTTGATAACATATATTTACTCATGTATGAGTGGTGTTCTAATTTTCCGCGTTTTGTCCAGAAATTTACCCACGTTTATCCAATTTCCTGCATTTACCATTAACTCGTAGCTTGCCAATCATTCCCAATTTGAATTTATAAATCTTTCCGGTAATAACTGGCGTCTCCAATATTCTAAATAATCACATTTTCCTAATATATGTATATCGTCTTCAAAGTTCCCGCACATTGGACATATTCGCATATCGTGATCGTCCCTAAAATTTTAGAAATTTCCATTCCCCTAGCCTAAAGCAAGCAAGCCCTGATCTCCCTTTAAATCCTAGGTTGAGTACATAAGATTCTTTTCCCCAAACGTATTTTAGATCTCTTTGTAAACAGAGTGAGCGCTTTCCCGTACATTCGACAAAAATATCTCGTTGTTTATATCTTCGTACCTCCTCCTTACTTTTTCGCCACACGTTCTTGCGATTTGCAGTCCCTTTTTCCCATATCCAGCCCATCCCAATCTTTTGGAATTCTCTCCTAATCTCGTCTGCCCAGAATTTCCCATTTGCGTTCCGAATTTGGTGGTCGTAACTAATTGGATTAGCTGCAACCAGTATTTGAGTACACAAATGTGCAGTTTATGTCGTCCTGGAATGACCCAAATTCATATAAAATTCCACAGTTAGAAACGGCCTTACTAAGTCCTGTAATATATTTTACAAAATGCGTATATACCTTATTTAGTATTTCCGTTCATTGGAAACCCCAAATCTCACTACCATAGTGCATTACTGGCCTGACCATCGCTGCATACATTTTTTCTAATGTGCTGACTGGAATATCAGGCACTCGACCCAGAAATCCGAGTTACACTGTTACGTTGTCCCCTCCCTTTAAATAATGCTACATCAATATGTTTTTTCCACTTCCCGTTCATTTTCAACGTCGTACCAAGATATTCAAAATGTTTCACGTTTTGAAGTACTTGATCTCTGTATTTCCATTCCTCTGCTCTGCCATAAACAGTCCCATTTTTAAAAGTCTTTTTCTTGTCTTAATAACATTTACAGTCAATTCCCAATTCCTAGAGTATATTTCCAGTCGGTCATGACCTCTTTGCAATCCCTTGACTGTCCTGGAACAGATAATTAAAGCATCTGCATACAATAGGACTGGGACTTTAACATTTATCACCGGAGCCTTAATGTCTCCTTCTAACATTACGTCTACAATATCATCAACGAATAGATTAAATAGCATCGATGATAATTGTCTCACTCCTCGATTGGCTTCACTGCTCTCTGTGATGAGCACTTGGTCTAAATCGGAAAGTTTGTTTATATCCGAGAGTTTCATTATGATAAGTGGACACCATTAAGTAAAATGAAGTAACAAATTTAAGCTACGAAAGAATATTATCTTCTATATCAAGAGCACAAACTTATTTTTCTTGTTTTCCATAACGTTAACACTAATAAAGCGCATAGAAACATGAATCCGTTCACGCAAATTGTATCTCCAAACACAACATATATATCGGTCACTTTTCCAGATGTAAAACGTGTGATAAAGGAATTATCTCACATTTTGGTTACCCATCATACTTTGTGACAACGTACTGAAACTACAGGAATTAGCATTAGAACGGTTCCTGTCTTTTAGTTTCGGCATGCTCATCAATATGGTTCTATGTTAGCTGGATTTGTAACAAGACAAAAACAAACGTTTCCTAAATACAAATTATTTTTTATAATTAAATGAACATTTCTACAATTGCAACATATTAACCCCCCTCCATGGTATCTTTACCTTGTTGTGGTGGAGTGGCTGTGTTCTGAAATGATCCCGAGAGCTATGTCGTCGGTAGCATTGCTGACGATAGGGTTACCCATGCCGGACTGGTCGAAGGCGATAAGCCAGACGAAACTAGTGCCTTGGTCGAAGGAGTGACGATCTTTCGCCGTAAAAATACAACCGTCAAGAAATGCGGACATGGGTTCAACTGCGGTAAAATTTTCCGGAGATCAAATAGTCCCTCATTCGGTTCTCCGGGCGGGGACTACTTCAGGGAACACATACCAAAGGCTCAAATACAGGGACATGTTCCTAGGAACATGATATTAAGTTTGTCAGTGAATGGATATCATACATAATTCCAAAGGGTAAACGACAAGATTTTATAATTGTAAATGTACATGCCCCCACAGAAGATAAAGATGACAAGATGAAGGATGAGTTTTATGAAGAATTAGAATGCTTGTTTCTAGCCTTTCACGATATCATATGAAAATTGTCTTAGGAGATTTTAATGCAAAATTCTGGCGGGAAGATATATTCAAATCAACAATAGGCAAATTCAATCTTCATGAAGATAGTAACGACAACGGGGTTAGAATAGTCACATTTGCCAGATCAAAGACTACCATTGTTAAGAGCACAACATTTCAGCACAAGGATATACATAAATACACCGGACGTCTCCAGATGGAGAAACTCTGAAACAGATAGATCATGTAAAAGTGGACAAACGCTGGCACAGTAGCATCATCAATGTTAAATTAGTTTGAGGGATAGACTGCAATTCGGATCATCATCAGGTCAGGGTGAAAATCAGAGAACGGCTATCGCTTATGAGAGGAACAAACGCTAAAGATGATTCTGAAAAATTTGAATTAAAAAACTTGAAAAATGATTAAATGCTGCACGAACACCATATAAAATTGCTAATAGATTTGAAGTACTGGAATCTTCAGATGACAATGTGGCAAACGAAGAAGAAACTGATACAAATTAAGAATGGGAGGCTATAAGAGATACTATTAAACTGTCAGCATCAGAAAACATTGGTTATTTAAAAAAGAGGGAAAACAAGTAATGGAATGTGCAGACATTTTAAAGAAAAGAAATTTAGTAAAAATGAATTGTTACACGAGCCAAATGAGGTACATTTAGAGTAATTGGGTAGTATTAGACGGTAAACCACCAGACTACTAAAGAGTAAAAAGAGGGAATATCTGAGAGAGAAGATTAATTGTTCTTGAAATGAATGCAAAAAATAGGAACATTACAGAATTATATCAGGGAATTAGCATAGAGAAGAAAGAGGTTTAGGCTAGAACCAACATAATTTGGAATGTAAATGGAGGAAATGATTTCAGATCCCACGAGCATATTAAAGAGATGGAAAAGTTACTTTAATCAGCTATTAAACGTACATACAGAACAGGACATTGAGGAGGATAAGTTACAGGCAGCAGAACTGCTAGGTGCGGAACCAAGTGAATTAGAGATTGAAATGGTGATAAAAAATTCAAGATGAAGATGTATAAAGCACCAGGTTCAGATGAGATCCCAGCAGAGCTGATAAAATCAGGGGGTGAAAAATTGATGGACCATATACGCCGTTCCTTAGTATGATTTGGGAAAAAGAAGCTCTTCCAGATGAATGGAAAGAATCGATTATCTATAAATTTATAAGAAGGAGATAAAACTGATTGCAACAACTACAGGGGGCATCTCATTATTATTTAATTGTGATATTATTATTGTGTTTTCTTTATGTAATTGTAATGCTATTGCTGTTTTTGTTTTGTTTATTTTTCTTTACACTAGTACCAATTATTACTTTATTGTAACGGACTGTCAAAGCACGTACGGCTTACTGCCCGTGCGACCCATATTTGTAAATAATATTGTAAATATCTTACTTTTTGTCTAATAAAGTCCTACTACTACTACTACTTTCCAAATTCGTAAGAAATTCTAACAAATATATTAGTAAGCAGACTTACTCCCTGTATTGATGACATTCTAGACCATCAATGTGCATTTAGAAGAAACAGCTCTACAACAGATCAGATTTTTAGCATAAGACAAATTTTAGAAACGAAATGGGTATATAACGGTACAGTACATGAACTATACGTAGACTTCAAAATAGCATATGACTCAATTAAGATGGAGAAGTTATATAGTATCCTACTGGAGTTCGGAATTCCTACAAAAGTTAGTTAGACTTATACGAATATGTCTAAATGGCACAAAGAGTAGGGTGCATGTAGGCAAACAGTTTTCGGACACTTTGAAATCCAGAATGGGTTGAAGAAAAATGGGATGCATTATCTCAGGTACTATTTAATTTTGTACTAGAGTATGCCATTAAATCTTTAGAGGATGAGGAAGGCCTACAACTCAATGGTATTAATAAGCTGTTACTTTATGCTGATGAGGTAGTACTATTGGCCGATAGCGAGGAGATACTAAAGGACAACACGCACACACTATTGAGTAACCCCAAGGGATTAGGACTGGAAGTGAATATTAACAAAACTAAGTATATGGTCACACGTATAAATATATTATATAATGGAAATGGACAGCTAATGACAAATGAGGGAAGGTTTGAGGAAGTGGCTGAATTCAAATACATAGGAACAATAATCACAAATAGGAATGAGAAGCACAAAGAAATTAAACATAGGATCAATTCTGGAAATGCGTGCTATTATGCATTGCAGAGACTTTGAACGTCCCAACTCCTTTCAAAAAACGTTAAACTGAAAATATGTAAAACTGTTATTCTAGTTGTTATATTATATGGTTTGCGAAACATGGACTCTTACTTTAAGGGAGGAAAGGAGATTACGAGTTTTTGAGAATAAAGTTTTTAGGAAAATGTTTGGACCAAAGAGAGATGAACAGACAGGTGAATGGAGAAGACTACATAACAATGATCTAAATGGTCTTTATAGGAAGCCAGATATAATAAGAACAGTTAAGTCTCGTAGACTTGGATGAGGAGGACAGCTGGCGCGTATGGGGAATGAAAGTCGTGCATGGAAGCTTCTTGTAGGAAAACCAGATTGAAAACGCCCTTTTGGTAGAACAAGAATGAGGTGGGAGTACAACATTAACTATGATTTGAGGGAATTAGATTATACAGGGAATGATTGGGAAGCGTTAGTTGAGGATAGGGATGTATGGAGAGCTTATGTCCGCCCGGCTATGAATCAACGCGTTCGATAGTACCAGTGAGTAAGTTAGTAAGCAAGCAACATAATAACCATTATGATATTTGGATGATGCATGCAGAATTAATTTTTCACACATTTACATTATTTATTTTTTGTAGTGAATTAATTTCGGTATAAAGTTGTGTTGAAGTCACGATTCCATCGTTCGTGCACTTTGAAAACTATGTTACCTAGTTTTATATCTAGTCAGATTCTCAATACAGCAGAGCATTTTTGGTTAATGTATCAATAAGGGGCGACCAATAAGTGAACAACTACATACGATAACCTGGCTGATACTGGCTGACCTTTTGTTTCTCGTATGAAGGAACATATCATAGTATGTTACAGAAATTAGATACTTCAAAAATCATTTACTTCAATACCTTCATTGTTTTAATTCAAATTTTAAAGTTTTGCATGTTGGTAACAGCAAAGAAAGTACATGTTCTAGAAATTGTAGAAATAAGTAAAGTGAAGTCGAGCAATAGGCTGTTAAATTACGAACTGTATTTAAATGAATCGTCTCTTTTAAATTTATAATAAGAATGTTTGTTTAAATTTGTTTGTTTACATTCAGTTCATATGTACCGGAGTTAACATATATAACAACAAAATCCATTTGTAATCACGGTATGCGTCTGAAGAAGGTACAATTTACTGAAACAGCTGTAACGAATTTGTATTTTAATAAATATAAAGATTATATAACACTTTAACAGTTGTATTTTTATTTAATTAACATAAGTAAAAACAACCTATATCCTATTAATATTTACTTAAAAGTTTAAAACATAAATCACAATATAAATGTAAGTATTTTCCTGTGTCTTTTATCCGCTTTTAGCGATTTCCGAAGGAATTAAGCAGTTCGTGTTGTTTTTATGAAGAGAGGTTTATAAAAAAATAGATCTTCACCGTTTCTATCTAGTGGACGTGCCTTTGATATATATACACTGCTCAAAACAATTAGAGGAACACTTGTAATAAATTGAATAAGTAATTGTTTTTAAAGCTGTGATGCTGAAAGTTGGATAATATGTAAATTGAATTATTAATTTTATCATTGGATATACATTTTAAAGATCCATGGCCTAAATACAGAGAAATTACCTCAAACAACAAACACAGAGACATTTTTTATTTTGGAAGTCAGTGGCCACTTCAAATTGCTAAACTTCCTGATGTTGCTATAGTGACGAATGTTGATTATTGCCTTGTTTATTGAAATCTCTGACAAAATGAGGCATTTAAATGAGTTTGAAGTGTATCATGCTCTACATCTTTTACGACAAGGTCAATCTCTGCGACAAGTGGTTAGAGAGCTTGGGGTTTCTCCTTCCGTGGTGTCCAGGTTACGCGACAGGCACAGAGAGACAGGTCAGTATTGTAGAAGATGTGGCCAGGGCCGTAAATTTAAAACAAGCCCCCAGGATGACAGATACGTTGTTCTTTCTGTTCTTCGACAGCGTACAAAAACTGCAAAAGACCTGCAGAATGACCTTCATATGGCTTCCGGAATCCGGGTTTCAGACCAAACCATAAGGAACAGATTAAAGAAAGAGAATATTCGTCCAAAAAGACCCGTTAAAAACCACGCTTAACAAATGGGCATAATGCAGCAAGACGTGCGTATGCTGAAATCCATGGTGAATGGAACCTGTACCAGTGGTAGTCTGTTCTTCTCGGACGAATCCAGGTATCGTCTTACACGTTGTGATGGTCGATTGAGGGTGTGGGGACGGCCAGGAGAAAGATTTTCTGCAGAAGCTGTATAGGAAATTGATAGATTCGGAGGAGGTTCCATAAAGGTGTGGGCCGGAGTTATGTACAACAATCGTACGGACCTTGTACTTGTTCTCCAGCGACTGAATGTTGTCCGGTATATCGAGCACGTTCTGGAAGAGCATGTAGTACCTGCTGCCATTGGAGTAGGCCCTGGATTTCTGTTTATGCAGGATAATGCCAGGGCACATTCTGCGGCTGTCACCAGGGATTTCCTGAGGAGGAATGAAATTGAGGTAACGGAGTGGCCAGCGGTCAGCCCAGACCTCAACCCTATTGAACACTTGTGGGATCTTCTAGACAGGAAGGTCAGGAACCGACATGAAGCTCCACAAACTCTGCAGCAACTTGGAGATGCTCTGAAGGAGGAATGGGAGAATATTCCGCAAGAGGAAATCCAGAATCTTATTGGGAGCATGCCACGAAGGTGCCAAAGTGTCATCGATTGTCGTGGAGGCCATGCACGATACTAACTCTATATAACGAGTGTTTAACTTTAGAAAATAAGCGCAAGATTCAATTGCTTACATAGCGGAATTATTTGAAAAGGAATCGAGTTACGACAATCGTTAATTGTCAGCGTTTTTCATTTGTTTTTACTGACATGAGCAATAAATAAATAAATAAATAACCACAAATAATGCACTTTATTAATTTCATGTGTGTCCCTTTATCCAATGAAAATATATATTTGCATATTGCATAGTGTTCCTCTAATTGTTTTGAGCAGTGTATATATATATATCTCCAGGTGTATATGTGCTTGTGTGTGTGATAACATTCTAATAACAGCTATTTGTATTTTATCACAACCAACTTGTTACAGAATAACAAATTGAAAAGTATGGCCGAGTTGGTTAATCAGGAATATTGCACCATTAGGAGTAGAGGTTCAACTATAAGGAAAATAAAAATCGTTCCAGCGGTCTCAATTTTCAATTTTTCACAACTACCTCCGAATAGTATTAAAATATGTAAGATATTCTTAAAAATCAGGGAAATCCGATCAGTAATAGTAAGGTTTTACCTGAAACAAATTAAAACTCCATTAGCCGCCATGTTTCCTTCGTCGCAATATATCTATTCCATATAATTTAATAAACCTAAAATCGGCAATGAATCCTATGAGGCAGATTGGTTTAAATTATTTCATATTTTAATAAAGTAATGGATAAACGAATCACTAGAAATAATTTAATTTTGTGTCGAATTTTACAACAATATGCAAGATGTAATAATTTACGGTTGATGATTGTTTTTTTTTCACTGCAATCCGACATATTTAAATAAGTTGACATAAGTAATTTAATTTTTCAGATTTATGGATTTATAAATTGTACAAAAGCGTCTAATTTTAAACAATCTAAATAACGATAAAATATGGTGCTAAACTCGAAAATATAACATTCATACTATTTAGTGGACGAATTAAAGAACGTATGAATCAGCAGAAACACACAAATGATGACATTCGAAATAAAAAAATCGTTTAATCACATGCCGATAATCGAAATAATAGGTATGTAAAAACAAAAAATTTCGACAGCAAGGTATAGAAAAAAATTAACCACTTAAATAAAATACTAAAAAATAATAACACAACAAAACTATTTCCAAATAAATAATGAACTATTTATCCAAGAAATTTGAATCCTATTGATAAAACCCACATTTAGAATTATGACAAATTTTCTTAAAATACTTGGAAAATGTATAATTTGAGAAATAAATAAATATATTGTATAATAATTAGTAGTAAAACATGTAGATGAATTATGATAGCGAAAATAAAAAGAAAACGAAATTTCGCAAGAGTTACATAAAACTCCTGAAAAATAATATTTACGTACGAAATAGAAGTGAACATAAATATAACTACTCAAATGTAACAAAAACAAAAAAACTCACCATTAACAAATTAGAAACAAACATAAAAAGCATTCAGATAATGTATTTTCACGAACAATAATTACAGGCAACTTTAGCAACAGAAAACTGGTATATTTAACAGTTTAACAAAAAGTTGTTAAACTGTTTTAAATAAATTTAATTAGAACACAGAGTTAGACTATAATACATACATTGCAAACATAAACAGATACAGTGAACAAATTATAAATAAACTGATAAGAAAACAGAAAAGGAAGAACAGTTTATTCAACTTATCTAAACTCTAAAAACGATCTGATAACCACAGAAATAACCAGATAATACATATGAAGGAAACTAAACCATAATATTAGCTAACACACTAATAACTTGTTTAAAAAATGTGAAAATACCATATAGAAATGGAACTAAATGAAATTGCGTAAGAATCTAATAATTTTAAAAGTAAAGGAGGGTTTAATCTAATCTGTACAGATTGTAAGAAATGTTACATATGATGAACCAGCAGAAGTTTTAACATTAGATTAAAATTATATTTTAAAGATTTTATGCGAAAAGGAATCGAGTTACGCCAATCGTGTCATTAAGGTAGAACATCACGTGAGTTATGTACAAAAAAGCTCTCATAATACCGCATACAGAAAGGAATCCAACAAAATTAAAAACTGTGGAAAATAGACTTTCTAATATAAATTAATAAAAATTGTTTTTAAATGAAAACGCGCCCAGTACATATTATACTCTCTGCAACATAAACATTTCTTCATCCATGGTCAGTACTAAACCAACTTTTGCTGAAGATGGGATTAGCCTGGAAAGACCTATAAACTTTACGAGTCGAGGAAACGAACTTAAAAGTTACCTAATTTTATAATTTTACATTATAATTATTATATTGTAATGAAAGAAAAATATATTCGGTAAACCAGGAAATTAACACCATAACTTCGAATTGCTGATAATTGGTTTAGTATACTCAGTACCGCCACGACAGCTTTTTATTTTTCCAAAATACCATTTACTAGAGGTATATCATTGTTGACAACAGCATCTAAAATATATACATCCATTTTAAAACGAAAACTCCAGAAAATTACAGAAGATAAAATTGGAGAGGAACAATGTGGATTCCGAAAAGGCCGATCGTGTATCGACGCTATATTTGTTATAAAACAACTAATTGAGAAGTGGAAAGAATTTAATATCCCCCTATATATATTATTTTTAGATTTTGAAAAGGCCTATGATAGAGTCAAACGGGACATAATGTGGAAAATATTGGAAAGCTACCAAGTCCCCAATAATCTAATAAATGCTATAAAAAGTTTATATGAAACCACATTTATAAAAGTAAAGTTAAATCATGGGAAAATAACAGATAAATTTGAAATTAACCAAGGTTTAAGACAGGGATGTGGACTATCTCCATTACTGTTTATTCTATATCTAAATAAAATTGTCCAGGAGTGGAAAAAACTAAACCCCCCAGGAGTAAAAATATGTAGAGGAAATCAAATACAAACAATAATCTTCGCAGATGATCAAGTACTTCTAGCGGAGAATGAAGATGATTTGCAGAGATCAGTGTTTAAATTGCAGAATACCCTAGAAAAATACAACACGAAAATATCTGAAAATAAAACCAAATCCATGGCAATCACTGGAAAGGAACTTTCGAGAGTAAAAATAATAATAAATAATAAACCAATAGAACAAGTAACACACTTTAATTATTTAGGTAATAATATATCACAGTTTCATAATCAAAAAGATGTGGAAACAAATTTAGAAAAATATAACAGATTAAATTGTATAATTAGGAGAAATTTTGGAAAACAAATGAGGAAAGAAATCCAATTGAGATTTCATAATGCCATAGCCAAACCTGCTCTACTATACGGAAGTGAATGCTGGACACTTCGAGCAAAAGATAAATCCCGCATTAATAGTTCACAAATGAGATTCCTCCGATCACTAACTGGAGTAACATTAAGGGATAGAATGAAAAGTGATGAGATAAGGATGCAGTGGAATAGTAGGGAAATGGTTGAACATATACAAAATTATCAGATTAAATGGTTCCAACACGTCCAGAGAATGTCAAATTCCCGTTTACCAAAGATGATTTACCACCTCAACCCTAATGGCAAAAGAGACCTCGGAAGACCCTTCAACCGATGGAAGGATCAGTTTTTGTAGTCGCAGAACGGGCATCATCACCCAATACTGCATTCGGAAGAAGAAGAGAAGAAGAAGGCCATTTACTAATCAAATTGAATGATTAGTACATATCAACTTAAATAACAAATAACCCAATGAATTTTTGAAAAGAGACGAACAGGAGAAGAAAGGGATAGACTTGCACAACAGTCAGCTGCATGGTATTTATGGAAAGGCACATACAATAATATGAGTTAAGTTTCGTAGTTAGCGAAGGGGAAGACATGTGGCACGAACGGGGAATGAAAGAGGAACACTAAAACTCCAATGTAGGAAAACCAGAGGGAAAGTGACTAGTAGGTAAGTCATAAATGAGATGTGAGAATAGCATGAAGCAAAATTTGAGGGAGGTAAATTATGCACAGGATTATTGTAAGTTTGCTCAGAATGAATATGTTACAGAGCTTGAGTGTGTGGCAGGCATGAACCTATTGGTTCGATAGTGCCACTGATCTTATTAATTACCAATAATAAATGTATTACTATTATTAATATTACTATTATTACCACTATTATTATTAATATTATTACTATTATTATTATTATTATTATTATCATTATTATTATTATTATTATTATTATTATTATTATTATTATTATTATTATTACACAAGTCTGCATTTTAAAACTTTTTCTCAGATGATTTATTTAGAATATGTGTTCTTAAATCAATTTTTATACTGAGTCCAGTAATGATTTTCATTTTTGTCTATTATGTCAGGTTTTTGCTAAAAATAAGTATTTATGTTTTCACGTTTTAGCTACTACAAGCACAAATTTACATGCAAACTACATTACACACAAGATATTTTTTTTTGTTAAAAATACTATAAAGAACTGTCCTAATAATTTCGTGACTAAATTGTAACAAAACAGAAAGTAAATGGTGTTCCATTAATTTTGAAAACTTATCACCTTTGACTTCCTTGAAGGTCCCCCAGTTTTAGTCTCCCTCATCAACATCCAACAGTAGTTTCATTCCATGTTCCCTGATTACCTCCTCTCCTCTCTTTAATATCCTGGTGAAAACGTTCACCTTGCTCTTCACTATAATGTCCCAGATTTTCAGAGAAGTAGTCGATATGGAAACATAGAAAGTGAACTTTCACATTCATGTTACAATTCAACTTTCTGAAAATTCGCAACATATTTTCCACACTTGCCTAGTAATTAGAATTTTTGTTATTGCCTAGAAAGTTTTCATTAACAGATCAGAAAGCGGTCCAAGCTTCTTTTCCTATCTCATTCATTGTTTATTCAAAATATTCATCCTTCGTCCTTCAAAACAACAAAAATTCCAGCTTTCGATTTTTGTTGTGTGATGGACGGAAATTTCTTACACCGGTACTTGAAGCAAGGCCAATCCTTTGGTAGAGCCCTTACAAACTGGTTCATCAGGCCCAATTTGATGTTTAGTTTTGGAAGCAGGACTTTTTTAGGGTCTTCAAGTGGTTCTTGTAGGATGTTTTTAGTTCCAGGAAAAACATTTGTCCGCTTTGTTCAAACTTTCATACCCCAATGTTTTTGCTTTTCTCGACTGTCCCATTCACACAGAAAGCATGACATTTTTTTGTGAAACCAGTTTGTTGTCCTAATAGTATCCCTATAACATTGAAGTCACTGTAGATTGGTCACCTGTATTCCTCATACTGGATACTTCTTAATAGCAACTTTATGTTACCGAATGTCTCTTTCATCTGAACTGAATGTTCTATAGGAATGGACCCATACAGATTCCCATTATGCAGTAATACACCTTTGAGACTCCTCTTTGGTGAGTCTGTAAAAAGTCTCCACTGAGTAGAATCATGCTCAATGTAATAGAAGTGCATAAACTCGTTTATGTTATTTCTGTAAACCAAGCAATCCTTCTGTGAGAATAAAGGAACTAGTTATTTTTTCTGTGTCTGTACCATAAGTAATGTGATACTGGTTCCAGAAGATTCTCACTTTAAGCCTTGAGTCAATTAGTTACGCAGAATCCCTTGGAAAATTCAGATCACGAACTAGATCATTAAGGTCACTTTGAGGGAACCGTTGTGGGATTAAGCAGTCTTCAGGCTGATATACATCATCAGTGATTGCATCAAGTTCACTTTCAAAATCATCTGTCAGGTCCTCTAAAACAGCTGGAGGGACAGGAATAGGCAGCTCTTCTCCATGTGGAACTGGCCTAATGCCTGAAGGGATGCTTGGATGTAAAATTGGGTTATTTTTTTAATTTCACCCTTGAACATAAAGCAAGCAGAAATAATAGTCATTAAGGTGGTCTTTGGGCTTTTCCGCACCATAGGAATCGCAAAGTGCATGCACGTTTTCTTCCCTTTTGTCCACAATCTTATCCCCTTAACGCAATATCGGCAAACTTTGTTTGGCGCCCTGGCCTTATCCTGGTCACAAAGTTTCACCATAAAATAAGCATAATATGATTTTTCACAAAGTCTGTAATATCCGTTCTTTGCTTAAGCACCTTATAATTTCCACAAATATATGCCTAGCAGAAAACGTTAGGTTTGTTCACACACTTGCGTGTAGATATTGCCATATTTGAAGTCACACTAAGAGACAATATAAGAACAGAATATATAATGCAAGTTTCTGAGATTAATAGCACTTCAAAGGTCACACAATAACAAACTCAGTAGCAGTTGTACCAACCTAAAGGATTTGAGGCTTGAATTGACAAATCCCCGTCCAACAATACACATCACCATCTGGCACATATTATGCTCTCACCAATAAATATATGAAAACAGATTAAGTTCATTGTGAAAAAGAACTGTACGTGATAGACAAAACTAAGAACGGTTCTGGATTGAGCATAAAAAAGTGAACTAATACAACATATTAGTTTTCAGTCATCTGATAAAATGTAGACTAGTGTTATTAATATGGAGTATTGAAATGGATACTTCCTGAAAAAAGGAAAGGTGTATATCAAAGCCAACGTGGATAAAGGGAATCCAAGACAACATGAAAAAGAGAAATGTGACTGAAGCAGACATGCAAGACCGGGAAGAGTGGAGAAAAAAATGTTGAGGATACCTGTGCATATAACAGAAACAATTCTGAAAAAAATATCATCAGCAGCAACAGCAGCAGTAGCAGCAGTAGTAGCAGTAGTAGCAGCAGCAGTACTAGCAGTAGTAGCAGTAGTAGTAGTAGTAGTAGTAGTAGTAGTAGTAGTAGTAGTAGTAGTAGTAGTAGTAATATTATTAGGCCCATTATTACATTTAATAGTCGATAGAAAAATACAATAGGAAAAAAGTTTTTAACATGTGGAAAATAAGTTATATTTTCATCACTGATAAGTTGAATTATTTGCAAGTCTAGATCGCTCATTCTATGCGTCATTTAAATGTCATGACACATTTTCATCTCAATAAATGTATATCGGTAATCATAAGATTTCGAGTAGATGTAGATATCCCGATATCACGCCAATATATTTATTTTCCACAAGATTGACATAGAAAGTTTTATTTTCGAAATAAATGTAAATTGTGCACAGGATATACTGTAAGTGTTCGTATTTTATTTAACGACGCTAAATAAAATCTTAGTATGAACTAAAGTTGAGAAGTTGATGTTCAGGAGACGAACACTCTACACGTATGAGAAAACCAGATGAGCCCTTGACTTCAGTATTAAAACAAGAATCTCGATTTGGAGAAATACAGGGTTCATTTCCTGGCATCGGTAATTTCTCCATTTTCGATAATCGGTAATTGATTACTGGATTTTGGTTAAATTTTCAATATTTTCTGTTGAGTGTACGTTTTACATTTATGAAAACGTAATGTGTACTGTGGGACGCCACAGATTCCCAATATTTCATACGTTTAACATATGTGCTCATAATGTTCTGTAATTATCTCAATCCCTGGCTAATATCAGGAAGCCAAAAAGCCGACAAATTTTGGTCGGTGTTTTTAGCTCAGTGTAATATACTTTACGAGCCACAAACCTGAGATATGGAATCATTTACACAATTTCTGATATAAATAACAGCTCTACAAGCGATTTAATGTAATAAAACATCAGCTTCGACTGGGATTGAATCTGGGAACCTCGGATCTAGAAGTGAACACGAAGAGAAAAGTTTAAATAGGAAATAAAAATGCAAAATTACTAATTTTACAATTTTCCTGAATCTGTTTCGGTATACATGAATTTGGTATTCATAATTTCGCCGATAGCTTATATTTACTTTATCTAAATTAAATAGAATATGCACTGAAACAAAACCGCCTTCGTCGTTGCGGATGTTTTGAGAAGTAGCGTTCGCGTTTTCAAATCTCCGGAATCAATTTGAAACCTCAAGAGCTTAGTACACACTTGTCCTATCTTCATGCAACCAAAATTCCACCTTAAATCGTGGCACTATATGGACAGAATACAAATAAAGCTTCCGGTATTTTATATGGATTAAGACTTTCCCGGCTATCGTTATGTATTCTAAAATACAAGAATGTTATTCCATTACGATATATTGTAAGTACAACTTGCTCTCCAATATATGTAGTACCTAAATATCTCGCTTCATATCTGTTGCTTCATACAGTAAAAACGGATTCGTAATTATATAAGTAATTCCAAGTACTTGACACAAAGGATTAAGAAGACCAACTTGTAAGTTTTGATTTGATATCACATTTTACGTGCTTCATCATCATCAACAACCACGGATTAAGCCCATGTGGCTTGTTCCGGTCTCATAAAATAAAATAAGTTAAAATACCTTCTTAGGTAAAATCCGTCGTCCTCAAAGTTTAAAATATGAAATCGTTATGCCAGGTAGTTTACTCTTTCCAAGCCGAATCGTCCCTTTTAGTTGTAGCAGTTCATTCTTTGCTACAGCATCCTGGATGATGTTTGATGTTTGTGATCCGCCCTGCTGTGTCCTAATGTGGCTTTGTCGTGACTCAAGCTCCCCTGGTCTGACGATATCTTATAGTGGGGTGTTTAGTCTGGGAGTGCTTTCTTTATTACAAGCTTGTTGTCTATTTCCTGGATACCATTTCCAGGTCTCCCAATATGTTGATTCTAGTTGGATTTCCCTCTTTGTGTACTATTGTAAGGGTGTCTTCTATTGAGTTCAGTATATGACCGGCGTTTATTATGTGCTTAGCGTAATTAGGGACTTTCCATATGCGTATACGAAATCGTATTACGATGTTCTTGAGCCCCAATCTTATGTGTGGCAATCACCTCAGCATTTCTCATTCAACAGTTTGGATCCTATCGTCTCTATTCGGTATACCACCATTCCTGCGTCCTTTTGGTTTGTATTAAGTATAGTTTGGGAATGCGATTATCTTCCATTCTTTGAACATGTTCTTTCCAATTTTTCTAGATTCTGTTATTCTGTTATTCTATCTAAGAGTTTAAAGATATTTAGCTCATTTCTAATATCTTCACTTCTTCTCTTATCTAGAAGTTTGCAACCAGCCACACTTTCAGAAATCTCATTTCAGCTGCTCCTATGATCTTCTCTTCTCTTTTAGTTAAAACCCAAAATTCACTACCATACAATAGTAAGGGGACCGCCACTACTTTATAAAATTTTAGTTTTATTTGTTTTCTTGTGCTTTTAAATATCCTTTTGATTGTTCCACATGTATAATTAAATTTATTAAGTTTGGTAAATAGATCTTCATTTTTAAAAATGAGATTTCATAACCCAGGTATTTAAACGGTTCACTTGTTCAATGGGTTTCCCCTCCAGAGTTAATTTAGCTCTTACGGTATCCGATTCCTTAAAAGTTAGGATTTTCGTTTTACTTATTGATGTTTTGAAATTATATTTCTGTATAATGTTATTAAACTGAAAGAGCTATTTCTGAAGACCATCTTCTGAACTAGATATTAGAACTTGGTCGTCTGCAAAAATTAAGATATCTAACATCTTATTTCTTATTTTGAAATGTGAGTCCAAATTTATCTGCCAATTTTATATGATATCGTCTATATAAATATTAAAAAAGGAAGGATAAAAGTGGACTTCACTGTCTTACACCTCTATTTATTCTTGCTGTTATATTGTTTTTAATTTTGCCTCCAGTTTCTATTGTTATTTTATTTTCTACATATAGACTTTTTATTACAGTTATTAGGTGCTGAGGTACTCCTTTCTTTTTCATTATATTCCACAATTTATTTCTGTTAACTTTGTCAAATGCCTTTTCAAGATCTATAAATGTCACATAAGTTGGTAGATTATATTCTATATGTATCTCAATTATTTGATTGATAGTGAAAATGCAATCTGAACAGGATCTGCCTTTCCTGAATCCATTCTGGGCTTCTAGAATAATACTTTCCATAATTACATTTAAACTATTTTTCAATATAGTTGCATATACATTTTATAACAGGTATACCAAAGATATTTATGCCTTTGTAATTTTCACAATCATGACGATCTCCTTTTTTATAAATAGGATATATTTTGGCCGTCTTCCATTCTTCTGGGATATGACCAGTCTTCCAGCATATATTCAATAAATCTAAGATACATTGTTTTAGTTGAATAGAGCCATATTTTATTAGTTCATTATTAATACTATCAATGCCAGGAGTTTTTTTGTTTTGTTTTTACAATGATTGATGACAGTTATTAATTCTTCGAAAGAAATTGGATCTATATTTTCGTCAATTAATGATAAGTTTAATTTCCTCATCATCTGATTGTTCTGTCCACAGACTTTGAAATAAGATAAATATCCATTTATCCTCAGAAATTATGTTCAATGTGAGTTGGTCTTTTTCCTGATTATTAATGTGTTTTAGAATCTTGTAGGCTTTATCTTGTCGTCTATGTAAATCACGTTCCAGGTCACTAATATATTTTTCCCATGAACTCCTTTTAATTTTTCTAATTTCTCTTCGAGCAAGGGAATTTCATTTTTTGTATTCAATCAGGTTTTCATCTGTTCTCATATTCAAGTATCTCAAGTATGCACCTTTTTTTTTTCCTTAACCAGTTTTGCTATTTCATCGTTCCAAATTTTTAATCTTTTATTATTATATCTTTTATTTCTAGTTCCAAGTGATTCTGAAGCAGCCTGTATTATATTATCTTTTAGTTCTTCCCATTCTGTATTAATATTTTTACTTATAACATTTTGTTATATATATAGATCTAGTCGTTGTTGATATAAATTTCAAACCGATTCATCTTGAAGTAGGTGCACTTTAAAAGTTTCTTCATTTGTTTTGTTTGCCGTATTAATTTTACTTCTTTTCCACGTTGCTGGTATTGCTAATTTAGTAATCAGAAGGTAATGGTCAGAACCAATATCACATCCTCTAAATACTCTTGTATGAAGCATTAACTTACAACATTTTTCATTGACTATAGTGTAGTGTATTATGCTTCTTTGTCCTCTTGCTGACCAAGTGTATTTATGTATATCTCGATGTGGAAAAAAGGTGTTCGTAATTCTTAAATTATTATAATTTGTGAAATCTATTAGAAGTCTTCCATTTATATTTTGGGTTGTTTCTCCATGTTTCCCCATTATATTTTTAATAGGTTTATTGCCTATTCTGGCATTACAATCTCCAGCTATTATTAAATATCATTTTGATTAAATTTATTAATTTTTTCTGTAGATTTTCATAACAATTTGTACATTCTTCTAATTTACCTTCCCTGGATTATAAACACTCATTATCGTTACATAATTTCTAACCGTTTTTAACCATATTTTTATTATTCTTTCATTGAAATACTAATAACTGTGAATTCTATTCTTCCATTTTTTTCCTATTAACATTGCAATTCCAGCTGCTGCTCTTTTCTCTAGTGATACCCCATCATAAATCATTATATATTTCTCTAATTCGACTGATCCTTTTAATTTCTTTTTAGTTTCTGGAATTACAGCAACATCTACATTCATTTTGTCTATGTCATTTTCTAGTTCAGTTTCTTTATTTGTGATACCTCTGGGATTCCAAACTCCTATTTTCATTATTTCATTTCTGCCTAACTCTTTGTTCCTGTTTCTAGCCAAGGTTGTCAACGTTGGGACAGTCCTGTTTCCATTATCTATGAGACTTTTAGTAATAATAGTATTTCCTCTGAGTACGTTACTGGCGTTCCGCAGAGTGAGATGTACGATGGGATTGCCATCTTAAGGCTAGACATCATAGCCCCCAGTTATATGAACCCCAATTGGAGGGCTGCCTCTTCCGCTCCTAAGGACCGTTGTTACCCCGGGAATGGGTCTCCACATTTTTCCCTGGAAAATGGGTGCCTCCTCCGCACATTTATTTCTATCCTTTGAGGTCTTCACACGTTACCCTGTTCAAGGGACCCTTCGATCAGGTGCTACACACCGGGCCAGTGTGACCTGAAGCTCGCGAGGGAAGGGACACTAGACACTTTGATGAGACAGCCTCATTGAGGGTTTAATCTTTGAATTGCACATCCGAATTGTTCCTCAAGATATAACTGAACTATTCCGTACACGTTTAACTAACGGCAATTTTCTCTGGAATAATATGTTCTGCGAGCAGACGGAAGGGTTTGCCATGGGAAATCCTTTAATTCCGGTGGTAGCAAATCTATTCGTGGAGAAATTTGAAGAACAAATTTTAAATACCGTTACACTAAAACCTTAAGTCTGGTTTCGCTATATTTATGCCATGGAAAAGATTAACTTAATTTTCTTACTCACATAAATTGTACGAACGAAAATATCCAGTTTATCATGGAAGAAAAAGATACTCAATTGAACTTTCTAGACGTTTTAATAACTATCATCATCATCATAGTACATTCACGAATTTAGGCCATTTGTTGACCTGGTTCGGCCTCAAGAGAAACACCATCCAGAAGTGTTTTGAGTGGACGTCCTGGGTTGCTTCTTCCTGCAGGTTGATATCTTAACATTAGTTTGGGTATTCTGTGATCTTCCATTCGATGAACATGTTGTACCCATCTTGACTTATATTTTAATAATAACTAAAGAAGGTTAAATGTTAGGTCACAGCGTATACATAAAGCTAAACATAGGGATCGATACTTTAATAGACAATATAATCATCATCCTTGTCAGAAATTAGGCATAATTAAATCATTGACAGAACGAGCACGTAATATCTCTAAGCCGAAAAACCTAAAAAAAAGAATTGATTCACCTAAAAGAAGTTTTCATGATGAAAGGGTACTCTCACGAAGAGATAGAAAGATGCATATGTCCAAATTATAACAAGTTAGTTAATAATACTTCTAAGAACAAAGACAATAAAGGAACAGCCTTTTTGCCTTACATCTATAAAGTCACAGATCGTATAGGTAAACCCTTTCAGAAACATCGAATTAAAACAGTATATAGACCTACTAAGAACTTCAAACATATTTTAGATCTATCAAAGATATTAGAGATTCAAACCTTTCCGTGGTGAACATCGTATCCCATGCAGATATGACAATTTTATATTGGAACTACAAAACGATGAGTTAATGCCAGGATCAAAGAACACATAAGACAACTGTCAACTTGGTCAATCTGAGAAATCTGCTGTAGCTGAACATTTTCTTAATAATACTAATCACATGATTTTATTTAATGACTCTCAGGTTTTATGTATTACCATACATTATTACACTCGATTGAATGGAGAGATATATAAACAAAAAATTTTAACAGAAGAGAAAAAGGTTTGAAAATTAATAAAACATGGTATCCTGCCCTAGGAAAGTGTCAAATAAAACCTTATTGAGAGATATAGTAAGTCATAACATATATTATGACAACTGCAAATGGGCAAGTTGCTCTATGTTTAACTCAACAAATTATAAATTATTTACTAAAAATCATAGTTGTGGTAAAATCACAATAGGTAGCAACTAGTTAGCAGTTAATAACAGAATTTATACAAACAAAATTTCCTGAAGATATCGTCCACAAAAGATGATGAAACGACGAGAAGACAACGCTGCAAGACACAGTCAAGAATTCCGAAAAGGTATTTTAGAATACTTCCTGTATTTGTCGCTCTCCCTCACACACACACACTATGCATACATTCTTCTTCGAGTTATAATCAAATTCTGATATTTAACAATGACAGCCAAATATGACACGAACATACAAAATTCCCGAATATAATTATCTGCTGTTCCTATTTTTTGCATTTATTAAAGATCATTAATCTTATTTTTTAAATATTCCCTCTTTTTATATTTTAAAAATCTCATGAACTCCCGACTAATACTATTCAAGTATTCTAAATTTACCTCAATCAGTTCTAATAACCTATTCATGTTTTGCTATTTTTTTTTTGTTTGTAATATCGGCACATTCCTCGTCACATTATTTGTTTGTTTTGCGTATTTTTAAAATAACCAACACTTTTCTGATGCTGAAATTTGTTAGTATAACCGGTATATTATAGACACGCATTTCTTATTATATCAATTTAATCTTATGTTGCAACATTCTCATCTCAATTTTCAAATCTAGCAGGACATTTAATTTCGTATTTACTATGTAATCATTTCTCAAGTTTTTTTAATTTAAAATTTTCAGAATAGTATTTTGTGTTTGTTCCACTTATCAGCGAATGCTGTTATCTGATTTTGACGCTAACCAGATCATAATCCGAATAGAAATCTTGTCTCCATAAACTGATATAACATCGATGATGCTACTATGAGAGCGTCTGTCCACTAATACGTGGAATATCTGGTTCTGAGTTTCACCATCTGGAGACGTCAAGGTGTACTTATGAATATTCTAATATTGGAATGTTATGCTCTTAAAAATAAGATTATTTCATGTGTAAAGGTGACTGATATAACTTGATTGTCGTTAGTATCTTCATGAAGACAATGTGCCAATTGTTGGCACGAATGTATCTTCCCGCCCCACTCTTGCATTAAAATCCTCTAAGGCAAATTTTCATATGATATCGTGAGAGGCAATCAAATACGCGTTCTAATTATTCATAGAACTCATATTTGAAATTGTCATCTTTATCTTCTGTGGGAGCATGTAATTTACGATTACAAAATTATGTCGTTTACCCTTTAGAATTATACATGATATCCTATCGCTGACAAACTTAATACCTCGGATAGCAGAGAGAATCCTCCTTCGTATTAAAAAACCCGTTCCAAATTAAAGTTTTGCTGCCCCGCCGTAGTATAATGCAAGCTTCCCGATTCCTGACTGTCTTATCTTGGCCATCTAATAACCTGTACAGTTTGCTAATAGAAGGCGAATATATACGAGTATATAGTTCCCGCATTAATACTTCTAGCACCCCCCACCCATTATATGACATCCTAGCATCGTTTATTCATAGGAACTTGTCCCTGTGTTTGAGTCTGGGTTTTTTCCCTGAACTACCTATTAACCATCTGGAGAACCGAATGGGGGACTATTTTACCTCCGGAAAATGTTATCCCAGTGGAAACCACGTCCGCGTTTCTTAATGGTTGTATTTTTACTGTGAAAATTTGTCACTCTTACGACCAAGATTCTATTTAGTATGTCTTATCGCGTTTGACCTGTCCGGCAGGGGTAAATTTTTGGCAGCAATGCTACCGCCTGCAAAGCTCTCGGTGGGGATCTAAGCACGAAAAGCAAACCCAGCAAAATGAAGGGTGACCAGGGAGGGAGAGGGAGGGAGGAGGGAAGAGAAGGAGTAATAGTAGGAGGAATAGGAAGTAGGTAAGGATAAGGAAGAAGAAGGAGGAGGAAGAAGAGAAGGAAGAGGGGAGGAATAGAAGTAAGAATTAGGAGTAGTAGAAGAAGAGCAGGAAGAGGAGGGGAAGAGGAGGAGGAGGAGGAGGGAGGAAGAGATAGTAAAGGAGGAGGAGTGAGTAGAGAGGGGCTGATGGAAGATGTAAGAGGATTATTATAATATTATGAAGCAATATTATTAGTATTGTTAATATATTGTTATTATTGTAATGTTATTGTTATTATTGTTAATTTTTTTTTTATTGGATGGGTATTATTGTTAATATTATTGTTATTAGTGGAAATTATATTGTTATTTTAGTTTGTAATATTTATTGTGTTATTGTTAGTATTGTTTTGTTATTTTTTTTTATTTTTCTTATTGTTTTCTTTTTTTTTTTTTTTACTTGTTTTTTTTTTTTTTTATTATATTAATATTATAGTCTTATTATTATGATATGATTATTATTATTATTATTATTAAATGTTATTAAATTATTAATATTATTATTATTTATTAATATTCTAATTTATATTATTTATTAATATTATTAATATTATTATTATTATTAATATTATTATTATTATTATTAATATTATTATTAATATTATTATTATTATTATTATTATTATTATTATTATTAATGAAATATAAGCTATTAAACACTATATGTAATACGCAATAAAATATAATACAAACTGAACTCGTATCCAGAGTAGTTTGTAATTTTTATAGTGGAATTTCATGTTTCACTTAATACCTAAACTGAATTTCAGACCTCAATTTGATATACAGTAAAAGCTCTTTATTCGCGGGAGATATGTCCGTAAAATATGTCGCGAATACAGAAACCGCGAATATGGGACTATAATTTGTATGGATTTATAGGGGATATGTTCCTAGGTTTCAAAATAAAATAAGCATTATCAAAATAAAATCAATTAATGAGAGGTTTGAGCAATCTATATTAATTATTACGGTCAGGCTCAGATAAAGGGCTTAAATAAAGGTAGTAATTTTCCTGTTTTGCCGCTTTTAAAGATCATTCAATCAGATTGATATTAAGCTGGGTATTCAGTGATAGAATTCCTTATTTTCCTTCGGATTTCTTGATGGATCGTACAGTTGATTCATTAACACTGAAACAGCGTGCCATAGACGCAATCGACTCGCCAACGCGTAAACGGTTAAGCATTTCTGTTTTTACTTTAAGCGGCAACACTATTTGTTTCCGCTTCGGAACTAATGTTCTTTCATTTTACTCGACATTATAATTTGGCAACAAAGTAGAAGAGACACGTGTTATTCAATCAAAATTATTACAACGAACGACAAGTGGAAACAATAAAACACCGATCGTGGCAATGGTGACATTTATAACGGACATAGCGGCACGTGAAATATGACGGCGGTGGCTTTTAACAACTAACTATAGGCGTAATGACAATAAGGTTTCTTTTACTTTGATATTAATTTGTCCATTTATTTTTAATCACTCTTTGTAAAAGTCGCCTTGGCACGTGCCTGTGTTAATAAAGGACACTAATAATTTTAATATAACGACTGGATCCGCGAATAAAGACTTTTTAGCCACGAATACGGGATCTGCGACGCAATTTTTAACCCGCGAATAATGAAAACGCTAATAAGGGAATCGCGAACAAGGAGCTTTTACTGTACTTTAAATAAAGAATAAAATATTTGTCAATGTGTCATATTTTTAAAGAAACTTCTATTTGGAATACGTTTTTCAAAGATGTAATCTTATTCCTAAACTTTAATAGGTAGTAATATTGTACATAATTTGTACGTATTATCGCCTGATAATTTGTACACTGTTATTAATATTTTGCTAAACAGAGTAAATCTAATTAATGTACAATTGACAATTTATTACCATTTATTTACTTAAATAATAAGTTATTCTGTATTATTAAATTACTATCTGATATTTTGTTTATTGGTAAATAAAAGAAAACCCTCGTAATTTAATGTTTTAATGATTTCTCGTGAAAATAAATGTATATCAATTCTGAACACACGTTTAGTAGTATCACAGTATACAGTACGTCTACTAAGTATATATTTAATTAACTCTTTCACATGTAATATACAGGCTTATGTTCAGAGCACAAGGCTTCTGCAATGTATGTTGCATCAGATAATTTATTAATTTCATTCCATTTACCTTCCGAAGTCATTGTATACATTATTTTTCTTATGAAGACTGTTTGCTGCTCACAGGAAATATTATCCAACGGTACTCACGATCGCTCTCACTTGAATTCTACTCCCGCGCATGCATAAGAAATTGTATTCCCAAAGTCAAGTTCCTCCGTAAAAGCACCGAGATTGGGGAGGGAAATTCGAGCTGGTCAGCTTTGCAAGCAGTAATAAAGTGCAGACAGAAATTAAACAGTCTCAATTCTGAAGATGTATGCTATTACTTCTCTCAAGAAACATTAAGCTAAACACATAACTGTTATATCCAAATTACATTATGTGGATGCGAAACATGTACCCTTACATCAAGGGAAAAGGTATTTGGGAGTAAAGGTTGTAAGACAATTTTTGGACCGAAGGGAGACGAAAGTATATGATATGGAGAAGACTTACATAACCCAGAGGTCTTTATAGGAAACCAGATGTAATAAGTAAAGTTAATTCTCGTAGAAAGCGATGGGCAGGATATGTAGCGCGAATGGGGAAAGAAAGAGGGACATGAAACTTCTTGCAGGAAAACCAGAGGGAAAGCGCCATTACGCAGAACAAAAATTACGTGGGGAAATAAGATTAACTATGATTTCAGAGAGGTAAATTGTAAAGGGGATAATTGGAAAACTTTGTGGCAATATATATATATATATATATATATATATATGGAGAGCTTATGTTCCTGCGGCCATGGACCTATGTATTCAATAGTGCAAGCGAGTTAGTTAGTTGGATTTTTATTCTGGTGTTAAATAAATATCCCTTGCATTTTTTAATTAACGATGTTCTTGTTCGAAAGGCTGGAAAGGAGACAATGCATATTTCATGTAATTACAAGAGAAACTGTAAGGTAGTAATTAATATACTTGTATAAATACATTATAATTTAATTTTTAACAAATGCGAAATATAATGTTAGCAGTATATTTTAATTGCAACGAAGGAAAAGTTATTCGCGCAAAAACTGTGTACGCTAAAGGTATTTTTGGAACGGTATGATTTCCTGGTATACAGGATGTAAATTGTTTTGTTAATTTAATTGGATGTTTCAAATTATATCCCCAGAAAAACAAACATGATTGCCGGAACAGAATTTTGTTGCGTGTTTCGGTTTTGTTATAAATCCACCCTCCAATTGTAATGGTTGGATATCGTTAATTTTTTAATAATACCATCATTTTCCTCTCTCTCTCTCTCTCTCTCTCTCTCTCTCTCTCTCTCTTTCGTTTTTTTCCCTGTTTTCTCTTCTCTCAATGGTATAGACTAAATCCAATGTGAAAAATAAAATGTTACTAATACTCATTTCAAATTTTAATTTCCGGTTAAAAAAGTAAACCTACCACCTACCGACGCGATTTTGTGGGTAAATGAATTGGTGCTTACTTACCCACTGGCACTATCGGATCCGTAGGTTCATGGCCGAGCGGACATAAGCTCTCCATATATCCCTATCCTGAGCTAATGATTTCCAATCATTACCTGTATAACCTATTTCCCTCAAATCAAAGTTGATGTTATTCTCCCACCTCATTCTTGGTCTACCAACTGGGCGTTTTACCTCTGGCTTTCCTACAAGAAGCGTCCATGCAAGTCTTTCATTCCCCATACGTGCAACATGTCCAAGTCTACGAGACTTAACTGTTCTTATTATATCTGGCTTCCTATAAAGACCATGTAGTTCATTGTTATGTAGTCTTCTCCATTCACCTGTTTGTTCATCTCTCTTTAGTCCAAACATTTTCCTAAGTACTTTATTCTAAAATACTTGTAATCTCCTTTCCTCCCTTAAAGTGAGAGTCAAAGTTTCGCAGCCATATAATATAACTGGTAGAATAATATTTTTATATATTTTCAGTTTAACGTTTTTTGAAAGGAGTTGGGACATCAAGAGTCTCTGCAATGCATAATATCACGCATTTCCAGAATTGAGCCTATGTTTAATTTCTATGAGCATCTCATTCTTATTTGTGATTACTGTTCTTAGGAATTTGAATACAGCCACTTCCTCGACATTTTCCTCATTTGTCATTAGCTGTCCATTTCCAGTATATAATGTACTTCTACGTGTGACCATATATTTAGTTTTATTGACATTTACTTCCAGTCCTAATTTCTTAGTGTTACTCAATAGTGTGTGCGTGTTGTACTTTAGTATCTCCTCGCTATCGGCCAATAGTACTACATCATCAGCATAAACTAACAGCTTATTAATACCATTGAATTGTTAGCCGTCCTCATTCTCTAAAGATTTAATGGCATGCTCTAGTACAAAATTAAATAGTAGAGGAGTTATTGGATCTCCTTGCTTCAACCCATGTGGGATTTCAAAAGTGTCCGAAAACGTTTTGCCTACACGCACCCTACTCTTTGTGCCATTTAGACACATTCGTATAAGTCTAACTTTTTAGGAATTCCGAACTCCAGCAGGATACTATATAACTTCTCCCTCTTAATTGAATCATATGCTTTGTTGAAGTCTACGTATAGTTGGTGTACAGTACCATTATATTCCATTTCTTTCTAAAATCTGTTTTATACGAAAAATCTGATTTGCTGTAGACCTGTTTCCTCTAAATTCAGGTTGATGATCTCCTAGAATGTCATCAATATAGGGAGTAAGTCTGCTGACTAATATATTTGTTAGAATTTTCTACGAAGTTGAAAGTAATTAGATGCCCCTATAGTTGTTGAAATCAGTTTTGTCTCCTTTCTTATAAATTGGTACGATAATTTATTCTTTCCATTCATCTGGAAGAGCTTCTTTTTCCCAAATCATGCTAAGAGACCGGCATATTTTCCTTCCCCTGATTTTATCAGTTCTGCTGGGATCTCATCTGAACCTGATGCTTTATACATGTTCAATTTTCAATCGCCATTTCAACCTCTAATGCACTTGGTTCTCTGACTAGCATTTCTGCTGTCTGTAAATTATCCTCCTCAATGTCCTGTTCTGTATGTACCTTTAATAGCTGATTAAAGTAACTTTTCTATCTATTTAGAATAGATTTATTAATATACTCCTGGAATCTGCAATCATATCCCGATTTGCATTCCGAATTATGTTTGTTCTAGCCTGAAACCCTTTCTTCTCTATACTAATTCCCTGATATAATTCTTTAATGTTCCTATTTTTTGCATTCATTTTAAGATCATTAATTATCTCTCTAAAATATTCCCTCTTCTTAGTCTTTAGAAACTTGGTGGTTTCCCGTCTAATACTACCCAATTGCTCTAAATTTACCTCATTTGGCTAGTGTAACCATTTCATTTTTGCTAGCATTCTTTTCTTTACAATGTCGGCACATTCATCATCAAACCATTTCTTGTTCTGCCTCATTTTTAAACAACCAATGCTTTCTGATACTGACAATTTAATAGTATCTCTTATAGCCTCCCATTTTCTATTTATATCAGTTTCTTCTTCGTTTGCCACATTCTCATCTGAACATTCCAATACTTAAAATCTATTAACGATTTTGATTTGATATTCTTCCCGTATTTCATCATTTTTCAAGTTTTTACATTCAAATTTTACAGAAACATCTTTAGCGTTTGTTCCTCTCATTGTCTGGTTTTCACTCTGACCAGATTATGATCCGAATTGCAGTCTGTCCCTCTAACTGATCTAACATGGATGATGCTACTGTGCCACCGTTTGTCCACTAATACATGATCTATTTGGTTCCGATTTTCACCATCTGGAGGCGTCCAGGTGTATTTATGAATATCCTTATGCTGGAATGTTGAATGAATTGGTGCGTATGTTTCTTAATTTATACTGTACGCCAGATTACACCAAATTTGGTTCGGAAAGAACAGAAACTGTTGTTGCTAGGACGAGATCACATACACACACACACACACACACACACACGTGTGTGTGTGTGTACGTTTTTCGTTACTTGCTGAATGGGATTGAAGAAGATTTGTAAAAATAGTTTTAAAATATTATCATGAGAATTACCTCTTTAACTTTATTTTTTAGAATTTCTCTAAAAGGTGAGTAACATTAACAACAATATACTGTTACTATTACAGATAGACACAGTGTTAGAATTCACAGTGTTGGTCTCTCTTGGATGCAAGACATTTGATCCAACCTCGATTGAGACTGAATACTGACCGCAAACTCTCTGATCAATTACACCATTACACCAGTCAGGCGTCGTCTAGCGGTTAGAATGACTATCAGTGGACCAAATGCTACGATATACAACCATGAGATACTGCACATGTTTCAATCTGATTCCATTACATACAATATCTATCTCCAAACAACCAGAATAACATACCATAAGGTTCTACTAAAATTGGCTAATAAATATTTGCTTGTACTATAATGCAGATTACTTGATACCGTAATTTTAAAAAATAGCAAAACGGACGAGTTTGCTTTGTGTGATGCGTTTAGCGACCTACGAAATGTGTAATATATATACATATATACATATATATATATATATATATATATAATGAGTATATCTCCAAAATCTTATTTTTCTAAGTCAAATATTTTTAATTCGTGTTGTAAGGTGAATATCAAATGGCACTGACAAATAATCCAAATAGCGACTGTTTTCTTCTAACATTGCACATGAATATGAGTCATAGGATTTTTACCTCATAACAAGAATTGTAAACAGTTGACTTAAAACAGCATGATTTTAGCGAGTGCTATAGATAAAAAAGGTGAGAATCACTTTAATAGGATCTTCCATAATGAAGCTATACAAGGTGTAACTAAATTCCCATTACAGACTTTGACTGCTTGTAGTGGAGACCACGAATATTACGTTTGGAATAGGAACATACGGTTTTTCCGCAACACGCACGAAAAATACCACAACACTCGTTCAACTCTTCCGTATTTTCGGCGACAGAGGACGTGGACGTTCTCCCAACTTATGACCCCGTTAGACTATTACCTGTAGGGTCACATGAAATCTGTGATTTACGATATCCCTGCTTTATTCGAGGAAGACCTACTGGCACGGGTTATGATCGCGGCGGATGATGTAGAAATAAGTATTGGTGATCGTGTGTACCCGAACGTGGTACGGAGGTACCGTGTAGGTGGTAACATCGAGTCATTTTTGTAGAGCAGACGACAAGCAGCAGGAGTAAGAGAGAGCAACGCGTTTTGTGTTATTTTGCATGTAGCGGGAAAACGGTAGTTCCCGGACACGAGTTCCTTTAGTAAACGTAACCGTCTCCGTCCCCACTACATATTCACCAAGATTGTAATGTGGATTGATAGAGTTTTAAGCAGCATGAAGGGAAATTATTAATCGAATAAGATTGGCAACAGAGAGATGTCGAAGAGAATGACAATAGATTAATTGGGCGTAGATAGATGTAAAAATCCGTTAAAAAAATAATTTAAAACAAATATATGTTTATTACAAATTTACCCTCCAGCAACGGACGGATTTAAATGAACTCCCATTCTTCCCACCTGAAACCTCATTTTACCAGATTATTTTCAAATGTCCTCATGTCGGATAAGATTATAAAATTTCGACTACAGTGTTCATAAAATCACGGAAGAGATTTGTTGTATACAGATATAAAACATTTATTGCATTATTTTACTTTTTTAAACGTGATTTATTAAATGCTGTGTGTAGGTCCTATATTTTGAACAACCCAGCCCTATATTTTCATCTATTAGAACAAAGTATTTCGATGAATCTGCGTTTCCGTTCGAAGCAGATGCGTATGTTTGAAGGTAGAATTCAAGAACGTAAATATAAAACGATTTATGAATAAACATATCAATACGCAATAGAAGCACAGTGATATACCATTATTCTAAACATTTTCTCAGTTCAGATATAATTTCTAAAGTAATATCAAAACATTATATCAATAATGATCACTTGCCTAACTACAAAATAGCTTGGAGTAAAGGCCTATTCATTTTATCTCGGTACTTCCCGAAATAATTTTCCTAACATTGTCACATGACACATTTAATTCAACAATGCACTGTGTGTGTGTCTCTTTCTTCCATCTATTTTTAATACAAACTTGACGTCTTCCCTCAGGTCTTCATTTAATTCTTGTCAGCGGCACTCTTCGTAAAAAAATTGTTTCAATCAGTGAGGGTACAGTATTGTCTGGAGCATGACGACCTGTCATTTTTCACCGGGTGTTCCTCACCTAGCAAAAATTCCCTCAATGAACGAGGTAAGAAAATTCTCTTCATAGAAGATTTTCTGTACATATTCAGTGATTTCTAAACTGCAGCATTCAGCAAACTCTTTAAATATTTTATGCATCCTCTTCCTTTCAATTAGATACATCTGTAGTATTTGATATCACAAGTAAATTCCTCTTTTATGTTTACTACATGTGTCGCATAGCACTTCTTCAAAATGTCCCACATTTGTCATTATTTGTCAATTTCCATTACATAATGTATTTCTATGTGTAACCATATATTTAGTTTTATTGATATTTACTTCCAGCCCTAATTTCTTAGTGTTACTCAATAGTCTCGCTATCGCCCAAGACTACTACATCATCAGCAGTAACTAACCGCTTAATAATACCATTGAGTTGTAGGAACTCTTCATCCTCTAAATATTTGATTGCATGCTCTAGTATATAAGTGAACAGTGGAGGATGTAGTGCATCTCCTTGCTTAAACACATTGAAAATTTTAAAAGTATCCTAAAACCGTTTGCCTATATGCACCCTAACTTTCTGTCATTGAGACACATTCGTATAAGCCTAACTTTTTGAGAATTTCGATCTTCAGCAGGATCCAATAAAACCTGACGCAATTAATTGAATCGTATGCTTTTTGAAGTCAACATACAGTTGATGTACAGTACCATTATATTTCAATTATTTCCTAAAATCTGTCTTATATTAAATATCTGATCTCTTACAGACCTGTTTCTACTAAATCCACATTCATAATATATTATAATATCATCGATATAGGGAGTACGTCTGCTTACTAGTATATTTGTCTTGGAAATATCATATAGAGAAAGTAAGTAAAAAAAAGTGATAAAGAGAATAAATATCCTCAGACGATTATCTGTTGTAAAATGGGGCTGTTCTATAATAAACATTAAATACTACCTAAAACATATACATAACACGCATTCGACTGTACTGTGAAGAGCTTCTAATGACAGCACCTAAAACATTAAAAAAACTAGAGAGAGAATACAAAATTATCCTATGCGAATAATGAGAGCTGCAGTTAAAAGCAACCCCTGTGAAAAACAATGAGAAATAACATACAGACTTCTCCAATCCCGATATCACTTCAAGAAAAAGCTATCCTACATTATGAACAAATGTTGCAACTACCAGAAAACACATGGATTAAGGAAACACCACAGTTGAGAAAACTGAACACCCATTTCACCTTTATTGAAAAAGTAAAATAACGAAAACATTTGATATTTCAACAAACCAAGGAATAAATCCAAATTAACTAACTAACCCCTTTTACTCACTGGCACTATCAAACCCGTAGGTTCATGGCCGCGCGGACATAAGCTCTCCATATATCCCTATCCTGAGCCAATGTTTTCCAATCATCCCCTGTATAATCTACTTCCCTCAAATCATACTTAATGTTATTCTCCCATCTCATTCATGGTCTACCAACTGGGCGTTTCCCCTCTGGTTTTACTACAAGAAGCTTCCATGCATCTCTTTCATTCCCCATTCGTGCCACATGCCCCGCCCATCGCATTCTACGAGATTTAATTGTTCTCATTATATCTGGCTTCCTATAAAGGCCATGTAATTCACTGTTAAGCAGTCTTCTCCATTCACTTGTCTGTTCATCTCTCTTTGGTTCAAAAATTTTCCTACGAACTTTATTCTCAAATTCTAGTAATCTCCTTTCCTCCCTTCATGTTAGAGCCCATGTTTCGCACCAATATAATATAACTGGTATAATAACAGTTCTATATATATATACTTACTTACTCACTGGCACTATCGAACCCATAGGTTCATGGCCGCGCGGACATAAGCTCTCCATACATCCCTATCCTGAACTAATGCCTTCCAATAATTCCCTGTATAATCTACTTCCCTCAAGTCATAGTTAATGTTGTTCTCCCACCTCATTCTTGGTCTACCAACTGGACGTTTTCCTGTGATTGAGCCTTTGGCATGGGTTCCCTGAAGTAGTCCCCGCCCGGAGAACCGAATAGGGGGCTTATTTAACCTCCGGAAAATTTTACCCCACATGAACCCATGTCCGCATTTCTTGACGGTTGTATTTTTACGGTAAAAGATCGTCACTCTTTCGACCAAGGTACTTTTTTCGTCTGGCTTATCACCTTCGACCAGTCCGGCATGGGTAACCTTATCGGCAGCAATGCTACCGCCGGCATAGCTCTCAGGATCATTTATGCACGCAAGCCACTCCAGCACGACAAGGTAAAGATACCATGGAGGGATATATATATATATATATATATTCATTTTTAACGTTTTTTGAAAGGAGTTGGGAAGTCAAGAGTCTCTGTAATGCATAATAGCACGCGTTTCTTGAATTGAGCCTATGTTTAATTCTCTTGTGCATCTCATTCCTGTTTGTGATTATTGTTCCCAAGTATTTGAATTCAGCCACATTCTAACAATTTCCTCATTTGTCATTAGCTGTACATTTCCATTATATAATGTATTTCTATGTACGAATATGTATTTAGTTTTATTGATGTTTATTTCCAGTCCTAATTTCTTAGTGTTACTTAGTAGTGTGTGCGTGTTGGCCTTTAGTATCTCCTCGCTATCGGCTAATAGTACCATATCGTCAGCATAAATTAACAGCTTATTAATACCATTGAGTTTTAGGCCTTCGTCATCCTCTAAAGATGGCATGTTCTAGTATATATTAAATAGTAGAGGAGATAGTGCATCTCCTTGCTTCAACCCATTCTGGATTTCAAAGGTGTCCGAAAACTGTTTGCCTACACGCAGCCTACTCTTTGTATCATTTAGACACATTCGTGTCAGTCTAACTTTTTAGGAATTCCGAACTCCAGCAGGATACTATATAACTTCTCCCTCTTAATTGAATCATATGCTTTTTTGAAGTCTACATATAGTTGATGTACAGTACAATTATATTCCCATTTTGTTTCTAAAATGTGCCTTATACTAAATATTTGATCTGTTGTAGACATTGATGATCTCCTAGAATGCCATCGACATAGGGAATTTTGTGCGAGGTTGAAAGTAATGAGATGTCCCTATAGTTGCTGCAATCAGTTTTTTCTCCCTTCTTATGAATAGGAATGATAATCGAGTGTTTCCATTCATGTGGAAGAGCTTCTTTAATCCAAATCACATTAAAGCAACTGGCGTATCTTGTGCATCATTTTTACTCCCTTGATGTTATCAATTCTGCTGGGATCTCATCTGAACCTGATAATATACACCTTCAATTTTTCTGTCGCCATTTCAATCTCTAATGCACTTGGTACTACGATTAGCATTTCTGCTGTCTGTAAATTATCCTATTCAATGCCCTGTTCCGTATGTACATTTAATAATTCAATAACGTAACTTTTCCATCTCTTTAATATACTCCCTCCAGGAATCTGCAATCATATCCCCATTTCCATTTCTATTTATGTTTGATCTAGCCTAAAACCCTTTATTCTCTATTCTAGTTCTCCGATATAATTCTCTAATGTTCCAATTTTGGAATTAAGTTCAAGATCATAAATCTTCTCTCTCAGATATTCCCTCTTTTTACTCTTTAGTAACCTCTTGGTTTCCCATCTAACACTACGCAGTTGCTCGAAATTTGCCTCATTTGGCTCGTGTAACCATTTAATTTTTGCTTGCTTTCTATTCTCTACTATGTCGGCACATTAATCATCAAACTATTTCTTATTTTGCCTGTTTTAAGTAACCAATGCTTTCTGATACTGACAATTTAATATTATCTCTTATAGCCTCCTATTCTTAATTTATATCAGTTTCTTCTTTCTTCTGGCACATTATCATCTGAAGATTTCAGTACTTCAAATCTATTAGCAATTTAAATTTGGTGTCCTTGCCGCATTGCATCATTTTTCAAGTTTTTTAAAACTAATTTTTCAGAATCATCATTAGCATTTGTTCCTTTCATTGGCGATAGCCGTTGTCTGACTTTTACCCTGACCAGATTATGATCCGGATTGCAGTCTGTCCCTCCAACTAATCTAACATTGGTGATGCTACTGGGCCAGCGTTTGGCCACTAATACATGATCTCTCTGGTTTCGATTTTTTGTATCTGGAGACGTCCAGGTGTATTTATGGGTAATCGTATGCTGAAATGTTGTGCTCTTAACAATGATATTTTTTTATGTGGAAAATGAATAATTCCAACTAAAATGGATCCAGCACATTTTAAAAAATCCCATGCAACTTAGATCTAACTGTAAAAATCAACAAAAAACAGAAAGCAGCAGCACTTTCCTAAAAAAATATAGCCTTAGAGACTATCCACACCAGATACCCTAAAAATGATTGGCTCGAAGTCTATACAGATGGCTCGCTATGAGATCATAAAAATGGTGCTGATGCAGGAGGAACAAGCCATCTCTTTTTACTCTACTGTCAGGCTGGAAGAAGAACAACAAATTTCGACGGTCAGATACACGCTATAAAAACATCACTTGATAACCTCTAAATATGATCATATAATTTATCAAGATTAGTTCTCCTCTCAGACTCAAAACCAGTTCTTGAATCAATCTTTCACCCAAATACACATGACTCCAAACAATGTTATGACACGATATTAGAACTCCATAACTACGGCAAAGAAATCCTCCTAGAGTGGATTTAATCACATTCTGGAATCTTGGGCAATAAAGCAATTGATCTCCTTGCGAAGAAAGGTTCTCTGATAACAATCACCAACACCCAAACCTGTATCTTATAAGTGTGCGAAAAACACATGAAATAAAAGACCAAGGATATTAATGACAATAGACTACTATCATCCACAAAACAAAATAAATGATATGCCTCCTTCAAAACACAAACATCATACCAGAACTTCCACGGAAGACAGCAGTTAAACAATTCAGATTGGCTACAGGTCACGATTGCCTTGCTAAACACTTGCACATAATCAATATATTGTCTACACCAAGATGCATTCTGTACAACCACCCAGAGGAGGAATGGATGACGAACACCTCAACAACTGTACAGCTGCCAAACAGGAATCTTCCAAAACTTTGAAGTACTGAAGAATATGGTGGGAGAATAACATTAACCATGATTAGAGGGATATAAATTATAAAGGGAATAATTGTAAAACAGTAACTCAGTATAGGGATGTGTGGAGAGCGTATGTCCGCTTGGCTATGTACTTACGGGTTCGACAGAGCCAATGAGTTAGTTAGTTAGTTAGTTAGAGGTATATAATTTAGTGCGTTATGAAATAATGATTCAGTTTTCCTTTGAATGATATATTGTGTCGTCTCTGACACAGGACAAAAGAGGATTTTATGTTTTTACAAGTGAAACTGTAAAAGATAGTGAATAATTCACAGTGTGAAGAGGAGGGTATAAAGGACAATGTGCTGATGTGATGGGGTGACTAAATTATGTGTATCAGGGATTTTAATGAAGCGGTTTGATAAATAATTAGGTCATGTGTAAAGTATTTAATAGAGAAGAGAGGATCATATAGCGTCTTAGACGAAGTGTTGCTTCTAGGACGGTGTATCATGATAAAACCTGCCAATACTATAAATAAAATTAACCAAATAATTATGAACACATTGATGTCTTTGGCTGAAATATTGTATTTACATCTGTCATAATATTATCATAAAACTTAAAATTGGGTATGTAATTTTTTTCTACTAATAATGTGCTTCGAGCGAATTATAACTTTTAGAATAGAATAACTTTATTTAGCCTGGTGGAGTTAGGGCCATGTGCCCTTCTCTTCCACTCACCAGGACAAACATATGTTACATTTGATACAATAGCTGTACGTAGTAAACAATTATTTGGTCAAACTAATCAAATATGAAAATAATGTCTAATAATACAATAAAATTAAATGCAATTAAATGAAACTGATCAATAATGTATACACAAAGGAATAACAGCTCGAATCTACTAGACATAAAAATAATATAAATATCTACAAGAAAGTAATAAACTGTAATTAATTAACCTATCGCTTATATATAAGACCTTAGGTAAATATGGTGACAAATCCGATCCGATTGAGGGTCTTTCAACTTTTTCAGAGGTTGCCCTTTTACCAGCCGGCTGCTGGCCCTTCACATCCACATGTGTCAATCACAGAGGTAGATGATCAACAGCCAGTGTAGGGGTGACATGCGGTTAGCATGTCGAGTCCCCCAGCCGTTATAGCTGGTTCCTCAACCTGGAGCCGCTACTTATTGTAGCTACCCAATTGCCTCACGATGCTGGGTGGGCACCGGTCCCATACTGGCCGAAATACCATGAGAAAATTAATTCCCCCATGGAGACTCGAACCAGCGCAAGTCCCGTAGCTCTGCGCCAAGGCTTCCTACCTTAACCGCTCGGCTACGGCGCGGGACTGACAAATCTTAATCTATTTTTATGAAGCAAAAAAAAAATAATAATAATAGTTCGAAATAGTAATATTAATCAGATGTTTCTGTTAATAATTTTATTTTCAATTTGTTTCTGAGAGATGGTAAAGTTTGGCAGTTTCTGATATAGGGTGGAAGATAATTCCAAGTTCTAGCAATAGAAACTGTAAAAGATTTCGAGTAACAGGTAGTGTGATGAGGAGGGATATAAAGGAAAATGTGCTGATGGGATCGGGTATCTAATTAGTTTGTGTGCATCAGAGTCTAGTGAAACGGTGTGATAAATATTAAGGTATTAAATTTGTGTAATATTTTATAGAGAAGAGATAGGGAATGGATGCTTCTACGATTTTGTAAACGAAGCCATGACAATTGTTCGAGGGATGGTGTAACGTGATCAAATCTGTGAATACCACAAATAAAACATATGCAAGAATTGTGAAGACGTTGAAGTCTTTTGGTAAGAACAGTATTTAGGCCAGTAAAAAAAACATTCAAAATGAGGCATTGCAAGTGTTTCTACTAACATTTTCCTTAGAGCAAATGGTAAACAATTTCTTATATGATTTAATGAGTGAATGCGACTTAATAAATTTGCTTTTTAAGACGATTTTTGAAAGTGATTTTTTATATTTCAATGTAGATATTTTACTATGGATTGTCGATTTTTTTACTATATGACTGTAAAGAATTTGAAACCCATTAACTGAAGGGAACACATTGTATTTAGATCAGTTGTAGTTATATAATTGTCTAAGTCTCCTTCGGAAGGGACACAAAGCCGTAGATTTATGGTTCATATAAGGGTATTTGAAACCTGAGCAGGAAAGTCATCTGAACAAATCCAAACCTAATTAACGTAGGTGCTTAAATGAAATGCTTACTTTACACACGCACGCAAAGAAACAATACAAGTATGTAATTAGACTAATATATAATAATACATTTTCTGTTTCTATTGCTAATTGCTCATGTAAAATATGTTAAATACAAGAAACGTTAATACGATTACTTCTTTACTTTGGTATTTATTTTTGAGGAAGATGCATTAAATTCAATATGTATTTATGTATCCAATAATTTTGACATAATTTGAGACCGCACATGACTTTAAAGCACTCAGTTCGAGGATATTCATAAGCATGAGTAAAAATGTTGTGTTTTAGCAACAATACCAGTTAAATTTTTATAATAATATTAAAGCGACATTACACAACCATAACTGGAATCAACATCACTTTGTTAACACTTAAAATTGTTTAATGTGTTTGTATTATGTACACCCCTGCAGAATACTGGTGACATTGTTGCCTCAGACGCAGCGGGTCCAGTTTCGGGCCCCGGTCTATGCAAGTTTCCTGAGTGAGTTTTTTTTTTCATGGTATCAACTAATTTGTCAGGGACCGTTAAGGTCCAAATAGTTCCCGAACCACATCTGGTCACATAACTTTCTAAATAGGTTTACAAGTAACTTTATTTAGTATGAATTTGTCTTGTGTTATCATAAATGTATGTATGCGATCCACTGTTTTAAATCCTTTCCCGACAGGTAGAGCCCCCACGGGTGACACATAAACATACCTATACTTTGTACGTAGGAAGAAGTTAAATTAAGCAAAAGTAAGAAAATATATTATAGACAATCTATATCATACTAGAGGTTGCCCAGCGGTCAAAATTCGGCTACAATTCATACACTTTTTACGTTTGTCACAAACACGTCATTATGGATTAATTTTCGATTTATTTTTAAAAAAGGAACGATAGGAAATATGTGGTACAGCTTGGCTACGCCATATTTAAAAAACAATAACGCGTTATTTGTATACTACTTATAATATTTAATTAGCATTTGGCCTATTATTGTGTACGGGAATAAATATCCCTTTGTTTCTTTTTCTCTCACTCCAACCTTAATGTTCTATGTCCAGGCATATTGGAAGTAGGTGCGAATATGTAAATGTAAAAAAGATATATATGTAATGAAATTACTGAAACCAAGATTAGACAGGTTTTATTTAAATAATAAAATGTACACACTTTCTTAAACCTCTAATAATAAATACGCGAGAGTAAGTCAATTCACATTGCTGCTGCACAATGTTTTTTGCAACAATGCACTTTCAGCATGAACGTAAACAAATGAATGAGTAATACACATAAATTCCTTAGAGACAATTATATGTTGTTTAATTTAATTTATTTGCAACACGTATTATACATAAATTTCATTTTTCTGCAATCCTTCTCTATATGAACTTTAATTATGTCAAATATATCACACTTCTCCGTGGGTTCAATGGACTTAAAAAATTGGTAGAAAAGTTTTTTTCCTTCGCGTAATAATATAAAGAAGATATATATAACTTATACTAGGCAATGTTTATCATTTGAAATGTCACGTTCTTGAACTTGATCTGTTTGTTTTCATAGAATATTAAAAGTTTGGATATAATATTGTTTTAATACGGTTGAAAAATGTTTTGACGTAAAAGGATAATAGAGAGTTGACATCCCATTACATGGCTGTCAGGATGACTTTGCACATTCAACGGTCAGTCAATAAGGAATATGACGGCTTCATGAATACAACTTCCCTCCAAATGATAAATACACATGGCATTGTGACAGTTCGTTATCATCCACCTGTGATAATGTATTCATTCCTATTAACTTCTGAATAAATGTAGCAAACTTTATTCCAAGTTTCTAAATTATTTTCTGTGTTAAAGCACTGAAAATAATATAATATAGCTACAATAGCAATAAACTAGGAAGAATTTTATGTATCGCTAAGTAGATAACTGAATTACTTATTGGATTCCCATTCATTAACGCACTCTAACTGGCCCTAGCCTCATTTCATTGCATTCAGTTCAATTTTCCTACGATCCATTTACATATTATCCTCTCAAAGCATGCCTGTTTTAGCGAATTCTGAAGCAATGTAGCTATTGAAATTATTCTAATGAAAATAATTTTGAACAAATTTACATATATGTTATAGGTCAGTCTTGCTAGACATAAAAAAATTATCGACACAATAATTGAATATTTGCTCCGGGAAGATATCTAAGCCACAAAAATTCGAAAGTTAAGTTTTCAGTGAATTAGTGACATATCCGAAGAATATTACGTCTGGTGCATACAAAACTATCCCTGCTGTTTTCCAGACCCGTTTTATTAAGTTGGCATTCAAGTAAATAGTGTTCCATATTTAACAAAATGACGGAAGAAGTTAGTCAAGTCATTAGTAACAGTTTCACTCTCTTTCCAAGAGCGACAGACCTAGAAGGCCCTTGGCCTACTAGCCGGCAAATCCACATGTGTTAATCACAGAGGTAGACAATCATCTAGCCAGTGTATCGGTGACATGTGGTGAGCTTGTCGTGTCCCCCCGCCGTTATAGATGGTTTTCTCAACCTGGAGTCGCTACTCATTGCAGCTACCCAAATGCCTCACGATTCTGGGTGGCCACCGGTCCCATGAGGAAATTTCTTCCCCATGGAGACTCGAATCAGCGCAAGTCTCGTAGTTCTGTGCCAAAGCTTCTCCGACTTAACCACTTAGCTAAGGCACAGAACTAGTAATAGATTATGACTTGGATTTGTTTTCGAGGCAAATATTCAATTGTAGAAACTGTGTGTGTTTTTCTACGTGCGTCTGTTAATGCTTTAGCGGTCTCATTGTTTGTTCTTCGGAACCAAATTCGACAGACAGCTGTCAATTAATAAACTTAAAAAATCTGGTTCGAATTCCAGCATGAGTAGCAGTAGCTCACTTTATGCGAGTATGTAAATATCGCTCTAACGATACAAAAAATATTTATTTTTCGAAAGAAATTATATATATATATATATATATATATATGCCACTGATATAAAACGTGAAATATATTCTCAAAATTTCAGCGAACTTTGACTATTAGGAGTGAGGGTACCTGAAAGGCGAAATATAAAAAATATCTAGCTCTTGTTTCTTGTAACCAAACTTACTGTATACGATTCAATTAACATAGTAAATATATGTGTTAACTCCGCCATGGACGGTCCCAAGCCCGGATGAGAAAGGAGGTGTAATAACCTCATTAAAACACCAGGGTTCAGTTGGCTCCGACTGATAGTACTCTATAAGGGCCCCTAACCTGAGTTACGGCGAAGACCTCAACGGTAGAGCCGGCGTAGGAAGAATCCTTCAAGAAGGCGGATCTGGCGGAAGAGGCAACCCTATTTCTAAGGTAAACAGAGAAATGCTGCCTTGCGGTGAAGAGGGACCTTAAAAGCTATGAAAACCCAAACAAAAAATTTTCTCGTCCTCCAGGTTGGGGATTGATACGACGGCTAAGTTCCCGTTCATTGGAAAAAAAATATATGCTAAAAAACCCAATGACTTACAGCCGGACAGATTTAAAAAAAAGAATGTACGAAAAATGTTACGGTAACGGACAATGAAAATTGGAACATGGAACATACAGACATTAGGAAATAAATTTGGAGAGATATGTATAGAATTAGAGAATAGAAATTAAAAGTATTATAATATTATCGGAAACAAAGAAGATAGAAAATGGTACAGAAGATAAGGGGACGTTCATACGTTTCTATAGTGGAGTGCCTAAATATCAAAGCGCCAAGAGGGAAGTATCTATATTGGTAAAGAATAAAGTAAAAAATGTATTACAGATTGGGAACCAATAGATGATAATATAATAAGAATTAATATAAATTTTTATGTGCATAAATTCACATTTCTAGGTCTGTATGCAATTAGTGAAGATGAGAATAAGGTTAAAAAAGATGATTTTATTTAATAAATTAAACGGAATATTAGAAGAAATTGGAATTCGAAGAGATATCATTATTGAAGGAAATTTGAACAGTAGAACAGGAAAGCAAGAAATAAATAAAATAATATCACCATATGGAGAATATTCTGTAAATAATAATGTAAATAGAGTAATTTATATTTGTGACCAGAATTCATTAAGAGTTCTATATGGATATTACCAACATAGGGATATACATAAATTTACAATTTATCAAGATACACTTCACCAAAGGTCAATTATTGATTACATTAAACAACAATCAAGACTGAACACACGAGATGTAACAGTCTACAGAGGGGTAGCATTTGGTGATGTTTTGGTAAAGGCAAAAATCGTATTTCCTTTTATAACGAATGGGAGAGGTAATCAAATAGAGATTGATGAACTAGAAAAACATAAATAAACAATCCAATATATGATTTGAGGAGTTTTGAGGATGATAGCAGTATTCATTTATATAAACAGAGATTAAATGAGAAATTGACAGAAACAACATTTCATACTACACAGAATCAGTACCAATACATTTTAGACAACCTGCATGAAGCAGCAAAGAAGCTACAGGCGAGAAATTTGAAAAAAAAAATCTACATTATTTGGAATGAAGAAATTGAAAAAGAAATAAAACTGAAGAGAAATCTATATTTTAAATGGCCACAGACAAGACAACATAGAAGATAAAATAGTACTTCAAAACGTGCAAAAATCGAAAACAAGATCTCAAAAGCAAAAGACAATATTTGGGAAAAATATTTCAAAATATAGAAACGTTCATTGGGGGGGAGAGAGACATACGAAGGCTTGGAAAACCTTAAAAAACATTAGAAGAAATGACAACGAAATGTTTGAAATATATTAACTTTCAATCATGAGGCAGACACTTTAAGAACCTGCTAATAGAGAACAGACAATATTTTAAGGATATCGAGGAAAGAGTAAATGAAAACCTAGATGAATACATACATCTATACTCAAATATAGTAAAGGGTGGTGTGAATTCACTAAAAAATGGAAAAGCTACAGGAGGAATAACAACTGAATTGTTAAAACATGGACCTGAAAAGTTATATAAACTACTAAGAGATTTATTTGAGAAATGTTTAAATGGCGAAGATATGCCAGAATAACGGGTATATTCAAGAATATATTAAACGGGGACTAAAGGTGAATATGGAAAAAACCAAGTATATGCCAAGGAGACGTTTCAACAAGATTTGATACAGGAAGATGAAATTAACACATAGGGGATTAGACATAGTCTGGAGTAAAAATTACAGAAAGCACGAACAGGAAATAAGATCAAAGACAAAGTCAGGAAAATATGTAATATCTGCCCTGAATGGAATATTATGGGATAAACGTATCAAATTATAAACTAAAGTTAAAATTTTTAAAACAATAGTTAGAAGTATTATGACTTATGGTTCAGAGTTTTGGACCATAAATTATGAGATGAAAAGAAAATTAATGGTAGCAGAAATGGACTATTGGAGATGATCTGCTAGGATATCAAGGAGAATAAATTAGAAATGATGTTATAAAAGGGAATATGAATGTACAAAACTCAATTTTAGAATTTATCCAAGGAAAACAACTAAAATGGGTCGGATATATTAGGCGAATGGAGGACGAAAGTTTGCCAAGAAATAATGGAATGTACACTATCAGGAACGAGAAGGAAAGGATTTAAGGGATTAGTGTAACTTTGAAGGACTAGGAAACAGAGGAAAAAATGTGTTATAATAGAGGGGAATCGAGAAAAATTATAAAACGAAATTGAAGATAAATCAATGTATCAACATTGTTAAAACCTGAAATATATATAAATATATGTGTTCCGTATACAACCTAAAACGCACATTATATTCATCTTGCTGAATTTATAATAGTTTATTGCCTTCAAGGCGTTTCTTAGTGTTAATTTCCTTAGATACACAAAGCATTCATTTCAATATAGGACTAGATATTTTTAAATCTGGCAATTATAAACACTATGAAAATCATAATAATAATATAATCACCATCATCCAGGGTATTAAGCCTGTTGGCTCGTTCATGAAAGCTAGAATTGTGAAAAATTTTCAGTCAATAATAATAATAATAATATAATAATAATAATAATAATAATAATAATAATTCCCTCAGGGGTCGTCATCTAGGGGATATGTGGATAGCGACCACAAGGTGCACAAGCTGTGCAAAACATTTCTTCCACTTACTTGTGTTTTGCACTCTACTAACTTTACTATCTAACCTCTCTTGGTTAACTCTTGTTTTTTCGACCCCGACACCATTAGGGCATCCGAAGGCTAGGGAGTCTTTCCTTTCTTCCATTTCTTCTTTCCTTTATTTTCTTTTCTTCTCCACAAAAGCCTGACCACAGGCTATTAGATGGCAGCCCCATCACTGGTCTTGCCTTTAATTTGGCCAGCAACCAATCGAAGGGACTATTATTATGCTTTCAAGTCTTATACGAGAATTTCCCGGAAGGATCATGCTGGAGGGAAATTTTTCTATAGAATCGTAACAGGCATTGGCCTAATACATGGAAGGAAGAAGAAGATAATAATAATAATAACAATAATAATAATAATAATAATAATAATTATTATTATTATTATTATTATTATTATTATTATTATTATTATTATTATTATTATTATTATTATTATTATTATTATCAAACAGGATATTCCATTATTAACCTAAAGGATAGAGATACAGAGGGAAACCTAAACAACGCAGCAGAAATCAATAATATTTTGAGATACAGGAACAGGCTCAACTGAGCCTAAACTAGTTTACACCTAACATGTGCATTAGGATGAAGATTATAATTGACTTAATAGCAATAATTTATTCTAATAGAATGATTTCTCGCAATGAACATCACACACATTCAGAATATAAATTAGCAGTAATCTTAAAAATATATGTCATACGTAACATCACATGAAAAGCTACGGCTGGTTATGAGCAGACCTCGCTAGTTCATGGTAAATAATAATAATAAAAAATATATAATGATATCATTATTAATTTTAGGAGGATCTCGGGAGAGCAGGATATTGAGGTTATAGCATTTTCAAACAATTACCCGGTGATTTCATACGGCTTTGCAACCCCTTCAACCACCAAACACCATCATATACTCATTCCCCGGAGTGTCTCTGTCGGTTCCATGTCCTTGGAGGTCTCATGTTTTAGGCCACCAAGACACACTAAAGCAGGTTACACACATTCAAATGTGCGTACTAAAATTAAAATTAGGATCCAAAAGTTTGTAATGAAATATAATTTTACAAATAAAAAATATAAGTTTATTAAAATTATTATAAACACAATATATTAGCTTCAAGTTACAGACTTGTACATTGATCAGACCAAGTGATTAAATCAATAACACCCATCAATGTGTTATACAGTGAAATCATTTATAATTGGGAAACCTTATATTCCCTCTTCCAGGATTTTTATTTGATATGCAAAGTTAGAATAAACTATATATCGTAAATTAAAACAATACTTCCATTTAAATAATAACTAAACGTATTTAATTAATGGAGCGAGAAATAACTTTGCGGAAGTGCATAACAAACAAAACAAAACAATATACTTTAATGATAGTTCCGATTAAAGTCGGTAAAAAAATCTCCATCCCGTATTATTTACTGACTTCCATCTCAATTATAACTAACGTATACTCTTTTACTTTTACCATGTATTTCTTGTCCACCGCTGTGGTCTCGAGGTGCCTTGTCACGCAGCGTGCCCGGGTTCGATTCCCGGTCGGGGCAGTTTTTCTGGATGAGGTTTTTATCGGCGTTTTTCATCACCTGTTATACAAATGTCAGGAAAACCTTAAGGCCCAAACGGTACCAGAAATCATATGGCCATCATCATCATCCTTCACCGGTGTGGAAAGCAACGGGAAGCTACCACACCTACAACTCCCTAGTAAAGCTGCAAAGCATAGCATGAAAATGCTATGATTGCAGTGAAAGACCTGACCTAGGGTAGAATTACGATGGGTGGATGGATGTATTTCTTAAGGAAATGTCATAAATAATTATATGTTTTCTCATAATAATTTCAATTGTTTAGAAAATAACAATGCCACAAGTATCACTTACAGTTTAATAAAGGGCCAACAAAAATAATAATCCCTTTTCTAGTATAAACAACAAACCCCAATTTCAATTTTTTTTTTTTTTCGTAAATTAACAAACATCTTCTGGGTATCATTCCAGTCAATAAGCCCATTCTTCTTTTAACCTCTTTCAGCTTCCTTTTGGGACTCTTGTCAAAAAGGTTTCTATCGGGTTGAGATCTGATGTTTCTTATGGCTTTCGGATAGTTAAACCATCATATTCTGTTTTTGCTCTTCATAATTGTGTTGTTTTGGTAACAATTGAATATCTGAAAACCGAAGTTTACAGCATAATTACGTAGATTTTTCTGCGCTTTTAGGCAAACTCCATATTCCACTTTACGGTCAATGAAGATGATTTTACCTACATGGGATAGTGATATGCACACCCGTATTATCACGTTACCTGGACCGATCTAACCTTAGGCTGTAAATTCTAATTTTTCAAAGCTTCATTTGTTTTACGTCATACTATTACCTTCTTCATAGAAACTATAAAATATTTTCCCTTGGTTTTCCATTAAAGCGCAACATTTCACCGTTTTTATCCTTATTAGCATATTCTCTTACGAATATAAATATTTTCCTTGTATTTACTTCGCTTACGTATGAACATTTTCTTGCCATTGTATCTTTCTCTTCTGACAACAATTTGTACCACCTCTGGATTACCTTTTTGTTTCGAAACCTCTCCATATTTGAGAATATTTCGGTTTACTTATTGTATGGATCATTTTTAATCAGTTGTATTATAAAACGTTCTTACGTTCAGGTAATATGCAGATAATTCTCTTTGTGGAATGTATTTTATTTTATTTTTTTACTTTTTACAACAATTAATACACAAATGTTGACAAAATTTGTCGTGTCTTCTATTAGGCTTTGCATTTACCTTTTATATGTTGGTACATAACTTGGTTCGCAATTATTATTGCATTTTCTTGCCCAATTCTCATCTTAGAGGTATTATTTGTGAAATGGGAGAATATAAAAAAATATTAATTTTGTTCAAATCGGCACATAAAGTGACACCACTGAATCTACGTTTAAATTGAATCCCTTGCGCAGATAAACTGATTCAATTGCCCAATACTAAATTGAGCCACTCTCATGGCATTAGCTAGGAACGGATTTCAATCATCATATGATACTGATTTAAACAATTAAACGGTTTATTGCCAATTGAAAACTAATGCAAAGTTATCATTTTGAGCGCTTGTTACAGCGATTATAACTCAATTGTAAAATAGTGTTCTAAATACAGGGCGGATAAGACTGCCTCAATAATAAATTGATTCACTCTATATCAAATTACGAGTAAATCAGAGCACATTTAGTATACTATACTTAGAGTTTACAAACTTTATTCTAAAAATAAAAGTTTTAGTTTTTAAAAATGAAACTTTAACTCCAAAGTATAGAAAAGAAAATAAAAACAAAAAATACATAAGGAGAAAAAATTTATAAATTTCTGTTTATCTGGAAGAAGAAACGAAAATACAAATTTTAGGCACTTTTTAAAGCAAAATGTAGGAAATTAATTTTGCTTTTAAAAATTATAGAATTATTTATTATTATATACCATCATGGGGATCAGTATTTGTTCGGAAAATCAATTACAACACGAGTTCATATATATTCAAGTGTTAAGCCTGATGAAGTTCTGCTGTCTTTTGAAGGTAACATACAATTCTTCTTCATTCTGATTATATTCAGTTATGTGACCAGACATTCGCGAATTCTATCATTACGTTTTGGAGATGAAGTATATAAAGAATTATTTTCATAAATTTTCCTACACATTAAATTACTGTGTGATCTGTGAGGATGTACAAATCCATTTTTTTCAAAACATTCATTTGAGAATTTGTAAGTCGTAAATGGGCTACAGAAATAAATTGTATTGTGCTCTATTGCACGATATTTACTATAATGTGCCAAGTGCAGATAAGTAAATATATTTGGTAAAACAACATATGGATGATATGAGAAGAAGAATCCTAGCATAAGGTAAAATATAAATATCTTAATTATGAGATGTTAAAATAGTTTGTACTTAATGTCATTTTAAATTTAATTGGAGAATATGATGATTCTGAATCTTAATTAAGAATTGGAATCAGCTCAAGTAATCAACTGTATTTACAAAATTTATTTTACAAAAAAGGGTAAAATTAAAGGAAAATATTAGTGAATTTTTCTGAGCCAGATTCCGAGACGGTATCATATATCGGCTTTCCTAAAAACATCGTATTAAATTTAATTAATCGCTCATTTGGAGCAAGATTATCTAAATAGGTTAAAATCAATATAAATAAGTCAAATTTGGTCTGGCTTTATTTATACACTTATCATGAATTCAACGCCGGTATCAAAATATTGATATATATATATATATATATATATATATATATATGGTATGATAAGAAAAATAAATGCCTGGACGGGATTCGAACCCGGATCTCTGAGTCTGTACTTCAGCGTGATATCCATTACACTACCAGGCGAATCCAATTCAAACACTTATTTTCTTATATATGTATTATACTCTCCATTATTACTAGATGTCGCGAGAACACTGTCTTCACTGCCATCTAGTAGCTGACTATATCAAGTAAGCAAATTAAAGAGAATATATATATATATATATATTCATATAAAACTTCACTTACTCATACTTACTCACTGGCACTATCGAACCTGTAGGTTCATGGCCGCACGAACATAAGCTCTCCATACATCCCTATCCTGAGCTAATGCTTTCCAATCCTTCCCTGTATAACCTATTTCCCTCAAATCAAAGTTGATGTTATTCTCCCACCTCATTCTTGGTCTACCAACTTGGCGCTTTCCCTCTGGCTTTCCTACAAGAAGCTTCACTGTGCGTACTAATCATGACTAATAACTAACTGAAATAGCTAATTGTTTGTAAGCCGTCAACTATTGCAAGCTGCACGAAATGGTCAGGCTATACAATGGAAGTAGGATTTTATGTTTATTTCGCCCGGACAGCATTCATGCTTATCGTATTGTCACCATACTTTCAACTACAGCACAATTCGAAATACGGGACAATAAACCAGTCCATCGCGATACAAAAATAGGTTTACCTAGATCACCCGAAGGAGCTCGTTTTTCTTGCACTTAATATGATATCCATCTGAGTCCTGTCCATCAGGGTATAAACATTCGTCTCAAAACACGTAGAGAATGTCAAATGACAATAAGCACATACGATACATTAACGAAATTTTTAATGATGGAACTGTCATATCAGCTCGAAATCACAGATAGGACCAGAATCTGGCAACTCTGTACGAAGATGCTCACCGTCCAAAATCACCCTCATCCCAAATCAAAAAGTCCAAAAACGGCCAATGTTACTAAAATTTATGTAAATATCTGAAGGAGGCGGGTCCAGTAGCGAGAAAATATGAGGTTTCTTCCTAATTTGGAGCGTCGTATCGACACAGGAGATATCTCCCGTTAGGAGGTACAACACGTCGCTTAAGAAGACTTCTACAACCTGGAAATAGGATGCACATAAGTCCATAGTAAATTGCGGACTTAATTTATTTTGAGTTAAATTTGATTTTCTATCTAAGTAACAATATTGTATTAAACTTACATTGAGTGATAACGAACTACAATAATAAATATATGGGCGATAAAGTGTCCGTAAGCATATATCGGTAAACAACGAACTAAATAGTGGCCTAATTACTCGCTACTCGAACCACTACCTGAGGGTATAAGCTATGGTTGGACGCTAACAGATTGTATACAAAGTACTGAATAAAAAAAAACAATCATGTTGTGCTTTTCGTCAAACATTCGACTTATCTACTGCCATAAACTACCTTTAACCCTGTGTTAAGACCTTATTTGTTCTCCGACCCAATACGAACCAACCCTGAGTTAGCCCGGTGCGCCCGAATTCCTCAATCAACCAACCATTACCCTGAGAATTTAACCTGCATTAAAACCCTTCTACAAATTTAAAAATACAAGTGATTAGATATTAAAAGCTCTTTTCATTTAATATATTAGTTTTAATTCATAATAGTAATAATAATAATAATAATAATACTTTATTTATTCTGGCAGAGTTAAGGCCATAAGGCTCTCTCTTCCACTCAACCAGCACAAATACAAATAAATATTCGACAAATATAGATATACACTATACTAATTTTAAACAGTAAAGATACAATAAATGTAGCAATGTAAATGTCATGTACAAACAACATTTTATAGGGTAATAACAATAATGATACGATAATAATAATAATAATATAAATATGATATATTATACGGGAAACACCAATTAATATATATATATCTTACACTGGATAATAATGAAGTCGAGTTTAGAGCAAATATTAACTAGATTAAAAAAAAACAATATAACTGTTTGCTATAGAAAAATGTATTGACTCTATTCAAAAGAATGTTGATGTAGGGATTGTTTATGTCCGCGTCCTGTTTGGGTCTTCAAAAAAGTTGTAAATACATATATAATTTTAATTTAATGTAATTAGAACGAAAAAAAGCTCAATAATTTAAATTAATGTAAGAATGAAATTACTTACTTACTCACTGGCACTATCGAACCCGTAGGTTCATGGCCGCGCGGACATAAGCTCTCCATACATCCATATCCTGAGCTAATGCTTTCCAATCATTTCCTGTATAATCTACTTCCCTCAAATCATAGTTAATGTTGTTCTCCCACCTCATTCTTGGTCTACCAACTGGGCGATTTCCTTCTGGCTTTCCTACAAGAAGTTTCCATGCACGTCTCAGTCTACGAGACTTAACTGTTCTTATTATATCTGGCTTCCTATAAAGACCATGTAGTTCATTGTTATGTAGCCTTCTCCATTCACCTGTCTGTTCATCTCTCTTTGGTCCAAAAATTTTCCTAAGAACTTTATTCTCAAATACTCGCAATCTCCTTTTCTCCCTTAAAGTAAGAGTCCATGTTTCGCACCCATATAATATAACTGGTAGAATAATAGTTTTATATATTTTCAGCTTAACGTTTTTTGAAAGGAGTTGGGACATCAAAAGTCTCTGCAATGCATAATAGCACGCATTTCCAGAATTGAGCCTATGTTTAATTTCTGTGTGCATCGCATTCCTATTTGTGATTATTGTTCCTAGGTATTTGAATTCAGCCACTTCCTCAAAAATTTCCCTCATTTGTCCTTAGCTGTCCATTTCCCATTATATACTGAATTTCTACGTGTGACCATATATTTAGTTTTATTGATATTTACTTCCAGTCCCAATTTCTTAGTGTTATTCAATTGTGTGTGCGTGTTGGCCTTTAGTATCTCCTCGCTATCGGCCAGTAGTACTACATCATCAGCATAAACTAACAGCTTATTAATACCATTCAGTTGTAAGCCTTCCTCATTCTCTAAAGATTTAATGGCATGCTCTAATTGAACTAGATAAATATAACAATTTTAGATATGGAATATATATGTGTATATCATATGGGAGGCAAAATTATTAAGAGTCAATTTCCATGGACGATATTAAAGCTGTTAGCATAAGCAGTACGAACGACTCCTAAATTGGTGTAGTTAATCTTCACAGGTGATGTTAAATCTATTAGCTCCATCAAATTTCTTGACGCACTGATACCCAAGTCCCTTATCACTCTTTCACTATCCCTCACACTGTCCTGAAAATCATCCCCTTCAAATCGCCTTTAGAGGTAGTTAACCCAAACGGTCTACTGGCCAGATTGAGAGAGAAAGAGAGAGTGTTACATCAAGAGTGCAGGGAGGTTGTAACTCAATTTTAACTTGAGGGCTCCCTCCCACTCTACCTTACCTTCACTTGAGAGATCGGTTTGAATTTATACGGTGACTTCGTTGCAGGAAGCACAAGTTTGATGGAAGGGTCGTCCAAATTAATTCGCCACTACAACTTCTAAATTATTTTCTTATTTTAAATACTCTATATTTCAACACTAGTAAATTTTTGTTATTTTAAATACTCTATATTTCAACACTAGTAAATTTTTGTACCGTTGTTTTGAAGATAATATTCTGAGATAAGTGTAATGAAATTTCAATGCATCCTAATTACAAAATGCGAAAACTACGAAAAAATTAAAATTGTGTTTACAAATATTAAATAATCTACCCTTCACTCCTTACTAATTCCTTCTGTCCTTTCTTCAGTTTCTTTCTATTACACTGAAATCAGTTAATTGTCTTCTCATTATTTCTTATATTCTATTCTATGGTAATTCTGCCCGTGGGCAGGTCTTTCACTGCAAACATAGCAATTGCATGCTATGCTTTGCAGCTTTATTATTATTATCGTAAGTATTATCATTGTTATTATCGTATAAAATGTTTGTACATGAAATTTACATTGCTACATTTAATGTATCTTTAACTGTTTATAATTAGTATAGTGTATATCTATATTTGTCAAATATTTATTTGTATCTGAGCTGGTTGAGTGGAGGAGAAGGCCTTATGGCCTTAACTCTGCCAGAATAAATAACACATTATTATTATTATCTTATTATTATTATTATTATAAGGTATGGTAGTTTCCCGTTGCTTTCCACATCGGTGAGGGATGATTATGATGGCTGGAGATTTTCGGGGACCGTTGGGCCCTAAATGTCCTGACATTTGTCTTACAGATGAGTGAAAACCCCGAACAAAAAAAAAACTTTACCCAGATCCTGTCCCGACTGGAAATCGAACCCGGGCCACCACCTAACAAGGTAGCACGCTACCTCGATAACACTGCGGTGGACTCTTCTTACATAATTCAATTAATTTTCGTTCCTGTTTCACTCCTTTCTATTTTACTTTCATTTTCTCGTGCTAATAATTTCCATTCCTTTTCCTCCCCTACAAATGTATTTTTTTTATGTTTACATTTAACGAAAGTCTTTCACTATATCGAACAAAAATTAATTTAATATATTTGGAAAACAACCAGAATTTTATGCTCAATATTTTCGCGTTCGCATTCCTGTCTTACACGTGGAAAAACTTTAATAATTGAAGAATTATTACTGTAGGAATTTGATTCAATTTGGATTCTGATGTACAGAACGCCAACTTGTCTAAGAGACAATTATGTTAGTAATATCCGAGGACAATAAATATTGTACTATTGGTATCGTAAACTATGTGCCATTAGTTCGCTGAAGTTATTTTCCCTATGCATAAAAAAGAGTTTAAATTTAAAAAAAAAAGGACATGGGAAAATTAAGTTTCAATATCTATTATCTTACTTACTTACTCACTGGCACTATGAAACCCGTAGGTTCATGGCCGCGCGGACATAAGCTCTCCATACATCCCTATCCTGAGCTAATGTTTTCCAATCATTGCCTGTATAATCTACTTCCCTCAAATCATAGTTAAAGCTATTCTCCCACCTCATTCCTGGACTACCAACTGGACGTTTTACCTCTGGCTTTCCTACGAGAAGCTTCCATGCAAGTCTTTCATTCCCCATACGTGCAACATGTCCTGCCCATCGTAGTCTACGATACTTAACTGTTCTCATTATATCTGGCTTCCTATAAAGACCATGTAGCCCATTGTTATGTAGTCTTTTCCATTCACCTGTCTGTTGATCTCTCTTTGGTCCAAAAGTTTTCCTAAGTACTTCATTTTCAAATACTTGTAATCTCCTTTCCTCCCTTAAAGTAAGAGTCCATGTTTCACACACATATAATACAACTGGTAGAATCATAATTTTATGTACTTTCAGTTTGACGTTCTTTGAAAGGAGTTGGGACATAAAGAGGCTTTGCAATTCATAATAGCACGCATTTGCAGAATTGAGCCTATGTTTAATTTCTTTGTGCATCTCATTCCTATTTGTGATTATTATTCCTAGGTATTTGAATTCAGTCACTTCCTCAAAATTTCCCTCATTTGTCATTAGCTGTCCACTTTCATTATATAATGAATTTCTACATGTAACAATATATTAAGTTTTATTGATAGTTATTTCCAGTCCTAATTTCTTAGTGTTACTCAACAGTGTGTGCTAATTGTCCTTGCGTGTCTCCTCGCTGTCGGCCAATAATACTACATCATCAGCATAAACTAAAAGCTTATTAATACCATTGAGTTGTAAGCCTTCCTCATTATCTAAAGATCTAATGGCATGCTCTAGTACAAAATTAAATAGTAGAGGAGATAGTGCATCTCCATGCTTCAACCCGTTCTGGATTTCAAAATTGTCCGAAAACTGTTTGCCTATATGCACTCTACTCTTTGTGCCATTTAGACACATTCGTTAAGTCTAACTAACTTTTTAGGAATTCAAAACTCCAACAGGATACTATATAACTTCTCCCTCTTAATTGAATCACATGCATTTTTGAAGTCTACATATAGTTGATGTACTGTACCATTATATTCCCATTTATTTTCTAAAATTTGTCTTATACTAAAAATCTGATCTGTTGTAGACCTGTTTCTTCTAAATGCAAATTGATGATCCCCTAGATTGTCATCAATATAGGGAGTAAGTCTGCTTATTAATATATTTGTTAGAATTATGTACGAAGTTGAAAGTAATGAGATGCCCCTGTAGTTGTTGCAATCAGTTTTATCTCCTTTCTTATAAATTGGTACGATAATTGATTCCTTCCATTCATCAGGAAGAGCTTCTTTTTTCCAAATCATACTAAGCAACCAGCGTATCTTTTCCATGAATTTTTCTCCTCCTGATGTTATCAGTTCTGCTGGGATCTCATCTGAACCTGATGCTTTATACATCTTCAATTTTTCAATCACCATATCAACCTCTAATGCACTTGGTACTGCGTCTAGCATTTTTGCTGTCTGTAAATTATCCTCCTAAATTTCCTGTTCTCTATGTATATTTAATAGCTGATCAAAGTAACTTTACCACCTATTTAATATACTCCTGGAAACTGCAATCATATCCCCATTTTCATTCCGAATTATGTTTTATTAGCCTGAAACCCTTTATTCTCTATACTAATTCCCTGATACAATTCTCTAATGTTCCTATTTATTGCATTCATTTCAAGATTATTAATCTCCTCTCTCAAATATTCCCTCTTTGTACTTTTTAGTAACTTGGTGGTTTCCCGTCTAACACTACCCAATTGCTCTGAATTTACCTCATTTGGCTCGTGTACCCATTTAATTTTCGCTAGTTTTCTTTTTTTACAATGTCGGCATATTCCTCACCAAACCATTTCATGCTTTGCCTCTCTTTTAAACAACCAATGCTTTCTGATGCTGAAAATTTAATAGTATCTTTTATAGCCTCCCATTCTTCATTTATATCAGTTCCTTCTTCGTTAGCCACATTTTCATCTGAAGATTCCAGTACTTCAAATCTATTAGCAATTTTGATTTGGTATTCGTGCCGCATTTCATCATTTTTAAGTTTTTAATTCAAATTTTACAGAAATATCTTTAGCGTTTTTTCCTCTCATAAGCGATAGCCATTGTCTGATTTTTACTCTGACCAGATGATGATCCGAATTGCAGTCTGTCCCTCTAACTGATCTAACATCAATGATGCTACTGTGCCAGCGTTTATCCACTAATACATGATCTATCTGGTTCCGAGTTTCTCCATCTGGGGACGTCCAGGTGTATTTATGAATATCCTTATGCTGAAATGTTGTGCTCTTAACAATGATATTCTTTGATGTGGCAAATGTGACTAATCTAACTCCGCTGTCGTTACTATCTTCATGAAGACTGAATTTGCCTATTGTTGGTTTGAATATATCTTCCCGCCCCACTTTTGCATTAAAATCTCCTAAGACAATTTTCATATGTACATTTACAATTATAAAATCACGTCGTTTACCCTTTAGAATTATGTATGATATCCTATCACTAACAACTTTAATATCTCGGATAGCGGATAGGATCCTCCTTCTGACTAAGAAACCCGTTCCAAGAGCAGATCTTTCTGCACCCCCATTGTATAATGCAAAGTTTCCTGATTTTTGACTACTTTCTCCTGGCCATCTAACTTCCTGTAAAGCGACTATATTCAAGGGCAATTTATCTAATTACCCCGTTAATATTTCTAGTGCCCGCTATTGTATAAAGTTCTAACACTCCATGTTCCTAGGAACATGTCCATGTGTTTGAGCCTTTGGCATAGGTTTCCTGAAGTAGTCCCCGCCCGGAGAACCGAATGGGGGACTATTTGACCTCCAGAATATTGTACCCAGTTGAACCCATATCCGCATTTCTTGACGGTTGTATTTTTACGGTGAAAGATCGTCACTCTTTCGACCAAGGTACTTTTTACGTCTGGCTTATCACCTTCGACCAGTCCGGCATTGGTAACCATATTGGCAGCAATGCTACCGCCGGCATAGCTCTCAGGATCATTTAAGCACGCAAGCCTCTCCACCACGACAAGGTAAAGATACCATGGAGGGTCAATATCTATTATCAACCTAAAAATCAATGAAACTATTTTTACACATGATGTAATTTACGTAAGTGGGTTGGATGCACATCATCTTACGAAACCACAAATTTATTACTTATTATTTTATATTTGTGACAATTCCATTTTACTTTTTATGTGTTTGCACAGAATTGTCTCAATACATATGAATTTAGGCCTATGTTTACAATTATAATAATTGATTCACACACATATATGTGTGTGTGTGTGTGTAATTGAATTCCATTTCTGAAGGTTAAACATAAACATTTATGTATATATATATATATATATATATATATATATATGTTAAATTCATATTGAGAAGTTGAAGCTGTTACTATAATAGAAATAAGTAAATTAATTAACACAATTAAATTATTGTAAATCAACGGTAAACGGAAAAAAATTGCTGAACCGGGAATCGAACCCCGAACGTTTAGCTTTCGGTGCTAATTCTCTGCCCACTGAGCTAGTTCAGGCTTCATTCCCATTCAAGCAGAAATCCTTCCTTTACCTTACTCTACTGGGCCCACATTCAATTGCAATGAATCATCATTCACAAATACACAATGAATGGCTTCTACCTGAAGAAGACATGAAGGGACTCCACACAGCTATAGAATTATTCATTAAATTAATATCGAGAAACTAAAGCTGTTACTATGATAGAAATAATTAAATTAATGAACACAATTAAATTATTGTAAATCAATGATAAAGAGATTTTTTTTGCCTGAACCGGGAATCGAACCCCGAACCTTTAGCTTTCCGTGCTAATGATTCGATTCCCGGTTCAGGCAATTTTTTTTCTCTTTACAATTGATTTACAGTAATTTAATATATATACACACGCGCGCTCTCAATACATCTAGGATTTACTTTTACTTAAAAGTTCTTCAATCAACGACATATCATAAATATAAATTAAATAGTATTTTTAATGTATTTAATGATCGAAGTCCTCTTTAAATCGACAGACGATTCATAGCATCATAAGGCTATCTTATATCATTTGGTTTTGAACTAAGAATTTTATGGATTAATAGTATATATCGCTTTAAGGTTCTGCAATTAATTTTACGTGAAAGAATAAATAAAACGAATTAAATTCGAAGTCTTTGAAATGTTACATCATGTGGAAGAACTTGTGTCTGCCTATTTTAGTGACTATTTTGTATTTTTAAACGCTTTATGAATTTACTCTGCTTAAAACTAGAAAAATTGTTTATTGGTATCTAAAATGTTTACATGAAAATCCAATTTTAAAGTAAATTTACATAATTCATCCCAGTAACTCAATGTTATTATATCCTGTTAGTTTATGCTCATGATGTAGTACTATTGGACGGTGGCGAAGAGGTATTAATGGCCAACACGCACACACTACTGAATAACACTAAGAAATTGGGACTGGAAGTAAATATAAATTAAACTAAATATATTGTCACACATAGAAATACATTATATAAAGGAAATGGACAGCTAATGACAAATGAGGGAAATTTTGAGGAAGTGGCTGAATTTAATTACCCATAAACAATCATAAATGAGAATGAGATGCACAAATAAATTAAACATAGGCTCAATTCTGGAAATGCGTGCTATTATGCATCCATTACAGGGACTCTTGACGTCCCGTATTGTTTCAAGAAACGTTAAAATGAAAATATATAAAACTATTATTCTATCAGTTATATTATATGGGTGTGAAACATGGACTCTTACTTTAAGGGAGGAAACAAGATTACGAATATTTGAGAATAAATTTCTTAGACAAATTTTTGGACCAAAGAGAGATGAACAGACAGGTGAGTGGAGACGACTATATAACATTGGACTACATGGTCTTTATAGGAAGCCAGATATAATAAGAACAGTTAATTCTCGTAGATTGAGATACGTTGTACATGTGGCACGTATGGGGAATGAAATACGTGCATGGAAGCTTCTTGCAGGAAAACCAGAGGAAAAACACCTAATTGGTAGGCTAAGAATGAGGTGGGAGAGTAATATTAACTATGATTTGATGTAAGTAGATTATAAAGGGACAGATTGGAAAACATTAGCCCAGGTTCAATATTGCCTTCAGTTAGTTAGTTAAGAGTTTGCTGGACTATGGAACCCTTCGGAATATTTCGATGAATTCACGCCCTCGTGAATTACGAAGTTAATGATCTCAGTTCCTTAAACAGTTGGTTAATAGTATATTAGGATGCGAAGTTGGGAAATGGTTTAGTACAGAAGCGAGGAAATGTCTAAAAACCGAGAGATAGCAAGGTTTTTAATTTTCGAGATTCTATAAAACACTTCACAAACGTGTATTGTACATTACTTTTTGCGCGATGGTATTTTTAAAATAGTAAATAACAGTAAAAGAATAACATCTTTGTTGTAAATATTTGCGTTCATCATATTTAATTGACTAACATTAACAGTGTTAGAAATGAAAATTGGAAATTGGCCAGTCTGTTTCCAGAATAGATCCAGGTGGAGAATATTTTTGAGGAGACCGTAACTTCAACGAGGTTGTATTCGCTCGCTAAAGAAGAAGAACGTTAACAGTGTGAGTTGAGACTACAGCAGGCCGTAACACCAATCAGTCTAAAATAGCTGCAAGTACGAATTTATTGTTTTATATTGTTTCAAATAAAGTTCGGTTCATTTAAATGGCAGTGGTTTTACTTCCCTCACGAGGTTTTAATATGTAATATTACAGTATATTTATTTAAGTTGGCAACCCCGAAATGCAGAAAGTTGAACTTTCAATCATTGTCGCCATTGCTGTAAGTTTGACAAAACACACTATCACACAAAAATAAAATATTAATGCACCATCAGTGCTCTACAATCAATTTGTACAACCAGTGAAGCAGTTTAATTTGAAAGAGAGCTGCAGGGCACGTAGAAGAAGCATGGAAAGGTAAGTGAAGGAAACCAGAAACCAGATTGAAATGAAGCAAGTAACAAAGAAAAACGTTTCCAGAATAAATGACAGGAGAATAAATTAAAAAGGTCAAAGAAGATAGCAGAACAATTGAAAGCTGAAACAAAATAAATTGCACATCGAACGAGATACTGGTGTCTTTTAAATTAAACGATTCAATGAATTCGAAATTAAACTTGCTTCAATTCTATTTATATTTTGTCCTTTAAGTTACATCAGTTGCTATCTGCCATCCCACCACACCAAATAAATGTAGATAAAACAGTTGTCTTTCATTTTCCCAATGCACTTCAGTGAGTGTAGAACGATATAGTACAGTTCAACATGTTTTCGGGAAGTCCAAAGCATTGCCAATAGATAAACTTTTTTTGTAAAAAATGTATTTTTCATGTGTTTCGTGGTACGTTTAACATTAGTATAGAAAACCGTTACACAGTCACTCTATTTGAGCCATGACAAACAAGTATAAATGTCTACCCATTATTACACAGGTATTAAGTTAGTATGCAGCGTCTACCCTTTATAAATAGGCTACTACATGGTATATAAAAATTAATACAGCATTTGAAACGTTTTAAAGTATACGTTAAAAGAAGCAGTAGAGTCTAATAAACGCAAGTCCTCAAACGGGTCATGTTCGAGATAATTTCATATGTGTAATTACACGCCATCACAGATTACATTAAGAAACGTCCGAAATAGTAACATTTATTTTAAAAGTAAACTTTTGTTTAATTGCCAATCTATGTTGCTTTAAATTTCGCTCATTGCTTAATCTACCAAGGAATACAATCATTACTCTATATGATCTACAGTACCTGTCAAATGAGGTATTGAAAGTGTCGCCCATGAATCTGGTTGTAATATGGACTCGTCTATGCAGCGAGTTTCGAATTCTTTGAAACACCCACGGACCATCTCGGAATTCTTGAAAATCACTTTTCTCTCCTCCAGTACTTCAACTGTATAAACGGGAGTGCTGTATACAACAATTTTGAGGTGACCAAATGCATAAAATTCCAAAGAGTTTAGATCAGGTGATGGAGTCCAAGATACAGACCGTCCGCGTTAGAGGTCGTATTATAGGATGAACAAAATAAACCGTTGTTTTATCATGCATATACCACATATACGGACGTATCTCAATAGAACATCCACAAGGTATTCTAGAAGAATCCTCCGCAGAATCCAAATATATCTCTGAGTTTTATTGAAGAATGTGAGGCCCAACGAGACAATCACCAAGTAGCCTCTAAGCACACATTCTACGAGAAACTATGCTGTTGCGGTGACTAATGAAGAGAATGTCAGTTTATTTCGCTCCAAGTATGTGTATTTTGATAATTTTAAATACCATCGTGTCTGAACCTCGCTTCGTCGGTAAATAAAATATTATTTGTAGAATGACGATAGATAGACTGAAGCCTCTTGTTCCGTCCAAAATTCACTCTAGGATCAACGTCTGCTTCACTGAGACATTTAACTATTTGGAGGTGGTAAGTATACAGCAAATTGCGATGTAAAATTCTGCAAACACTTTTGTACAGACATTTCTGTTGCAATTCATCTCGTTGGAATTCGTGGAGATATTTGTACTGCTTCCAACAGCATATCCTCAACATCAGGCGTAATGCATGTAGACCGCCCTGCTTCCGTGCTAAGTATGAAACTATCCTGTTTTATTAGGCGCTCTTCAATCGTAGTAAATGCGCGACTTTTCGGGTGTCTTCGAACAGAGTATTGTTGACTGTACAAATATGCAGCCTCCCGTGCATTGTCGTTAGCCCTACCATAGATGAAATGTATGTCCGCATACTGTTCGTTGCTGTATGTTTCCATTATAAGTACGTAGAATTCAGAACCCTCACAAAATTTCATTCCATGAAATTCCATTTTACTAGCCCTTCATTAAGAATTTAAAACACTAATTGATTATCAAAATATTAGTAAAGGAAGAACGTTTATTTTCATTTCATTATTCTCGATTATTATATTCAACAATTTTCTAGGTTTATTCGCATATATATATGTATATATATATATATATATATATATATATATACTAATTCTACACATATAACAAATTTATCATTAACCTTGTCCCTTTGATTAACATTTATATTCTTCGATAAATTAATAACACTCAATATATGTATTTGCCCATTTAGTCTCTGAAGGCACGCCCCTCGTATTATACCATTTATGATTTGTATCGAAACAATTAGAAATATAATTCGACGAGGAACTTCAGCTGTCCGGCTCGCAGCCAATATGTTTGCACGGACCTAATACTATTCAGACAAGTGATCTGACAGTGTACTGTATTGTCTGTCGTACATGGTTTGATTACAACTCCACATTTTGGCAAAATTCAGTTTTCTAAACGAGAGCACATCTCGGACCGCTTTTAAGTGCGAAACGAATGAAGCATTATTATGATGTTTACAACACACGATGTCAGTGGCGGCTAATAACCACAATTTTGCAATAATAAATCTGCACACAGTTTGTTTGCGAACCCTTGTTTACTGTGAACCTTTTTACTTATATTGCCATATGCTTTCAACCGTTTCAGTTTGCGCTGTAAATTTTGATACACCCTGTCTATTGTAACAAATAGGATGTGAGTTTATACTGCCTTCCCTTAACACTTATAAGGAGTTCACAACGTGTACAGAACCAACGCGGCATAGTAACTTTTACAGATAAACAAAATATCAATCAAATTACACTAAATACGTAAATGGCTACGAAACGAAAATGAAGATAATAAGAAACTAAAATTATTAATACAGTTGTGCAAAAAATATAAAACAATTAAGTTCTTCCGCATACAAAACGAAACAAGAGATGAATGACTAAAAAGTATTACATTCATTGTGCAGAATACACAAAAACAAATGATGTAGGTCCTAATAGTATACAACAGGAGAAGAATCAAACATTACTTTTTGGTTGCATAGTAAATTAAGATTTTTATAATAGATTATGAATGTCCGTTGAATCACTAGATAAAACATTTATATTATAAAATTAGTACCTTATTCTGTGTCTTTCTCAACCATCAGCAATCTATTATATATAAGAGGCCTTTCGAAAACAAAGTTTCATCTTCTATTAGTAGTTTGGTACTAACTGTTAATAATAATGATTCTGTAAAAGGGGCTTTGTTCACTGGGTAGGTTCTCATTTAAAATGTGTTTGTTCGTGGTTTCTTTTATGATTTCTTCCTCTTCGACAACTTTGACTTTCAACTAATCGTTCTCTCTGCGTAAGGACAATAAACAATTATCTATTGTGGTAAACTGATGACCTGCTTCCATTTCCTGTTTAAAAAAGCTTGATTTTGCCTTCATTATTTACATAATATATTAAAAATTCATTACATCTTGTAAAACATAGAATATTTTACAGTTATTTTATATTAATTTATAAACTTCTTTACTTTTTTTGTATGTCCATTTATTCTGTTCTATTTAAAATTATATTATTCAGTTCATTATTTGTTTTATAAACAATTTATATATACTTAACATATTTTGAAGATGTTAGCCAGTTTTGTGATTATAAACCTTTGTATGTTAGTGATAACCATATGTTGTAATTTTTATTAATTTCCCTACTTAATGTTGTTATTTCTTCCTTTTTTCGTTTAGAAATTAGTTTGTTAATCGTTTCTTTACGCCCATTTTTAGAAGCTAAAAGGTTTATATAATTAAATTCCTTATTGTTATTTTCTGGATAAGTAGTAATTCAATCATTCTGTTAATTAAGCTTATGGAAGTACTTTTGTTGTTGTTGTGGAGGGTATTTGGAAGTTTTATGAATGACAATTGTATTTCTAGTAGGTTTTCTATACATGTCGATGTAGAAACTTCTGTTATTTCAAGAGTTTGTTAAAGTAGTATATAGATAAGTTTCTGTTTGTCTATTAAAGAAGGGGAAATTTGACCTTGGAGATGATCCTAGTTCAGGGCGCTCGGACATGTCAGTTGTCGACAAGAACATCGACGCTGCCAAGAAACTGCTGGAGATACAGAAAACGAATAACCTATCGGCAAATAGAAAAGTCCCTCCACATTCCTGCACAAGCCATTCATAAAATTGTACATGTCGCAGATTAACTTGTATATGTTCCCCATTTCATTGCTGAGGGACGGGTGGTACTACTATTACTAGTGTGGCATTGTTAAGAAGGTTTGTTCACTGTGGGTGTCACATGCACTTACTGAGGAGCACAAGGGCAACGTGGCAATTCGTGCTAAATGATGTAGATAAAGTTTAATAACTAAATGTCACTATCGAATCAGACTTAATGGCGGACCGGTATATACTCTCAGTAGAACTCTATCCTGAGCTAACGTCCTCCAATTATTTGCTGTGGGCTTATAAATTACCGCATCAAGTCATGATTAACATTTTCCCACCTCATCCTTGAACTACCTTCTGACTAGCTTCCCTCTGGTTTAACCACAAGTTTTATGCCCCTTTTTCATTCGTCATTGGTGTCACATGTCTAGTCCATCCAAGTAGATGAGACTTCATTGTTCTTTACGTCTGAATTTCCAAAAATGTCAGGTAGCTCACTGTTACGTAGTTTTCTCCATTAACGTGCCTGTTCGTCTCATTGGTCCAAATATTTCCTTAGCACGTGATTTTGTACTCGTGATCATTTCTCTTCTCTTAAAATGTAGACTATTTTTCATAACTGGAAAAATAACAGTTTTATAAATCCAAGTTTCATATCCTTTCACAGGAGCTGGGATTTCGACGATTCATAGCAGTTAAATTATGAAATTCCGATTATGGGTTCCTTGTTAAAATTCTTAATTTTTCGTCCTGCATTACATACTAATTTTTGTTTATGTTGTTTCTATACACTCTCCATACCATTTACCTATTAAGGAAAAATCACCAGCATCGCCAAAATTTATAAATATGTGAATTAAAAGCTCTACAGTTTAGGCCGCAAATGTTGTTTCTTCGAAACCAAACTTGGCATAAATTAGGTAATTAAAACGATTGGTCCCGTTAGTTAACCAGGAAAAAATAGGTGTAAGGATTCACCTTAATCGAGAATATAAAAATTGCTCTAGCTGTCGTAATATACGATTTTATATATCGATTCTCAGTATGTGCTACAATAATAACTTAGAACCGAACATCAACGAATTCCGACCATTGAAAGTATAGATTTACTTGAAGCTTTTCTCAATGTACATTATGCTTGTATTGGCAGTCTATCCTCTCAGTTCTAATAGTTTATAATAGTTTTAATAAAGTCATTAAAAATAAAGCGGTAAATATATTTAAACTGGTTATGCAACAATAAGCCGTGCACCTATATTCCGGAGTATTCCCATATATATATATATATATATTAGAACATGTTACAAATAAGGAAATTAGAAACATAATGGAAGCAGAAGAAAGCATAATTTAAAGAATTGCCGAGTAGGAATTAAAGTGGTTGGGACATATTTTAAGAATGGAAGATGAGCGATGGCCGAAGCATCTATATCAATGGCAACCGACCAGAAAGAAGAATAGAGGGAGACCAAAGCTAACATGGAAGGAAAACATGAGGACAGTAATGCAAGCAAGAGGACTAAGCATTGAAAAGGCCCAAGATTATAGGCTTTGTAGGCTTGGCACGGGAAGACGGCAGCAGCTGTAAAAATTAGAAGATATATATCCATCCATAGTAATTCTGCCCGAAGGCAGATCCTTCACTGCAATCGTAGCATGTGCATGCTATTGTTGGAGATTTACTAGGGAATTGTAGGTGTGGTAGCTTCCCGTTGCTTTCCACACCGGTGAAGGATGATGATAATGATACTAACGATGGCCATATGATTTCGGGGACCGTTTGGGCCTTATAGTTTTCTTGACATTTGACTTACAGGTGAGGAAAAACCCCGATAGAAATCTCACCCAGAAAAACTGCCCCGACCGAGGGTCGCATCCGGGCCCACTGCATTACAAGGCAGCACGCTACCTCGAGACCACAGCGGAGGACAAGATATATATATATATATATATATATATATATATATATATATATCCACGACACATGCCGCACTATGGATGTATAGTGTAAGTATAAAAAATCATCGATAAAATAAACCAATATTTCGTACTCACCAGTTCTACTCTGCAAGGCGATGTCAACATAATCTTCTATTCACATCAAGTACAATGCCACGTAAACTGTAAGCTCTTACTATATATTATAATTATTTTCACAGTCGGGAATTGCAATGTACGAATATGTGCATACGTAGATTATCAAAAGAAGAAGTCTGTATTTCCTACGTCATATTCTTTACATTTCTCAACGTCACCACAACTAAAAACAAAAATTTGTTTATGACAGGGAAGCACAGTTTTCTGTGGTACCACTACAACATGGCAATACACAACTAGTAACTATGGCAAGCGAACCTACTTTGAATCTCTAGAAGTTTGCAGAAAACAGTACTAAGATTGGTGTGGATGAAATGACGTCATAAATATGTAGTAAAGAGTCTTACTAACGTTAACAGGTGTAGGCCTATTACTGCACCGAGTTGCGCTGCCTATACTAATTCCGGAGTAAGTTGCATTAGTATTTAAACTTACATAAGGTATTACTGCGCCGAAAACAATATATTGGGGAACTGGATTGTGTACGAAAGTATCAAAGACACAAACATTGTTCTTAGGCAACATAATACTTTACGGATAATAAGACTGAATACAGTATAAGATAGGTATAATTAGCAACTTCCTGCATTTCTTATTTATTTATAACAAAGAAAAATCTCGTGAAAAATAATTGTACCTAATCAGAGTCAGATAAGATGTGGATCCTCCACTTCTCCTCCTCTTTCTTCACAGCTGGTTTTTCCTGGTTTCAGGTTTGCGGCATTTACACTTTTCCCTGGTTTCGATTGGAAATCTCTTATTTAAAATTCCATAACATCAGAAAGTATACTCCATGTTGACTGACCTATAAATTCTGCTGTTATCTTCACGACATTCTGAATGACAAATGTGGGATATTTTTCACCAAACTGTTTGAAAACATTAATAAAATTTTGTTGATCTTTTTTAAGACTTTCCTTCCGATATTTTACAAATTGAACAGAAGCGGCCATTTTTAAAACCGATTGAAATTCCAATGTATTGAGCATGCGAGGCGATAAAACAACATATCCTTATTTAATCAATTAAAATTACTGTTATTACATCTTTCAACATTCTCCCGTATGACGTTTGTTGATATACGCTAGATAATATACATTTTTATTTTATTTATTTCAGGTATTAAAGAGCAAATACATTTTCTCTACACGCTCAAAGCTGAAAACGTTATTCGACCAATGAAAACGCAATCACACATCTTGTTTTTTTTCAGTACAAATGGTTCTTAGCTCGCAAAGAGTACTAATATTAATGGTTATGCATGACTTGTTTTCTCTGCTGTCCGACGCTTTTATATAAGCTTGCATCTTATATGAAGTTTCCCCAATCTAACAAAAATAACTATACATATTCGTAAACTAGCACAATGGGGTAATGTTTTCGACTTCCTGAGGAATTTGTTTAGTACACACAGTCCCTGCGTCATTGGCTTTTATATAATTGACATGAATAATGTCATGTCACTTACTAAGCCCAGAAAATTGGATAAACCTGAGTAGATTTCTGGACAAAACGTGGAAAATAAGAACAACACTAATTCAGGAATAAATAAATATGTTAGCAAATTGCAATGCCATTAATTCTTAATAATTCTACATAACTAAGTTAATGTATAATGTAATTGTATTGATATCTAATTGTAATATTATTGTGTTTTTTTTTGTTTTTTTTAAACATCAACTCATTGTAACGGACTGTCCACAGCACGTACGGCTTACTGCCCGTGCGATCCATATTTGTAAATAACATTGTATGTATCTTACTTTCAGTTTAATAAAGTCTTTATGTGTGTATGTACTAATCTATACTCGTTCAAGCTCTCGTGGGGACAAGGTTGCTACGTATTAAGAGTGACCTAATCTAACTAATTTATTTACCTCTACGTCCCTACAGATCTCAAAAAGTGACATGTGGTAAACCCATCGTCTTAAACAAACAACTAAAGTAACTGTAAAGGGTAACGCGGTTAACGTTTGTTCAGGGGCCCCTATTTAGAATTTGAGTTCATTTACGAGCAAAAAAATCTTTGGACTTGGGTCCCACGAATTAAAATACCTCCCAAATGACCTCCATTGGAATTTTCAATTCTAAAATAATCCTGAGTCCAGCTAGGACCCTCGATACCAGCGGCACGAAATATAACTCCTAGACCACTGAAGCTGATATACATTATTTAGGCATATACAACATATACCTATGTATAATAGGTACAGGTATAAGCCTCAACGCTTCAGATTCTTGTTCGGCAGGTACCAATTTTAAATCCCGCATTTAGTCAATGTGAGTGAGTTTTTTCCCACTTTTTTAAACATTCTGTTGGAATTTAATTACCAAAATAATTTTAATCATTTTCACTATTCTGTAGTATAATAGTCCACCGCTGTGGTCTCGAGGTAGCGTGCTGCCTTGTCACGCAGCGGGCCCGGGTTCGATCCCCGCTCGGGACAGGTTTTCTGGGTGAGGTTTTTATCGGGGTTTTTCCTCACCTGTAAGAGAAATGTCAGAACAACTTTAAGGCCCAAACGGTCCCCGAAATCATATGGCCATCGCAATCATCATCATTCATATTCATCTTATCATCATCATCATCATCCTTCACCGGTGTGGAAAGAAACGGGAAGTTACAAAACCTACAATTCCCTAGTAAAGCTGCAAAGCATAACATGAAAATGCTATGATTGCACTGAAAGACCTGCCTTCGGGCAGAATTACTATGGATGGATGGATAGTATAATAGGTCCACCGCTGTGGTCTCGAGGTAGCGTGCTCCTTTGTCACGCAGCGGGCCCGAGTTCGATTCCCGGTCGGTACAGGCTCCTGGGCGAGGTTTTTTCGTGGTTTTTCTCACATGTAAGACAAATGTCAGAAAGCTTTAGGCCCAACGATCCCCGAAAATCATCCGGCCAACATTATTATCATCATCATCCCTCACCGGTGTGGAAAGTAAAGGGAAGCTACCACACCTATAATGCCCTAGTAAACTGCAATGAATAGCAAGAAAATGCTATGATTGCAGTGAAAGACCTGCCGTCGGGCAGAATTACTATAGAACAGTGTAATAGAATTTTGACAAAAATACACTCCGTAAATATAGAATTCATCACCTTACTGTACATAAACAAAGCTTCCTTGGACCTTATGACCTTACCGCTAGATATTTAAACGTTTTTAAATAAACATTCTGTGAAAAATATACTAAACCTTATGACGCATTCATACGAATATGCCCGAGTACTGGCGATCGTAACCGAAGTAAAAATTCCGATGTGACAAGCGAACATCATTTTCTGCTCGTAATTAAATTGTTCTGTGAAAAAATCGGATGCGACATTTCTATAAAAATCGAGTTAGTAATGAACTGGTATTTTACATGGATAGCTGTATCTTTCAATTAAAGCTGGACATATGCGAAAGGCAATGTGTTCCGAAAATAATTTCAGATCAGAATTTTAATTCCTGTATCGTAGTTTATTACGTTACTCAGACTGGGTTCACGACATTAGGCAGATAATAGAATATTTATACAAATATTGGTCATTAAAAAATGTGGCTGTTTCATTCTAAACCACGCAGAGTATTCTCATGTGCATAGGATTACCTAAGAAGTGACCCCGAACTGAAGGTATTGTGCGCTATAAAATATTGGCCTCAGTAGATATTTTAACCAAATGCTTTCATGGCTTCATAACTTAGTGCAGAGCCACGGGACATCCGATGGTTCGAGTCTCCGGAGGGAAGAAATGTTCTCATGGTTTTTCGATTCGTACGCGACCTGTGTCCACACGGCATCGTGAGGAATTTGGTTACTGCAATCAGGTTGAGAAAACAAGTTATAACTATTAAAAGATCTCATATCACCTGTATAGGGGCTAAATGATTGTCAGCCTCTGTGATGAACACATCTGGATGTGATGCCAACAACCTTATAGGCCAATTGCGCCACGGAGGATGAATATATATATATATATATATATATATATATATATAGCATTGATCAGAAAAAATTATCAAAAATAGAAAAAAAATACAAGTGTTGATAGAAAAAAGCTAAATTAAGTGTTCTAATGCTACCGACTGCCATATTTGTGCTTCATGTTCCGTATTGAGTGTATGGGTGGCGTGTTAATGTAGTATATATTAAATTTGCACACTACGTCAACAGACCACTTTACGTACTATCCGACGCAGAGGAATATATACCTATTTCGTTTGTGGATGATTTGCGAACTAATGACATGTCATCCCACGTACATTCGCTTCTCGTCAGCTTGTAGTGTGGTTGTGGGGCAGCTATTACCATAAGTAAGTTGGGTAAGCGCTTCATTTGCTATTTGTTCTGACTATACATAGTTTGTATCTACGTCCGTGCGCCGTAGCAACAGTGCTGCTCTGACTGAAGGTAAACGTTCCGTTGTGTAGTATAATAGATTATTAATTCTCCTATTCTGTTCAGACAGGGAAGTGTGATGAGTAAAGATTGTATGTTTGTGATGTGTAAAAGTGTGTTGTATCAGGGATAATACTGAATAGAGGGCACGTAGTCTATTCTGGTAGATTAGGACGAAGGGTGCCACCATAATTATTTGCTTTCTCCATGTACGAATCGCTACCAACAGTAACTAATACCTCCTCGACATTAGTACTGCGGATGAATATGTATGTTAATGCTATATTCTCGTGCAAAATGTACACTACCAACTCCTGTCCGCGAGAATGAAAGTTTCGCTACTTATTTAATTTAATATTGCAGTTAAAGTTTTTAAAACAGCCGGGTACCGAACCCGGGCCCGCAATAAAGGTGCAGGCATGCTCCTACCTGAGCCATCTCGGTGGAATACAATCTGAAAACTAAATACACGTATACAGTGCGATCGGTATAGCACTGGACAGCAGACGCGGGAATTTCACAATGCATTGCTGACGCACTCGCGGCGGAAAACGGACAGCGTAGGATCGCGGTGATACAACCACACGTATTTTCGTAACTATTTTACAAATTGTCGTATTTACCAACTTTATTGAAGCAGGTGCTCGAATTGTCCACCTTCGTTTTCCATATATTTTTTTTTTTAAAAATTTTAATCTGTTGTACAGTTTATGGACTGTTGTACGTGACGGAATTTTTACACCCCGGAATCATGTTACAAAAAGTCTTCGTACTTGGCTGGCAGACTGAGTTAACAAATATTGATCATAAATAAATACACGTTGTTCAGTAGAAACATTATTAGCCATTATACAGTTTACACTTTACACTTATACACACGTCATTCAGTTTACACTTATACACACGTCATTCAGTTTACACTTATACACACGTCATTCAGTTTACACTTATACACACGTCATTCAGTTTACACTTATACACACGTCATTCAGTTTACACTTATACACACGTCATTCAGTTTACACTTATACACACGTCATTCAGTTTACACTTATACACACGTCATTCAGTTTACACTTATACACACGTCATTCAGTTTACACTTATACACACGTCATTCAGTTTACACTTATACACACGTCATTCAGTTTACACTTATACACACGTCATTCAGTTTACACTTATACACACGTCATTCAGTTTACACTTATACACACGTCATTCAGTTTACACTTATACACACGTCATTCAGTTTACACTTATACACACGTCATTCAGTTTACACTTATACACACGTCATTCAGTTTACACTTATACACACGTCATTCAGTTTACACTTATACACACGTCATTCAGTTTACACTTATACACACGTCATTCAGTTTACACTTATACACACGTCATTCAGTTTACACTTATACACACGTCATTCAGTTTACACTTATACACACGTCATTCAGTTTACACTTATACACACGTCATTCAGTTTACACTTATACACACGTCATTCAGTTTACACTTATACACACGTCATTCAGTTTACACTTATACACACGTCATTCAGTTTACACTTATACACACGTCATTCAGTTTACACTTATACACACGTCATTCAGTTTACACTTATACACACGTCATTCAGTTTACACTTATACACGCCTGTTTTATAAGTTATATATTTTAAAATTGAAATAACTTATTAACACGCGATTCAGTATACAAGGAAAAGCGAGCGAACACATTATCCACTCGAACCATACAATCTGAGTACGATCGTTAATGCGTGGGATATGCTTGTATACTGCTGAGTCTGCGCACATTTCAAGTCCCGTGTCTGCACGTGTAAGCCTTCGTCACCGCATAGCACAAACCCCTCGTCTGCTGTCCAAAGCTATACTGATCGCAATGTATATACATTACGTATCGTTCGTTGATAGATAACTATGAATGTAGAGTAGTGCAGAATTAAAATCTTCTCGTCGTCTAATTTGCCAGGTTAGAGGATTGGAAACATTTACAACTTCCAGAATGTAACAAAATGGAATCAGAGTCGAAGGAATAAGTGTTGAAATTGTAGATGGGAAACTGCTGCTACTAGAAATGAGAAGTATAGAAAAACAAGTCACACAACAAGACGAAAGTAAAAGGATTGAACTACCAATCTATACCCTAACGTTCAAGAAAACAGAAAATCTCAAATCAAGACTGGATAAACACCTCACCGAACTATTCACCATCCGCATCCGGCTAGAACCATACAAGAAACCAACTGGAGGCACACAGTGCTTCAATTGCCAGGGCTTCGGGCACATTGCGGAGTTGTGTTTCAGAACGACAAGATCGGTACGGTGCTCAGGTGAACATAAAGTACCTGAGTGCATGCATAATACAACAAAATGTTCCAACTCCAAACAAGAACACGCAGCAAGTCATCGGAAATGCTCTCTTTTCCAGAAATATCTGAAACTGAGACAACAAACACAACCAGAAACAAAACAAATAACAACACCAAGAAAACCAGCAACTACAAGAATAAAACCAGAAACTACAAGAACATCAAAAACTACAGAAAATAACAACAATCCTCAATTACCGGCCACCACAATTATTGATCCCAAGCCTGAGAACTTACTCCAACAAATCCTTCTACTCCTGACCACAATCCTACAGAGCCCACAACTTCTCCAAATCACTATATCGTTTGTAAATTCTCAAAGAGCTACAAGCAAATAAACGACAAAAGAAGAAAACTTCAGGGATCAAATTTAAGACCGCAAAACTTAAGTTCAACATCAGAAAACTTCAGATGGTAAAGAAACTGCAAGACACATTATTCAACAAGCAAAGCAAAGAGAGGATTACTTTATTTAGCAAAATTTAAATTACAATCGCACACACATATAAGCACAATAATGAATGGGTCTTGACCTGGAAAGGTCGGTACCATATCTCACACACACCTAAATGACAAGACAGTGGAAATTAACACGAACACCCAACTTAACTTATGGTAACACAATAACGTTACCCAATAAAGACTCCGTTAAGCTGAAAATATATAAACTATTATTCTACCAGTTATATTATATGGGTGCGAAACATGGGCTCTTACTTTAAGGGAGGAAAGAAGATTACGAGTATTTGAGAATAAAGTTCTTAGGAAAATTTTTGGACCAAAGAGAGATGAACAGACAGGTGAATGGAGAAGACTACACAACAATGAATTACATGGTCTTTATAGGAAGCCAGATATAATAAGAACAGTTAAGTCTCGTAGACTGCGATGGGCAGCACATGTTGCACGTATGGGGAATGAAATACGTGCATGGAAACTTCTTGTAGGAAAGCCAGAAGGAAAACGCCCAGTTAGTAGACCAAGAATGAGGTGGGAGAACAACATTAACTATGATTTGAGGGAAGTAGATTATACAGGGAATGATTGGAAAGCATTGGCTCAGGATAGGGATGTATGGAGAGCTTATGTCCGCGCGGCCTTGAACCTACGGGTTCGATAGTGCCAGTGAGTAAGTAAGTAAGTAAATAAAGACTCTAACTACGTATATGCTTATTCTCCATAGACAATGTACTCAAAAATCATGTGACATGAAGGCATTAACATTCATGGCAACTGACGTAATAACTACAACAAAATAAAATAACGTTTCAGTTTTTCTAGCCTTCAGATACCACGGTGTTATTTTCATTATTCTGATGCTTATACATAATTAAATGTAGTATGATATTATATTGGATTCGTTCTTGTTTTATTCTCACACGCTTTATACTAATATTGATAGATATAAAATTTACACCTATTGATAATTAATGCATTTATTAATAATTCACGCACGTATATGGATATTAGTTTTCCTCTTTTCAAAACACACACGGATATATATAGGATACAATCTCTTTAACATAAAATATTAAGTTTCTATTTTTAATAAATATTCGTAAAATTAACGATTTTGTATTGCTAACTAACGTACCTGAGAAATGGTAACATGTTTTACATAGTGAGAGTAAAACAATTATATCTGTGCAGTTTTTAATTTTATTTTGATAAGCAATTGTGAATGTAGTAGCCTACATACAGGAGGAGTCACAAAATAGTTGCTTTGAGTTCTAATGAACTTTAGTCACTACGTATATAAAACTAGCTAAAACCCGGAGTGCGCTGTTACGCCTAAATAACGTACTTACTTACTTACTCACTGGCACTATCGAACCCGTAGGTTCATCGCCGCACGGACATAAGCTCTCCATACATCCCTATCCTGAGCTAATGCTTTCCAATCATTCCCTGTATAATCTACTTCCCTCAAATCATAGTTAATGTTGTTCTCCCACCTCATTCTTGGTCCACCAACTGGGCGTTTTCCTTCTGGCTTTCCTACAAGAAGTTTCCATGCACGTCTTTCATTCCCCATGCGCGCAACATGTCCTGCCCATCGCAGTCTACGGGACTTAACTGTTCTTATTATATCTGGCTTCCTATAAAGACCACGTAGTTCATTGTTATGTAGTCTTCTCCATTCACCTGTCTGTTCATCTCTCTTTGGTCCAAAATTTTCCTAAGAACTTTATTCTCAAATACTCGTAATCTCCTTTCCTCCCTTAAAGTAAGAGTCCATGTTTCGCACCCATATAATATAACTGGTAGAATAATAGTTTTATATATTTTCAGCTTAACGTTTTTTGAAAGGAGTTGGGACATCGAAAGTCTCTGCAATGCATAATAGCATGCATTTCCAGAATTGAGCCTATGTTTAATTTCTTTGTGCATCTCATTCCTATTTGTGATTATTGTTCCTAGGTATTTGAATTCAGCCACTTCCTCAAAATTTCCCTCATTTTCCTAAATAAAGTACATGATAATTAATGTGATTTTATGTTTAGTTGAATAAGTAAAAGGAAAATAATTATAAATTTATATTTTTTAGATACCCCGTGCTGATTACCCGGCGATGCCCGGGAATCTACTTATCCCGATCATCTTGACATAAATGAGCTGAAATACGAAAATGAATGTGTTTTATGTTTAATTAAATAAATATAAGGAAACATTTATGTCGTAATTATTTTTATATAAGACCGTGCTGTTTATCCCGCGTTGTCCGGAAAACTACTCATCCCGATCTTGTTAGCATAAATGAGCAGAAAGACAAAAATAAAGTACTTATGATTAGTTGAATAATAAAAATTTAAATTATTATAAATATATATCGTAATTAGTGGTAAGATACCCCGTGCTGATTACCCGGTGTTGCGCGGGAATCTACTTATTCTCATCTTCTTGGCATATATGAGCTAAAAGAAAATACTCGTTATTGTGAGTTATCGGTAAAATAATACCCACCGTGTTCTGCTAATGCTTGCACATGAATCTACGTACTTGTCTCGATCTTCTTCGCACCAAAAAAAGACAAAATGGTGATTGTGAGTTATCCGTAAGAGATAAACATATGCTGTCCCTGACTTTTGTGTAGAGCGTTTTGAGTTATTCAATTCTGTGTACATTCATTTTTGTGTATTTGTTATGGTTTAGGCAGCGTAAGCCATTTAAGCGTCCAAAGAGCTACTTTTTTCACATTTTCCACTACAAAGGGCGACGTGTAAGGGTGTAGAAGTTGTGTATCGCAACTCTCTTATAGCCTGTGTTCATCCCTGGAATCTCCAGAACATTTTTCAAGAAGCCCCATCACAATCGGATCAACGGTATGGCCACGCATAAAGTAAGAACAAACATACAAATATTAATTTTTATATATTAGAAGATAAAAGTAACTGGCGTAACAACTAACACTTCTGTGTGGTGTAATTGTTTTAATGAAAGTAAAATAATAACGAAATACACGAGATATTTAAAGAAATAATAGAATTGTCAAATATTATGAATATCGAACCATTATAGTTTATTAGAAAACTGTTTGAAACTTATTCAGGAGATTTCGCAAAATCTTTTACTTTCACGAATCAGCTCATAATAACGAGATTACCAACTGAAACTATATTTTCTTTAAAACGTGTGCGAAAATAAAGAAAATAATATTTTAATTATAATTTGAAATATAATTGTCTGTCTTATAAAATATATAATTACAACCAACAAACTCTCATTTAGATTTATTACTCTGACATATTGTGGTTCCTGATCGCAACCATTAGATTGCAATGTCTTTGCAAAGCAAAGAGAGAATATTCTCCATAATATGAATTTTCACTCTGTTGTAGTTTACAATTTTTTTGCAAATATCAAAATTAATATATACAACAATACTTCATAGGACAACGATATTGCAGAGTGAAGTATGGAGAAGAAACATAAAAATTCAAACAACTGAGAACTGGTGTCCCACAAGGAGCTGTTCTGAGCATTACATTATTCAATCTCTTTCTGAACGATATCATATGTGCCATAAAAAACATAAAGAGGAGTCAATGCTCTTACGTACGCAGATGATCTTGTCATCTGGACGTCTACAAAAAAATCCTCAAATAGATCTGCACTAACAAATAGACTCAACGAAGCATTACATTCCATAGGACAATGGGCAGAAGAAAATGCAATGACATTGAACCTTAATAAAACGACTTGCCAAGTATTCTCACTGTGTCATCAAGCCCCAAAATTGAATCTCTTACTGAACAATTAACCAATTTCACAGTCTCATGATTCTAAATACCTTGGTATAATTTTTTATAACAAACTAACCCGGAAAAAACAAATAGACAACATAATCACAAAATCTCAAAAACGCCTTTCTGTTCTTATACGTCTAGCTGGAAGCACTTGGGGTAGTGCGACTTCAACCGTGAACATTACCTATACAATGTACATTAAACCAACGATGCTTTACTGTTGCGAACCACTCATCACAGCTTCTTCTCAGCAGCTTATGAAACTACAGAAACTACAAAATCAAATCCTTCGGCTCATTACAGGTGCAATCAAGACAACTCCAATAGACGCGTTGCTGCTTTTTACATAGAACCTAGACATCAAAACAGAAATTGAGATGGCATCCATGAACCTCTATGAAAAATTGAACAGACTCCCAGATGATAATTACTGGTCGAATTATCATAACAATGATAGAAAATTGAAAACTCAAAAAGGCTTATTGCAACATGCTATAGAGCTACAAAGTAAACATGACATACAAAATAACCCAGAAAAACTACCTGTACAAGATAACCCTCTAAATCTCTACATCACTACGCACAGTCTAGATCTCTTAGAAGAAGGACTGATTAAAGCAAACACCAACCCTGATATACTAAGATTATGTGCCCTGGAAACAATAGAAACAAAATACCCCTGTTCTAAATGGTTACATATATATATATATATATATATATATATATATATATATATATATATACATATATATACAGATGGTTCTAAGCTCGATCACAATGGCCCTGTGGGAGCTGGAATCCATTGCTCACTCTTCTCTCTATAAACCCCATTTGGACCAAATAAAACAGCTAATGATGGAGAAATAAAGGCAATTCATTCTGCACTTTCACAAATCATATGCCGTCAACAAATCAATGACCATATCGTCATTCTGTCTGATTCCAAACCTGCCATACAAGCAAAAACTTCATTCAAATCAGCTCAAAGCACGGAAGTAGTAGATTGCAATAAACTACTCACTGACTATTATCAAAAACATAAGACAGTAGTATTACAATGGATACCATCTCACTGTGGAATCAATGGAATTGAAATAGCCGATATGCTGGCAAAACGAGGAGCAATGTATTTACAGCAACCTAATTTAGACACATCTTATCGCTCAGCTATAAACTGTATCAAACAAATGATGAAAAACAATTTCTCAACCAATCTTCAGATCCGAATTCAAGAGAAACAGTGGAAAAACACCATACACACTACACCAGATGCACCTCGAAAGGAAGCTGTAGTGTATTTTGGACTAAACACAGGACACGATTGTCTTGCAGCTCATCTACATCGGATTGGAATGTACAGAAATCCTCATTGCCCACTGTGCTCCACGAACACAAACATGGACAGAAAAAACCTGCTACAGTGTCAGGCACTTCACTCTGCTACGCTGAAGGATAGATACTGGGAAGCAAGAGCCAAACTTTCTGTTTTGCTATAATGTTCTATTGTTTTAATTTATTGTTTATATTTTTGTTTTCTCATAATTATGGACAATGACTTCTGTCAAGTCCCCTGCATTTGTATAAATAAATAAATAAATATACAGTATACATCAAAGATTAATCTTTTTCTTTAGATCGACAAGTTACCTTGTTATATTCAAATGCCGTGATAAGTCTCATATTTTAGGTTCAAGAGTAGGTTATCAAGCTGAGGAAAGTTATATTTGTAAGCCATTTTGTATATATATATATATATATGATATGAAAAGAAAAATGAATGCTTGAGTCGGGATTTGAACCCGAGTCTCTAAACTCTGTACGTTCAGCGCTCTAACCAACTGAGCTACTCAAGAATTCCAACAAAAACATAAATTTTTTCTTATATATGTAGTATTCTCAATTCCAATAGTGGGAATTCGTTCCAACACCATCTAGTGGCCAACATAACAGTTAAGCAATTTTTAAAAAAAATATTTATTTTATAGCAGTAACGCTATATTCATATATAAATTATATATATATATATATATATATATATATATATATATATATATATAATATATATATATATATATATATATAATATATAAATTAATCATATCTAGATTTTCTGATATGTTATCATTGTAATATTTTATATACAATGAATGCCGTGTATTACACGATATTTCCACCACATATATACCAAATAATTTGCAATTCCATAATATAACCATCGAAATCACAATACAATTATCATCAGTAATGCCACAAGTGATTTCCAAATTATCGATAAATTCACGATTCACGAAGTGAGGAGCGCATTTATCAAGAGAATTTGGAAATCAAGAGTGGCATTTGTTAGGACTATTTAACGAATAAAATGAAGCTGTTTACTCACAAATTATTATTTAACTATAGTTATTTTAAAATATGCATATATTTAATGTAAACGGCGATGTTTGAAAACAAATGAGAAACGATTTGTACGCTTGTTTATCACTGCAACCAGATCATACTATTTATTGCTAAAGGAACGCAATATTGTAAGAATGCTCTCTAGTGGAGAAAAAATGAAACACATCAAACTGTATATTAATTCATTTCTGATGTCGTATGATGTAAATATGACAATTATATTTTTCTGGATTATTACCTGGGAAAAAATACGTTTAAGAAAGTGCAAACAGTGGTTCTTTTTTTGGTGGTAAATCAATTGCTACAAATGTTTTTACATTAACTCCTGCAAGCGCTATTTGTTGACATCCATGCACTATACATACAATCTGGTAGCTGTATTTCTTATGAAGTCAGTCACTGCAAAATACTGGCCAGACCTGTTCAGAATATTAAAAAGGAGGAGCTTTCTTTAATATGGTAAATTTGATATTGATTAATATTTGGTGAAACACGACTGTGATTGGTTGTAAAACAGAAATCATTGAAACGTGATTGGTCATTGACTCCCATTTGGGCCATGAGTTAAATAGTCATTAGTAGTGCCACGAGTTATTTCCAAATTATCGGTAAATTCACGATTCACGAAGTGAGGAGTGAATTTATCTAGAGAATTTGGAAATCCAGAGTGGCATTTGTTTGGACTATTTAATGAATACAATTAAGCTCTTTGTTGACATCCATGCACTATACATACAATCTGGTAGCTGTATTTCTTATGAAGTCAGTCACTGCAAAATACTGGTCAGACCTGTTCAGAATATTAAAAAGGAGGAGCTTTCTTTAATATGGTAAATTTGATATTGATTAATATTTGGTGAAACACGACTGTGATTGGTTGTAAAACAGAAATCATTGAAACGTGATTGGTCATTGACTCTCATTTGGGGCATGAGTTAAATAGTCATTAGTAGTGCCACGAGTTATTTCCAAATTATCGGTAAATTCACGATTCACGAAGTGAGGAGTGAATTTATCTAGAGAATTTGGAAATCCAGAGTGGCATTTGTTTGGACTATTTAATGAATACAATTAAGCTCTTTACTCACAAATAATTATTTAAATATAGTTATTTTAAAACATTTATATATTAAATGTAAACGGAGATGTTTGAAAACAAATGAGAAACATTACGTTTGGTTTGTTCGTCACTACAACCAGATCATATTTACTGCCAAATAGAATCACAATATTTTAAGAGTCACACTAGTGGAGGAAAAACGAAACACATCATTACAGGTTATTAATTAATTTCTGATGTCCTATGATATAAATATGTAAATTATATTTTTCTGCAACGTTAATTCCTGGCAAATAATACGTTTAAAAAAGTGCAAACAGTGGTTTCTTTTTTGCAGTATAATCAATTGCTACATATGTTTTTATATTATATCCCGCAAGCACTATCTCTTTACATTAGTACAATCTGGTAGCCACATGCAGTCACTGCAAAATAATTCTATGACCTATTCAGAATATGTAAAAGGAAGAGCTTGATTTTAAAGTGATAAAACTAAACCGAAAAAATCGAGGTGTAAAACGACTGTGATTGGTTGTAAATAAAAAATCATTGTATTGGGATTGGTCATTGATTCCCATTTGGGGCATGAGTTAAATAGTCACCGAAATTATTGTAATATTAACAATCGTGAAATGAAGAAATAAAGCAGTTTGCAAAAACGTTCCTCGATTTTTAAATGTATCAAAATGTTGTAGATTTGAATTCCACCACTTGTATTCAATGGTATTCTGTCTTAAATACGTATTTACTGTTTCTTTACCACCTGTGTTGATTTGTCGAAAATTTATAGAATGTCCTATATATGCTACTATATATATTATATGTTCTGTGATGGTGCAGGAAGGGGTGCGGCTGCCACATAGTATCCTCTTGTCGATAAGCACCCAGAGGACCACCAGGATTAATTCCCCATCCATCTGACGAATCGTTATCAACAGTACGATATTCCTTCCCAACATATGTACTGCCGTAGGGTTTAAAATTTAATCCATGTCTCGAGTGCACATATCTGCGATTAGAGTACATAGATTAAACTCTTAACCCTGTCGGATATAAAACCTGAGACCACCTGCTCATACCGTGAATGTTAATACACGAAATAACTCAGATAATTAATAACATAATCGACATTTTATCGGTTTTTAACGGTTCCAACAAACCACAAAAACATAACCCAAAAACAGTATTGAATTCAAACAAGATAATAGGTAATATATTTATTTTATTCAGTAAATCTTTTTATTGCATTCTTCATCTTGGACCGGTTTCATAACTTTCTTCTTCAGTTCCATCCTCAGTATTTTCACGACAGTTGTTACTTACTGACCTACAGTTCCGTACTGACGATGGAACTGCAGAAGAAAGTTTCGAAACCGGTCTAAGGAGAAGAACAAAATGAGGTAAGGTGATAATTTGTTTTAATAAATAATACGTCATTGTGTTAATTCCTTAAAAAAGTAAGTTAATTAATACAATGTTAATTAAACGCTGTCCCATGAATTGAACTCCAGATCTTCGAATCCAAATTCTCGAGTAAAATGGCTCGGTTTAATTATGTATTAGCGTAATTAAAAAGTAACTTTATAATAGAAATTAAAGAAAAAGAATGTAGGATTTAATTTCACTTTGAACAAAATAATTTTGAAATTATTATCGCTGTTTTCTAGAAAGTAAATATATGTATAATTAAAACTTGGAAATAGATAGAATTTGAAATTCACATGTTAACAACAAGATTAACATAATATTGAAATTAATGTACCACGATGTAGTCTCATCGCACTGGAGTTTAGATATTCTATCTCTTAAAAACATATGCTTTCGAAGGTGATAGAGAGGACGAGATGAACTTACTTCTTGGCCACCGACATCTCCATACTTAACGGCTCTGGATTTATTCCTCTGAGGATATTTCAAAGATAGAGTTTACGTAATACTTATAGGGATATATTCATGATCTTAGTCATAAAATCGTGTAAGCCATCAACTAAGTTACACTAGTTATGTTACAGAATCAACATGTAATGACATTTAATATCTATTGGATATCTAAGATCAACTAATGTAGCTCATATAGAAGATCAAAATAAAACATAAAATGTTTTGAGTTGCTCTTCATGACACCGCAAACTGTAAATCTCTACAATTAGTAGTTAGTTTAAATTAAAAACATTAAATCAGGAACGTTTCACTTAGATACCACGTATAGTAAATTACAAACATACTAGAAGTATGAGTGTATTATTTTAGTTAATTTCTGGGATTCAAAGTTTTCATCCATCCATGGAGATTCATATTGGCCTGTACGTATTAACATGCAATTAAAATTTCACTAAATTACATGTGAATGTTTATACCTCATTCTGCGGAGTTTGTGGCTTTAATTGTCCCCTGAATTCTACTCATTTCAAAATATGTAAGATATTTTAATACAGATATCCGCTACGAGATATAGGTCTAATTTCCGTAGTGCTTTAATCAATCTATTTTTTTTCTAATACCACCAATTGCCTTACGGCATTCCTGGAATTGTGTCCTGGAATTTATAGAATTGCAACACACTTTTGAGGTTGGGGCGACAGTTACATAACCCAGGTTATACGACGGGTGATAAATGATAATGACACACGAGGAGAGTCATTAAAGCGAAAGTTGACCTACAATGTGCGAACTTTAAGGAAAAATTCCTGTCGTCTGACCGAGATCGAATTTGGAACCTCATGAACTCTGTTCAAGTCTCTGTATAATCTTTACTTTATTTTTACACGCTTTATATTAGCTTGACCTGTATCTATCTATCTATCTATGTAACGGAATCTTTCAACGCGATTTTCATCCACTTAGAAATATTGGATCGACTTGAAACTTTGTATACTTGTAGAGGACCCGTGACAATACAATAATTTCATATTTATTTTTTTTAAATCCTGGGCATAATCATCAGAAAATCAAAAAAAGTGTTTTTGTATCAATGTAACGGAATCTTTCAACGCGATTTTCACCCACTTAGAAACATTGGATCGACTTGAAACTTTATATACGTGTAGAGGACCCGTGACAATACAATAATTCCATATTTTGTTTCTAAAATCCTGGCCAGAATCATCCGAAAATAAAAAAAACTGAAAACTGGTATAATAGGTTGCGGACTTGCCGAGTTTTTAGTCAATCGTTGTAAGAGCTCAGATGGTAGAGCAGTGAACTCTTAATGATATATAATTTAAGTAATCCATACGTCGCTAGTTCAAATCCGACTGGGAGGTTTTTTTTTTATAGAAGAGTATTACTTTTAGCTCATACTACAATAGTATCGACTTTAAAGTTATTTAAATGTTTATCTTATTCTGTAAAATATTAAAACTAAAAAATAAAAAATAAATAATAGTTTTAAAAAACTAAAAGAACACGCTTTATTAGAAAACTAAAAAATGAAAAATAATTTTAATATCCAATACGCTTGGGATAAAATAAAGTGGTCAACAAAAAAATCATCTCCAACACATATAGAATAAAACTAGAGTTATCAACAAAAAGAAAATAATTTTACCATCAAAAGCGTGGGGTGCTTTTTATGATTTTTACGTTTCCTTCTTAGAGAGCTTACTTTTACCAATATCTGTTTATTATCAAATATATTAATTGATATAGAGCACCCCACGCTTTTGATGGTAAAATTATTTTCTTTTTGTTGATAACTCTAATTTTATTCTATATGTGTTGTAGATGATTTTTGGTTGACCATTTTATTATATCCCAAGCGTATTGGAAATTAAAATAGTTTATCATTTTTTAGTTTTTTAATAAAGCGTGTTCTTATAGTTTTTTAAAACTATTATTTATTCAACCTATATTTTCAAGTATACATTTTTCCGTTTGGCAGATCCATTTACGTTCATTTTGCTAAAAAAATAATATTAAATAGTTACAATGTAAAATATATTTCTAAATTAGTTCATTATTGAATAAGGGGTCCTTCGAAATATATAAAATACAAATTAATAAAAGATTGAATATATAGTGAATTTATGATCGTTATCACCCATATCAAATTTAACAGTTTCATAGCTACGAATTCTCTCATATTGGTTTTATTAAAAATGAATTTAGAGTGTTTTATCTTAAATAATTCTTAAAATAATTTTACCAAAATATTCATTATTTGGTTTTCATCATTATTCCATTATGGAGCATAGAACAAGTTGTAGTTTACAACGATCGAGTGATGTAAGAGAAACAAATAAGTAATATGAAGAAGATTTTCGGGCTGTAGGCCGTAGTCGTGAGGCTTGTAGTTACCCGACGTTTCGCCAGAGACTTCGTCTGGCATCCTCAAGGGTTGTCTCAAGACAACCGAGACAACCCTTGAGGATGCCAGACGCAGTCTCTGGCGAAACGTCCGGGAACTACAAGCCTCACGACCACGGCCTACAGCCCGAAAATCTTCTTCAAGATCATCATAGCAACTCCGGCCGTGAAAGTCTACGTGAATACAAATAAGTAATAGTTTTAAAACAATTAAAACAAAACGCATTATTAGAAAACCGAACTAAAATATGAAAAATAATTTAAATTTTCAACACGCTTGGGATACCATTAAAGTGGTGAACAAAAAAATCATCTCCAACACATCTAGAATAAAACTACAGTTATCTACAAAAAAAAAATAAGTTTACCTTCAAAAGCGTGGGGTGCTCTTTAACAATTAATATACTTGATAATAAACATATATTAGTAAAAGTAAAGTATATAAGAAGAAAACGTAAAAACCATAACGAGCACCCCACGCTTTTGATGGCAAACTTTTTTCGTTTTTTTTTTGGCAGATAACTCTAATTTTATTCTAGATGTGTTGGAGATGATTTTTTGTTAACCACTTTAATTTTATTCCAAGCGTGTTCGAAATTAAAATTATTTTCCATTTATTAATTCGGTTTTTAATAAAGCGTGTTGTTTTAGTTTTTTAAAACTATTATTTATTTTATATTTTTCAGTTTGGTTTTCTAATAAAGCGTGTTGTTTTAGTTTTTTAAACTATAATATATATATTTTTTTTAATTTTAGTTTAATTGATTGTCATAAACCGGAATCCCATGAAAGTCAAATTGTTTACGATATTTTAAGTTTCTAGGCACGAATATAATTATATACATTTTTACAATTATTATTATCTACCATTATTATAATATTTTGGAGTACCTCATAAATATAAATAAATAGTTACAGTTAATCGTACCTTCTCGTATTTTTTGGATATTATTACAATGTGGTAAGTTAATAAAATTGCCATTAATATTTTGCAGAATAAGATAAAAATGTAAATATCTTTGAATTCGATACTATTGTAGTATGAACTATAAGTAATAATCATCTAAAAAATCATCCGGACCGGATTTGAACCAGCGACCTATGGATTACTGAAATTATATATCACTACAGTCCACCACTCTACCAACTGAGCTACCAGATGATATACTATTAACTTCCTACAACGATGGACCAAAAAGTCTTTAAGTCCGCAACCTATTACACACACACACACACACATATATATATATATATATATATATTATATATATATATATATATATATATATTATCATCGTTATCATCATCCGGTATCATGGCAACTGCCACCGTCTTCTGGAAACCAAACGCCATTCCTCTCTGTCCATCCCTTGAACTTCCTCCAATCACCTGATATTCATAGCTGCTTGTACCCCTTCTATCCAAGTTTTCTTTGGTCTTCCTCTCTTCCTTATTTCCATTGGGACCCATTCCATAACAATTTTAGGCAATCTTTTCTCTGGAATTCTTTTGACATGGCCATTCCACTCTAATCTTTTCTTTTCTATAATGTCTATGATGTCCGGCTCCTCTTGTACACCCATAATTTCCCTTATTTCTTTAATTAGTATTCTATCCATTCTAGATTTTCCAGTTGATCTTCTTAAAACATCCACTTCTGTATTTAAAATTATTTTCGTTTCCATGGCAAGAATTTGCCACACTTCAGCACCATATGTTAAAATGCTCCGAATTATGGTAGATATATTTGTAATTTTATATTTTTTTAAAATATTTTTGCTCCACCAAACAGAGTTTAAAGCATTTATTGCTTATTTTGTTTCAGCGATTCTTTATAATTTCCACTGTGTTATCGCCTGAATGGTCTAATTTTGTTCCTAAATAAGTGCATTCAATACTAGGTTTTAGTTCCTCTCCTTTGTTTAAATTTATATTTTGCATTTCTTCTCCTATACACAGATATTTAGTTTTCTCATTTCATGTATAAAGTCCCCATTTTTCATATTCTTCTTTTGGTTTTTAGCCATATATTCTATGTCGTCGTGGTCTTGTGCTATTAACACCTGGTCATCTGCAAAATTTAGTAAATACACATGTGTATTTTTGATTGTTATGCCCATTTTTTCCTCCAGTCTCTAAGCACTCTTTCGAGATAAATTTTGAATAGAGTTGGAGATAAACTGCACCCTATTATATATTATATACTATTTATGAAATTATAGTATTGTCATTGGTCCTTTACAAGTACACAAAGTTTCAAGTCGATCCAATATTTTTAAGTGGGTGAAAACCGATTTGAAAGATTCCGTTACTTACGTAGATAGATACATAGCTAATATAAAGCGTGTAAAAATGAACATACTTTTTAGGTACCAAAATGCACAATCATTAACTGTTTCGCTGCTAGGTGTGAAGGGGTTAGTCAGTTAGAGATCCAAGAGAGCATGTAATCCATAACGTTATGATTCAAGTCGATTAAATTAAACATCGCGTTTTAGAGATCAGCCAGTTTCTGTGCAAAGACGATCAACGGTCATATTGTAAAATCGTTGAATAATTGTAGGTAACATATGCCTCTTTTTACACGTTTTATATTAGCTTAACCTGTATCTATGTAACCGAATCTTTCAACACGATTTTCACCCACTTAAAAACATTTGATCAACATGAAACTTTGTACACTTGTATAGGACCAATCATAATACCATAATTGTATATATATAATATATAATAGGTTGCGGACTTACCGACTTTTTAGTCCATCGTTGTAAGAAATTAATATTATATCATCTGATAGCTAGTTGGTTGAGTGGTGGACTGTAGTGGTATATAATTTCAGTAATCCATAGGTCGCTGGTTTAAATCCTGCCCGGATGATTTTTTAGAAGATATTATAATAATGTCAGATAATAATAATCAGTAAAACTAAATATATGGTCACACGTAGAAATTCAGTATATAGTGGAAATGGACAGCTAATGACAAATGAGGGAAATTTTGAGGAAGTGGCTGAATTCAAATACCTAGGAACAATAATCACAAATAGGAATGAGACGCACAAAGAAATTAAATATAGGCTCAATTCCGGAAATGCATGCTATTATGCATTGCAGAGACTTTTGATGTCCCAAATCCTTTCAAAAAACGTTAAGCTGAAAATATATAAAACTATTATTCTACCAGATATAATATATGGGTGCGAAACATGGACTCTTACTTTAAGGGAGGAAAGCAGATACGAGTATTTGAGAATAAAGTTCTTAGGAAAATTGTTGGACCAAAGAGAGATGAACAGACAGGTGAATGGAGAAGACTACATAACAATGAACTACATGGTCTTTATAGGAAGCCAGATATAATAAGAACAGTTAAGTCTCGTAGACTGCGATGGGCAGGATATGTTCACGTATGGGGAATGAAAGACCTGCATGGAAGCTTCTTGTAGGAAAGCCAGAGGGAAAACACCCAGTTGGTAGACCAAGAATGAGGTGGGAGAACAACATTAACTATGATTTGAGGGAAGTAGATTATACGGGGAATGATTGGAAAGCATTAGCTCAGGATAGGGATGTATGGAGAGCTTATGTCCGGGCGGCCATGAACCTACGGGTTCGATAGTGCCAGTGAGTAAGTAAGTAAGTAACAATAATTTTAAAATATATATAATTATATTCGTGCTTAGACACTAAAAATATTGTAAGCAAATAAATGACCATGGGATTCCGGTTTATGACAATCAATTAAGATAAAAATTAGATAATAAATAATAGTTTGAAAAACTAAAACAACAGGCTTTATTAGAAAACCGAACCAAAAAAAAAAGAAAAATAATTTTAATTTCGAACACGCTTGAGATAAAATTAAAGTGATCAACAAAAAATCATCTCCAACACATCTAGAATAAATCTAGTTAACTAAAAAAAAATAATTTTACTATCAAAAGCGTGGGGTGCTATTTATGATTTTAAGTTTTCTTCTTAGACACTTTACTTTTACCAGTATCTGTTTATTGTCAAATATATTAATTTATATAGAGCACACCACGCTTTTGATGGTAAAATTATTGTTTTGCAGATAACTCTAGTTTTATTCTAGATGTGTTGGATATGATTTTTTGTTGATGATTTTAATTTTATCCCAAGCGTGTTGGAATAATTTTTCAGTCTTTAGTTCGGTGTTCTAATAAAGCGTATTGTTGTAGTATTTAAAACAATTATTTATATTTGTCACTGTTATTGGCGAGGAATAAAAGTTCAATAATAAGATAATAACAATAATAAGTAATAACCGAGAACTTAATTAAATTATTGGTTTGATAATGATAGTGCAAAGCATTTAAAAATTAGAATCTATCCACATCTGGTTTACATATTACATTGTTTACAGGAATATTCAGTACACCTATATTTGATTTTTTTTGTCGACAACGTTTTCAAACGAGGGAGGAGGGCATTCAAGGAAGCATGAGAAATAGTGAGAAGTTCGATTCACAAAAACAGCTAGAATTTTGTTGTCTTTCGACTGTGTGTTTATGTTATGATGGGAAGATAATGAATGGATGCGAGTAGAGGTATACAAATTTGATGACGTCAAAAATGTGTGGTTGAAGAAGCAGAGGTAACGTATGTTTCGCCTATCTTCTAGTACGAACAATGACATGTCAAATGCTAGATTTATGTGATCTGATATACCGAGGCTGCATGTACGTATAACGTGCACAAGCATTATGCACTCTTTGAAGTCTTTGTCCGACCTTGTTGCTCATGTCGATTAAGAGTAATTTACAATAATCGAAGAGCGCCATAGTCAAAGTTGAGACAATAGCTTCTGCAATGAAGTAGAAAGGACATCTCTAAACGCTGTGGAGAAAGAAATGTAGAGTTTATTTTTAAAATGGTACATTTTGTGAGGTAGACAGGACTCACACTATAGATGACAAAGGACCAATTTACGGGTTTAACCCTTTGCCGGCCCTAACGCTCCGAAGCGATCGAGATTTAAATGTCTCCTGCCGGTCTAAACGCTCTAAAGCGCTGTTGATGAAAGCATCTTACAACAGATTACGTTGTGCGTACAGAACACGTGATCTCTCTATGTGGGTGTGATGAAATCACTTAGTAGGCATTCCTGCACGTGAGTAAATATGAACCAAGGGTAAACACGTATATAGGTCACAGATAAAGAGGTTCAAAAGTGTCGAGTCCAGAAAAATGCAGCATGAAGATATGACGGCGGTAGAGTGGCAAGACAAACGTGTTGTTCTTCTCCTTTCCACGAATTCCGATCTCCGGACTGATGGTTAAGAAACAGAAAAAACAGAAAAAGGCAATGAAGAAATAGAAGTTCCATGTCCTAATGCCGTCATAAATTACACGAAGCACATGGAAGGCGTGGATATAAGTGATCAGAAACGCGAATAATATGGTGTTGGCCGATCTTCAAAAAGTGGCTGAAGTATCTATTACATTTTGTCCTAAATGTGTGTGTTGTGAACTGTTTCATCTTATATGACCTGACAAACCAGCCCTCGATTACAGGCAAGTGGCTTTCAGACGAAACTTAGTGCGTCAGCTAATAAATACGTTCATATCTCGCAAGCGTACAGGCAGGAAGAGAAGTTTGCCCATCGGAACTGCATCCCCTAAACTTTTTCATTCTTTGGAAAAAAATATCAGGCCATGCAAAAGTGTGTGCTTTGTGTATAGAGAAAAATAAAAAACCTCCATCTGGAAGGGGCAAACAGACAACATTTTAAGTGTAAACATTGTGACATTCCATTGTGCCGTATGGTGTGTTTTCTGGAATACCACCAGCAGCGAAATGTGGAGGTCCAAAATTAAGTTAGTACGTTATTACATGCGTAAATATATTAGGAATTGGATAAAAAAATAATGATGATCCTATCGTTTTCACTTTAATCATTATGATTTTTTTTTTCTTAAGGGGGAACATAGATTCTGCTATAGGTATTTAAATTTAAATGCCGATTTAAAAAACCCGGCCATCCTGTCCTAGTAGGACGGTAAATGGGAGCGGCAAAGGGTTAATACATACATTTTCGATACACTATTTATCTTAGCTTTCTTTCTAATTCCTCAAAAGCTGTAAGTAATCTATCGTACCACTTTAGTTGCGTACTGCTAAGAGATTGTAGGTTTACAAATTCTGTATGTCATATCTCTTATGAAATTACCAATTATTTGGCTAATGTTATATTTCAATATTGCCAATTTCCATATTGCCTGAAGAGTCATTATCTTAATGAAAGTAACACAGACCGCCACATGGCGGATTAATGCAAGTGGATAGATTTCAGCTGACAACTCCGTAGAATGAACATGTACATAGTTTTCTTTAAAAATGAACATCATTTTATTTTTAATTTACTTCATAATGAATAATAAGCGTAGATTAATTCTCCCTCTTTTTTCACCAACACACACACACACACACACACAATATATATATATATAATATCCATAGTAATTCTGCCCAAGTGCAAGCCTTTCACTGCAATCGTAGCATTTTCATGCTATGCTTTGCAGCTTCACTAGGGAATTATAGGTGTGGTAACTTCCCTTTGCTATATATATGGACCGCTCGAATGGACCTAATTTCAATTGCTTGTTACTGGCAAACGGTTGAAGATAGAAACTTAAAACAACGTTCATAGTACAGAAAAACTCACCAAGTTTCGAATCCTGTCGGTAGATGGCACAAAGATACGTTTATCGTTCTTAGATTTAATTGTTTGTGAAAATGGCGACTCCGCAGATGAAAGCGCAAGCTGGACCTAATTTCAATTGCTTGTTACTGGCAAACGGTTGAAGATAGAAACTTAAAACAACGTTCATAGTACAGAAAAACTCACCAAGTTTCGAATCCTGTCGGTAGATGGCACAAAGATACGTTTCTCGTTCTTAGATTTAATTGTTTGTGAAAATGGCGACTCCGCAGATGAAAGCGCAAGCTGTTTTGTGGTATGCGGAGTTTAAATCAATCATTAGAGTTCAAAGGGAGTTCCGGCGTGTGTTTAACCGTGATGCTCCAACTGCTAGAAGCATAAAGAAGTGGCGTGATACATTATTAGCTACAGGATCTGTGTTGAAGAAGCATGGTGGTGGTCGCAGAGCATCCGATGAAATGGTAGCAAATGTTCAAGCCGCATTTGAGCGAAGACCCCGGAAGTCATTAAGAAGAGCTTCGCGGGAACTTCAAATACCAAAATCGACATTACAACGGATTGTCCACAAACGCCTCAAACTGCACGCATATAAAGTGCAGTTAGTGCAACGTCTGGAGCCGAATGACATGCCGAAACGAGTGGAATTCGCCAATACGATGCTGGACCGTCTCGGCGCTGATCCTGACTTCATGACCAAGATTTTCTTCTCGGACGAAGCTACTTTCCATTTGTCAGGCAAGGTAAACCGGCATAATGTGCGGATCTGGGGATCGGAGAATCCTCACGCTATTCAAGAGCATGTTCGTGATAGTCCGAAGATGAATGTTTGGTGCAGTTTGTCACATAATAAGGTCATTGGACCGTTTTTCTTCGCCGAGAAAACTGTTCGTGGTACCACATATCTTGACATGCTGGAGCAGTTCTTCTTTCCACAAATTGAACAACTGCAGCCTAACATCGTTTTCCAGCAAGATGGTGCTCCTCCCCACTGGTCCAATGAAGTTCGTACGACTTTGGACAACATTTTCCCTGGCCGTTGGATTGGTAGGGGAGGACCAATCGCGTGGCCCCCGAGATCTCCCGATTTAACACCACTGGATTTCTTTCTCTGGGGCTATGTCAAAGATAAAGTTTACACCACCCCAGTCAAAGACCTTCGTGATCTTCGTGAGCGCATCATAGAGGCTATTGAGAACATTCCAGAAGACATACTCCCAACGTACTTGGCAAGAAATTGTTCATCGCTTTGATATCGTCACAGTGACTGCTGCGGCTCATATAGAGATATGGTGATCTGGATATCAAAACTTGGTGAGTTTTTCTGTAATATGAACGTTGTTTTAAGTTTCTATCTTCAACCGTTTGCCAGTAACAAGCAATTGAAATTAGGTCCATTCGAGCGGTCCACCCTGTATATATATATATATATATAAGAAAAATAAATGTTTGAATTGGATTCGCCGGGTGGTGTAATGGATATCACACTCAGGTACAGACTCAGAGATCCGGGTTCGAATCCCGTCCAGGCATTTATTTTTCTTATAATACCATATATATACCATATATATATCAAAAGAATTAAGGACGAGGCTAGTGAAGAGCTTTGTTTGGAGTCAAGAATTGTATGGTACAGAGATTTGAGCATTACGATGTAATGAGGAAAAGCGACTGGAAGCTTTTGAGATGTGGATATGGTGAACGATGGAACATATAAAATGGACAGACAAAATAAAAAATAAAGATGTGCTACACAAAGTGGGTGAAGGAAGAACAATGCTGGAACTCATAAAGAAGAGGAAAAGCAATTGGATTGACAAGTGACTAAGAAGAAACTGCCTGCTGACGGATGACCTAGAGGGAATGGTCAACGGAAAAAAAGTCAGAGGCACGAAAAATACATTAGATGTTAGACAATACTAAAGTAAACGGTTTGTATGCGGATACAAAAAAGCAAAGCTAAGTTAAGGAAATAGTGGAGAATGCTGATTTTGCAGTGAAAGGCCTACTCTTAGGCAGAACACTATGAATGTAAGAATAAATATATATATAGTGAAAAAGTGAGTGGCGCAATGAAATGGTGTAATTGTATCATTCAGTATTTTATATTTGTCTAATCCGATAACTGGATTAAACCCTAAATAGACAATGAATCCTGTAATATATATTGGTTACATTTACAAATATTTAATTTTTTCATGTTATGTCGAATTTCATTCATTAATAGACCGATGGTTTGTGCTGATGATGTATATTATAGAGCGATAGAGAGGAGATACCAAGGACAACACGCACAGTCTATTGAATAGCACTAAACAATTGGGACATCAATAAAACAAAATATATGTTCACATATAGAAATGCGTTATATAATGCAAAAAATAACTAATGCAAAAATAACTAATGAAAAATGAGGGAAATTTTGAAAAAGTGGCTGATTTCAAATATCTAGGAACTATAATTACAAATGGGAATGAGATGCACAAAGATATTAAACATTGGCTCAATTCTGGAATTGCATTATATTATGCATTACCGGGACTCGTGTCGTCCCAACTCCTTTTAAAAAAAGTTAAACTGAAAACATATAAATCTCTTATTCTCCAAAGAAAGAGGTGCATGGAAGTTTCTTATAGGAAACGCCCATATGATAGACCCGTAATGAGGAGGGAGAATAAAATTATCGATGATTAGAGCGAAGTATACTATACAGGGCATTATTGGAAAACATTAGCTCAGGATAGGGATGTATGGAGAGCTTATGTCCGCGCGGCCATGAGTCTACGGGTTCGATAGGTCCAGTGAGTTAGTTAGTTATGTCGAAATTCATTTGTTTATATCAGTAAGTTAAATTTGGAAAATTAATTATTACAATTCTCAAACCCTTGACGAAACGCAATGTACGCAAAATAAATATAGCGTGTTTTTAATAGTAAGCAATATTATAAATAATCTTTCATCTCAAAATGGCCTAATATTCATGCTGTTTCATATACTGACTTTGGATTTCTGTACCCATAATGCCAGGCTTCAAACAGATTGAAAATACTCTAAATACAGCTCAAAAAGTTATGTGGTTATGATGTAAAGAAACCTATATGACAGTCAATACACATGCAAGTGAGTGCCAAATATATTTCCTATGCCACAGCCAACTGGAGTCAAACATTTTCTATCACAACTCTCGGTTATAAAATGTCCATACATTTCAATATTTGATAGTTACGTTTTGATTCCCACCAAACGTGGAATGAACCCGTCACACCTGTGACTGGTAAAAAATAAAACCGCTATCATTTTTAAACGACTGAGAGGTTGCAAATGGGGCTGCACAACTTGTTTTCTGAATCTACGTACGAAATGTACACTTAGCAAAAAAAGAATGAGCTGCTTCAAATAGCAGTCCCTGTTATGTCCCACTGCACATGCTCGAAAAGCTAAAGCTGTGGTTCACGACGTAATGTATTATTAAATGTTCTAAAAAAAATCTATATTTGGTTTTAATCGTCTTAAATAGTTAAAGAACAGTGAAGGAGACATATTTTTAGATACTTACGAGGGTTCGACAAATACTTTATTATTATTCAAACTGCGATATTTCAAATAAAGTTCAACTCTCGTTCATAGTGTATCAGTAAACAATACAAACAGGATTAGGCAACTAGCATCTGACTTATGAGTAGCGTAGATCGTTACCAATTACATGTAGATAAAATATATATGAGAGCCAGGGTTCGAGTCTCTCGACAATATTCCTTTTATTCATTTGTATTCTCGCAAAACACATCCTATAACAATTAATTCCTGTCACGTAATGAACTTCCAACTTTACACTATATTCCTGCCTTCGTAAACTCAACAACACTATTTAGCTACCGGTATAAATTTAATTGTGTGCAGTAACACTTTGTAATTTAATTTATATGCCGATTTTTAATGTTTACACGTCCTTCTGTGCCTAAAGTTTTATTTTCCTTCTCCACTCGAATCTATCCATCCACTCTCTGTCCTCCAGTCCTCTGGTTCGCATTCCAGTTTTTATTTCTTGCATCCACGAGATTCGAGGTCTTTCTTTGCATACCACGTTTTAATAATAATGCTATAAATTAATGTAATAAAAGATAATACAGCTTCACGTGTTTACTTATTTATTATGTATTAGTGAGTAAAAAGTTCAACCTTCAATTAACTATAATAATAATGGTCTCGAGGTAGCGTGCTGCCTTGGACAGTTATTCTGGGTGAGGTTTTATCGGGGTTTTTCGTCACCTGCAACACAAATGTCAGGAAAACGTTAAGGCCCAAACGGCCCCCGACATCATATGGCCATCGCAATCATCATCATTCATATTCATCTCAGATTAAGCTCACGATTAGGGACATTCCTGGCGCGCCACTATCATGATCATCACCCATCATAACATCGGAGCAACGTAACCCCGCCTTCCAGGCTCCCCAACCTCAGAAGTGGATTACAGGTACGACATGCCAGGAGACAACACCAGGAATGTGGAACGACAACCTGGGGCATTTGCAAAAAAATATTATAATAATAGTAAAAATAATAATATTATTATATAACAATAATTATTATTATTATTACTATTATTGTTGTTGTTGTCCATAATCTATAATAATAATAATAATAATTAATAATAATAATAATAATAATAATAATAATAATAATAATAATAATAATAATAATAATAATAATAATAATAATAATGGGATGTATCAAAAGATAAGAAGAAGGAAATTACAAAGGGATCAAAATTAAACTCAAAAGTTACCCAAGAAAATGTCACAAAACATAGAATTCAAAAAGGCAGATCGGTAATAACAATGCTAAACGGAGTTTTGTGGTATAAGAACATAAGAATAGATACCAAATTACACATTTATAAATTAATAAATTGAAGCACTCTAACATACGATGCAGAAACTAGGCAGTTGAATAAAAATTTGAGTTTAAAGCTTATGTCTACTGAAATGGATTGTTTTAACGCTCAACTAGATATCCTAAATTGAAGGAAAAACATCAGAAATAAATAATCATAAAACAAATGAAAATCCAAAATTCAATATTAGATTTTTTGATATACAGACAACTAAAATGGTATGGTCATACACATAGGATGCCAGATAAAGGATTACCCAGACAAGCTTTTGGAATATATTTCACCTGGAAAAGTAAAGAGTGGTCGACATAGATTTAAATGGATGGATGACCTAAGAGGGAGCTAGGTCTGGAAGAATTGTAATTTGAAGATAGGGAAGAATGGAGAAAGAAAATAACAATTTAAGAATCTTTGGGCACTGGGAGATGTTTTATTACATTTTAAACCTGTTTATAAATAATAAATCAATAAATAAATAAGAAAATAGTAATACTTCCAAGTAGTTAGTACGTTTTTTCCATTAAGAATTGACAGACAGAATAAAACGGAAAACATTTTAACACTTAAAGATCTAACCTCATCGGAAATCGAACCTGTGACTTCTTACATATGAATCTAACCACTAAGCTCTGAGCTAAGCGTTCCATGTCTAATTTTGCTTGAAAAAATGTCCTTCAGAGGAAGAAGGGAAACGTTGTTAAGTGTACATAGAACCTGCATTGACTTGTCAATGTATTTAATTACTGCTTATCGCCAATATACGAGTATCAACAAGCTGGGGAGAGTTCAAACTCAAGTTGTTAAATCCACTTCCATAGATGTCATGCTACTGTTCACTGATAACATTAGAAGGCAAGCCAAACTTCAAGACAATGCACAGAGAGTTAATGAAAAATTGATACCGTCAAAAACAACACACCCTTAGAAGTCGGACAACGCAAGAAGGAATTATGCAAAACGCTATAAAGAAAGAAGACATGCTCGAGATATCTCAGATAACCCTACACAGCAACATCCAATGTAAAAGCAACTTGAATTTTTTAAATAGAATTGGATCTCAACTTAACTCATGTTATTAACAAATATATCTCCTGAAATTCTACGACCATTTGCGCATGACACTATGTCAATCCGACACCTAGAAGACAGTTGCTTAAAAAATCAGTCTACCTGGAAATACACGATCTGTAATCTAAAGTGATCTGTTTTCGACACACATTTCACATGGCAAATGTTATGTCCCATAGGATGGGGAGATAAAAGGTATGCGAACGGTAATTTCCACCTCGCATGTACGCAAGGATCCTTCTTAAATGTTAATTTTATCAGATTTACAAGGAGCAATTTGTGAAATTGGAAATTATTAACACTGGCTAATAGCTTAGAAGTTGTAGATTACAGGAAATACGGTGGGATCGTGTAACATTTAATGCGACATTCTAAACGGTGGCCTTCTCACGCAGCGAGCCCGGGTTCGATTTCCGGTCGGGACAGGCTCGAAGACGAGTTTCTTTTCGGGGTTTTTCCTCACCTATAAGACAAATGTCAGGCGCGTAGGGCCTAACGGTCCCCGAAAATCATCCGGCCATCATCCTTATCATCATCATTCTTCACCGGTGTGGAAAGCAACGGGAAGCTACCACAACTATAATTACCTAATAAAGCTGCAAAGCATAGCATGAAAATGCTGTGATTGCAGTGAAAGATTTGCTCTCGGGCAGAATTACTATATATGGAATATTATTATTATTATTATTATTATTATTATTATTATTATTATTATTATTATTATTATCATTACACAGCTCTGCATTTTAAAACTTGTTTTTTGTTTTTTTTTTTTAATCTGGTAGGTTTTTTAAACTGGCTGTTTGTGCTGAATTCGAAAATGGTCTTCATTTTTTTCCAATCACGTGAGGTTTTCAAAATATTCTTGAATAACTAGAAATTATATTATACACTGCTCAAAACAATTAGAGGAACACTTGTAAGAAATTGAATAAGTAATTGTTTTTTAAAGCTGGGATGCTGAAAGTTGGACAATATGTAAATTGACTTATTAATTTTATCATTGGATACAAATTTTAAAGTTCCATGGCCTAAATACAGAGAAAGTACCTGAAATAACAAATATAGAGATTTTTTTTATTTTGGAAGGCACTGGCCACTTCTAATTGGTAAGCTTCCTGATGTTGCTATAGTGACGAATGTTGATTATTGCCTTGTTTATTGAAGTCTCTGACAAAATGAGGCATTTAAATGAATTTGAAGTGTATCATGCTCTACATCTTTTACGACAAGGTCAATCTCTACGACAAGTGGCTAGAGAGCTTGGGGTTTCTCCTTCCGTGGTGTCCAGGTTACGCAACAGGCACAGAGAGACAGGTCAGTATTGTAGAAGACGTGGCCAGGGCCGTAAATTTAAAACAAGCCCCCAGGATGACAGATACATTGTTCTTTCTGCTCTTCGACAACGTACAAAAACTGCAAAAGACCTGCAGAATGACCTTCATATGGCTTCCGGAATCCGGGTTTCAGACCAAACCATAAGGAACAGATTAAGGAAAGAGAATATTCGTCCTAAAAGGCCCGTTAAAAAAACACGCTTAACAAATGGGCATAAGGCAGCAAGACGTACGTATGCTGAAAACCATGGTGATTGGAACCTGAACCAGTGGGAGTCTGTGCTCTTCTCGGACGAATCCAGGTATCGTCTTACACGTTGTGATAGTCGATTGAGGGTGTGGGGACGGCCAGGAGAAAGATTTTCTGCAGAGGCTGTACAGGAAATTGGTAGATTCGGAGGGGGTTCCATAACGGTGTGGGCCGGAGTTATGTACAACAATCGTACGGACCTTGTAGTTGTTCCCCAGCGACTGAATGCTGTCCGGTATATCGAGCACGTTCAGGAAGAGCATGCAGTACCTGCTGCCATTGGAGTAGGCCCTGGATTTCTGTTTATGCAGGATAATGCCAGGGCACATTCTGCGGCTGTCACCAGGGATTTCCTGAGGAGGAATGAAATTGAGGTAATGGAGTGGCCAGCGGTCAGCCCAGACCTCAACCCTATTGAACACTTGTGGGATCTTCTAGACAGGAAGGTCAGGAACCGACATCAAGCTCCACAAATTCTGCAGCAACTTGGAGATGCTCTGAAGGAGGAATGGGAGAATATACTGCAATAGGAAATCCAGAATCTTATTGGGAGCATGCCACGAAGGTGCCAAAGAGTCATCGAATGTCGTGGAGGTCATACACGATACTAACTCTATATAACAAGTGTTTACCTTTGAAAAATAAGCACAAGATTCAATTGCTTACATAGTGGAATTATTTGAAAAGTTAATTTCAGCGTTATTCATTTGTTTTTACTGACATGAGCAATAAATAAATAACCACAAATAATGTACTTTATTAATTTCATGTGGTACCTTTATCCAATGAAAAAATATTTGCATATTTCATAGTGTTCCTCTAATTGTTTTGAGCAGTGTAGTTTTGTGATACATAATAAAAATTACTTTGAACAGGAATTTTGTGGGAAGAACGAGGACAGAATTTGTTATTTGCCACTAACTAATCATTAGTTAATAATAATTAATAATTATAAGCATATTCATAATCGTACCCCAATATTGGATTTCAAATTTTATCCTCTTTGACTTTCTCGCATGTTGTTCAGGGCAGTCCCTTTTGAACCTCCAGTAATAGTCAGACAATATGTTAATAGTACCATACTTCCCTTGATACCTCATTTCCATATTTTTTTATATCCTAGTGAAATCTTTCACCTGTTCCTCACAAGAATCTCCTAAATTATGAGGGAAATGATTTAAATGGGAATGAAGGTATTGTACTTTGACACTCATGTTGTAACCAATATGTTTGAAATTATGTAGCATCACGTTCACTATGTTAATATAATTTGGGTCTTCTTTAATTTCCAAGGATATTAAAAACAACATTTCTAAAAGCATTTCAGGCATACTTCACTTCTCGACTCATAGTATTCTCGTACTGACTGTCCATCATAAATTGTGGAATTTCTGGGCCAACGAATACACCATCTTTAATATTTTCATAGGATAATGAAGGAAATGTAGCACAAAGGTATTTAAGCACCCACTGCCTTTATCTAGAGTTTCCGAAAATTATTTAATTAAACGTAATTTAAATAGATATGTGGCAACAACACTTTTGAGGGATCAATAAGAGGTCCACTGCTTATATTTTGTTCGCCCGGTAATAAATTAGTCCTACGTGGCCATTGATCCCTTTCGTAGTGTTCTGACCTAGCCCTGCTATCCCATTCACATAAGAAACAAGAGTATTTTGTGAAAACAGTTTGCTGATCAAGTAATAGTCCAATAATCTAGAAATTTCCACAGACTAGCCATTGATGGTACTCGTGCTTCAGTTTTTGTAACAAAAACTTTACATTTTCGTATGTCTCCTTTAAAACAAAAGATTGCGCCACGGGAATGGAAGGATGAATGTTTCCATTATTAAGCAAAACACCTTTATGACTTTTGTTGAGAAGAATCTATGTAGAACCTCCACTCATAGGAATTACAGTTTATGTTCAGATTTTAAGACAGCAGGGATGTCTTGGCAATACATTACGTTTTCTTCTTCAGCAAAAAAAAAGGGACACGTTTCTTCTCACGACGCCCGTAACATGAAAATTGTACATCCTCAGCCAATACTTTCTTTTCTTTTAACCTACAACCCAACAGTTCTACTGATTCTTTAGGCAAATTTATTCCATCACTAAATCATTAAACAGACTTTGATTAAAATATCTATCATGATCAGAATTATATGGTTCATCATCCACAGGAGATTCAGTTTCAGTACTACTGGATGCAGATGACAATATATCAGATTCAGGGTGTAAGGGAAATGAATATCAGGACCATGAGTTACGGGCTGAATGGCAGAAGGAATGTTAGGATATACAATATCGTTCTTGTTTTTAGCATTATATCCTGCTACTTTAACTGTGCAAAAATAACAATCGTCTCGATCATTTCTAAGTTCCCTCCAAATCATGGGGATACCAAAGGGCAATGACTTATTTTTTATTTTTCCAACTCCTAAACTCAAACACAACTACGACAAACTTTGTGAGGGCATCACGATTTATCCTGTTCTCCTAACCTAATGTCAAAGTTTTGAAAGTATAAACACCATGTAAAATATTAATATACTAATAGTTATATTATTTCACATTTTAAGTAATAAAGTTGAAATTACGAACTGTTGGGACTTTATAACTAACGATACGTACACTGTAATATTAATACAGTGCGTACATTACGAAAAATATTTCAAAATATACAATTTTGAATTGTAAAACATTCTGACGTGGTAAGCAAAAACGGATTTCATTTTTGCAATCAATGTGGACTTATGATTCAGAAACGCTCATTTATTAACAAAAACAAAATCCATGAAGAACAGAGTTATTATTAAATATTATTATTATTAAACGTTTTTTTTAATGTCGAATAGAGAGTAAGCCGATGTGTTGTGCTGCCCCTGGTTAAATGCTGTAACTGACAGCGCCTCTACTGAACTTTGCTACTCCCACAAAACTATGTCCAACATTGAAACAAAATTCTGTATCCGGAGTTCAGTTATTGGCATCTGACCAATTTACAAATCTAACACAACATTTCAGTTCTAAAATTGTGGCTTCTGTGTAAAAGCGTAACAAGAAGGCGGAACACTGTAGTTCATGAATTAGAAACAAACACAAATTAGTTACAATTCCATGAGCCGCACTATGTGTTGTTGAATAATGTAACCAGAAACATAGGTTTCAATTAACAGAATAATAACATAATTATTACGTAAACCAACTAAATTATACCATAAACCCGACTTGCTAAGGACTTAGCTTATTTTATGCAAATTCTTGCGTAAGGGACTGTTTTAGTTCTTGTTTTATATATATACCGTACATACACGAATAGTAAAAGAATGCTTGGACGGGAATTTGAACCCAGACTTAAGAGATTGTTTACTTTATAGCGGTGACGCTTCTTTACTTCCATGTTATAATTAAATTTATTACATTGAGCAATGTAAGCCTAATATGACAAGAAAACAAAAATAAATGCCTGGTGATTTGAACCCTGACCTCTGAATTGATATTTCAGTGCGCTGCCAGTTACGCTATCTAACCAAATCTAGTAGAAACATTTAAAAATAAATGAATATTTATATTAGATTTGCTTCGATAGTTTCTATGTGAGCACCATGCGCATCACGACACACATCAAGCAAATATTATATTCCCTCCCAAATTTTCTGTAGCATGTCGTGGTCAATATCACCAATGGCAGCTATGATGCGGGCACGCAGGTCTTCCAGTGTTGTTGCAAATGTTGGTACGAAAACATGTTCCTTTAGAAAATCGGGGGAACGAGGTGTCGTACGAATGAGAGGTCGATCCCGCAGAAATGCACGGCCTATCCAATGTTGTATCCATGCCTCAATTAGGTGGTCTTGAACGCTGCCATAATAATGAAAAGGGGCACCATCCAGTGGAAGAATGAAATCTACGTAATCCTCTTGAAGCTGTGGAAGAAGCAATAGTTGCAGTATATCGAGGAAAACTTGCTCTGTTACAGTGAGTTCATGGAGGGAGAAAGGGGCCATAAATGTTTTCATGTTAAATGACACAAAATACATTGAGATTGGGAGAATCGCGTTGGTGTCCCACAAAGTCATTGGGATTAGCAGTTCCCCAAATCCTTACGTTGTTACTATTCGCGTTCCCTGAAAGGTGGAAAATTCCTTCGTCACTGCAAAACAACCCCTCAGGGAAATCATCCTCTTCCATTAATACGAGAAAATCAACACTGAAGGACGCTCGCAATGCATAATCAGTGTCTTTTAAGTCTTAAAACAGTTGCATTTGGAAACGTTTCCGGAGGATCCGCCATATAGATGTCTGTGCAAGTTGTAGTTCTATCATTGCCCGATAGGTAGATTTCTATGGGCTCCGAACGAAACATGCGCGAACTGGTTCAACTCTCTCTTTCTCAGTCGACGGACCGAGAAAGATGCAGCCTAAATCTGTATAATATGTGTACCACTTACGAATGACCTTCCCAGTAGGTGGATCACTCTGACATGTGATACGGAAATGCCTTTGCACATTAATCACAGATTTGTTTACATGGTAATCATGCACACAGAAATACTTCTGTTCCCCAGCCAATGACAGTTTCCTTGGCTGCTCTGCTGGCTGACATCATGTTGGCAAATGCCGAACAGTGCGATGAAACTAAATTTTGAGAGTTTATCAGTTGTCTCAAACTCTGATAAATTCTTTAGATATCACGCAATAAGTTACTGAAATCGGGTTCCTCATTATGGTTTGTCCTGTGTATACATTTCTTTTCCAATTGGTCCTTCGACAGATGAATTCATTACTTCTGTTATTTCGTGTCTCTAATACTATCAATTTGATAAACTATGTTTGCTCTTAATTTCTGTAAATACGCAATTAAAACAATTTAATCCACACGTCATGATCTTATAGTTATCAGTGATCTAGGGATTAACTTATTTGTCTCTGGTACCGAGGGTCGCGGATTCAAACCCGGATGGGTTCGATGGATTTTTTAATAGAAACAAACAAGTTGCTCTAGAATAGATTTTAACCTCTGGGTCCCAAATATAATATTAATAAAAGCTCATTAAAAATATCATGATTAAATTAAAACTTCTTAGCAACATTTAATCGACATTTCCCATCCTTAGGTTCCTACTAGGTCTGCTGGTTAGCCCCTCACTGGCATTTATAGGGTAATAAGCATAACTGAATTAGACTGGCTAAATAAGTCCTACAACGGAGCTTTTATGCCCCATATGGGAATGAACGGTATACACAGACATTATGATATTCTGAATTAGTTTCTGTGCATAATATTATTAACTGGTTGAGTGGAGTAAAGGCAATTTATCCTCATCGCTGCCAGTGAAATCAATTTTGTTATCATCATCATAACTTCATCCTGACAAGTGGTAGATCTAGTGCGATCTTATAGACGTAACTATCTTCTGCGAGGTGTTACGATAGGTCTCTTCCTACTCTAGTGAAGCTATTTTTTGATTAGGAATATTCCAAAATGTTATATTAGGAATATTCTACTTCAACTCAAAGTGATTTGTCGCCAGAGATTCCTGTCTAAAGCATCTTCTTCCCTCAAATCACTAGCTTCCATACTTTTCATCACTCCATCTATCCAACGTTCTCTAGATCAGCCTCTTCCACTTCTCCCATTAGCTTTCCAATGAAGGATCTTCTTTGGTATTCTATCTTCTTCCATTCTTATGAGGCGTCCACACCATTCCAAATTTTTTTTTTCTATTTTTTCTAACTTTTTCAGAATTTAATTAAGAATTTATAATAATAATAATAATAATAATAATAATAATAATAATAATAATAATAATAATAATAATGTCAATTATTATTGTTATTATTTTAATCTGAATGATAAAAGAAGATTATGAAAAAAATATAATACAATGGACGTCAAAAAATAAAAAATAAACTGAGCAAACCATCGTGAAAAGCGCATATAAATAGAGCAAGTTTGTAAGGTTTTTTAGAACAACATTAGATTTATATTAAAGATATTGCGACATGAGAATGACAAAGTTCTAAGTGACAAAATATGTGAAAGACATGTTTTTACACTACAGAGTTCTGTCTTAAAACATGAGCACATTAATGGCGTATGTACGAAAATAGGGAAATACGAGTGCGGCCAAGTCCTATCTGCAGAACTTATAATCCCTCAATTGACAAGACACTACTCAATTTGCGAGTGTGAGGTAAATAGAACCTTGTATTTTTTCGTATGTTTTCCTGTCAAGCTGATTCTTCCTCGTCGTGTACCTTCCCTGCTGTAATGAAATTTTGCACATTGCCAACGGACCAATATGAACATAGTTTTCAAATGTTTCAACCAATCATTACCTCACAACCACATTATTACAGCTAACAGCATTCCTAACGCTTATTATTCATTGAAAGTCTTCTTATTCTTCTTCCTTTCATGTGATAGATCTAGGGGTCTATTACTATTTTAATCCAACGTTTGAAGTGTCTGCCCAAAGTTCTCTTGCCTGGTGGCTGGTAATTTAAGATTAGACGTGGCATTTTTGTTCTGTTCATTCTTCGTGCGTGAGATTTACAGTTGATTCTGTATTTTTGTACATATTCCATGATTGATTCTGTATGTAATTCATTCTTTGAGAATCTCATAATTCCTTTTATGGTCCGTTGTTGAGTAATCTGCAGTACATCTCATACATTTCATTTCTGCAGCAGATAGTCTTTGTTAATCTACACTTCGAATTGTTCAGGCCTCACTACCGTAACATAATTTGGGTCTGGCCAGTGTTTTATAAACTCTAGTTCGTATGTGTTAATGTACTGTGTTTGGCTTAAACAATTATTTATAATTCATTGATAGTGAATACATTATATTATACTGTGGTGAAAATTAGTTCTGAATTGCAGTTCAGATTAGCTAACCTGCAAATCTTCTGAACTAAATATGGATTCCCATCACAAAATAATGTTCCATAATATATAATCTAATATTACATGAAGTTCAATTTAAGCTCAGCCAGTCTCCTGATTCAACCATAGTGCACATTGCCAAATTCACTTCTCCGAATGTATCGTCAATCTTGTAACTAAAGCCAAACAAAGTTAACAAGCGACATCTTAGGTTAAGGAAGAAAAAAAGTGTATATATATATATATATATATATATATATATATATATATATATATAATCCGTGTTACAGTTCACTCCGGAGCAAGATACGGTATCTACTATGCAGCTCTACATACATTTATAACATTATGTTGTGAAAGCAGTAAGTTACAGACAAATCGACAGTTTGAGGTAACTCTATAGCAATATGATATTGTTACTGATATGTTATATTATGTTTTATGAAATACGTATAATTAGTTGAAATATCAGAGTAGGGTGCGTGTGTTCAGTTTTTAAATATGTTTGAAATCCACTATTGGTTACAACAAGGAGATGCACAATCTCCTCTACTATTCAATGTTGTACTAGAGCATGCCATCAAATCCTTAGATGACGATTAAAGTCTACAATTCAATGGCATTAACAAGCTGTTGGTTTTTTCAGAGTAAATATTATTAGGTGATAGCGAAGAAATACTAGGGGCCAACATGAACACTTTATTATATAACACTAATAAATTGGGGTTTGAAGTAATAATCAGTTAAACTAATTAGGCCTATAGGGTCACACATAGAAATTCATTCCCTTTATACACAGGGTGATTAACAAAATAATTACAGAGTTGTAGATTTGTAGAGGGGACATAGTAGATAAAGTTGTGGTGAGGATCCTATATCTGGAAACTTACCATTTCGATGTAAAATGGCTTTGAAGATCGGAACATAATGGGCTGATATCGTGTGACTTGTGTTTCAAAATAAGTATTACAGAATTTCAGGGGTTGTACTACAAGTGTGGTTCCATGTGGCGACCTTGTTGTTCGTTGCACAAAGAGTACCTGCGACCCATGTTTTCATACACACGCCCCAAAAGGCCTAGTGTGTGATCAATAATTTACGTTGCCGACAGAATTCGTGCAAGAAGATCTTTCTCCAACTCGATAGGTGTGGTACAACCCCTAGAAGTCTGTAATACATATTCTGAAACAGAAAACGCACAATATCAGCCCATTGTGTTTCGATCTTCTAACTTATTTTAATTCAAAATGGTACCTTTCCGGACATGGGTTCCTTACCAAAATTTTATGTACTAAGTCCTCTCTATAACCCCTATAAGTCTGTAATACTTATTGTGAATCATCCTGTATAAAGGAAATGGGCAGTTAACAATTCAAGAAAATTTTGAAATAATATAAACAGGAATGATGTCCAGAATGAGATTGAACATTGACTAAATGCTAAATATTCATGTTATTATACATTACGGGGACTCTTCTCCCAAATTTTCTAAAAAAAGGTTTAAACCTAAAATATATAAATCTGTATTTCTCCCAGTCATGTTACATGGATGCATAACAAGGGCTGCCATTTTAAGGGGGTTGAAAAGATTACACGTATTTGAGAATAGAGTTGTTAGGAAATGTTTTGGACCAAAGATACATGGACAGAGAGAGGAATGGAGGATACTAAAAACAATTAGCTCTATGATCTTTATCTGAAACCAGATACAAAAGAACAGTTAAATCTCGTAGACTGCGATGCGCGGGACATGTGGCATGAATGGGGATTGGAGGAGGAGTATAAAAAATTCTTGTAGGAAAATCAGAGGGAATGCGCTCAGTTGGTAGTTCAATAATGAGATGTGATAATAATTTAATCGTTAATGGAGGGAATATATTATACAGGGGATGACTGGAATACATTCCAGGAGGGAATATATTATACAGGGGATGATTGGAATACATTCCAGGAGGGAATATATTATACAGGGGATGATTGGAATACATTCCAGGAGGGAATATATTATACAGGGGATGATTGGAATACATTCCAGGAGGGAATATATTACAGGGGATGATTGGAATACATTCCAGGAGGGAATATATTATACAGGGGATGATTGGAATACATTCCAGGAGGGAATATATTATACAGGGGATGATTGGAATACATTCCAGGAGGGAATATATTATACAGGGGATGATTGGAATACATTCCAGGAGGGAATATATTATACAGGGATGATTGGAATACATTCCAGGAGGGAATATATTATACAGGGGATGATTGGAATACATTCCAGGAGGGAATATATTATACAGGGGATGATTGGAATACATTCCAGGAGGGAATATATTATACAGGGGATGATTGGAATACATTCCAGGAGGGAATATATTATACAGGGGATGATTGGAATACATTCCAGGAGGGAATATATTATACAGGGGATGCTTGGAATACATTCCAGGGTAAGGGTGAATTGGGAGCTTATGTCAGAGCTTCCATGAACCTACAAGTTCGATAGTGTCAGCGAGTTAGTTAGTTAGTTGAAACATCCTTTACATCCTGAAGGATGACTAGGAAGTCATGATGCAGAATGTGACCAGATTTCACTTGAAAATTTGCTATGGGGATAACTAAAGTCACTTGCGTTTGAGACTCCAGTGGAAACGGACATGAAATTAGTCTACAGGATTGTAGTTACGTGTGATGTGATTCGAAACAACCCAGGGATATTTGCCAGCGTGCGGCAGAAACTTGTACACCGATAGCATGCTTGCATTGAGGTTGGTGGCAATCAGTTTGAGCTACTGTTGCAAGATACAAAATTGTACGTTAATAGTGTCAATGATGGTATTTGCAGTTAACTAGTAAATAATCTACATAAAAAAGACTACTCATAATGCGAAAGAGAAGTTCACTCCCGTATATCCTATACCCGGCTTCTCAAATATTTAAAACCGTTCACTGAACATCCCAATGTCTTGTTAACGTTTTGCACGCTCTGATATAATCACGCTATATATTCAAAATATTAAGTAGTTGTTGGTATATGCTGATGATATAGCATATTAGGCGATCGTGAGAAAATACTAATACCCAAAAACACATTCGTTCAAAACATACGAAATTTGGATTGGAAATACATACCAATAAAATAAATAATGCCCACACTGGAAATTCATTATTAAATACAATGGACACTTTAAAACAAATTAAGGACATTTTGAAGAAGTGATAGAATTAAAATATCTACAATCATCTATTAAAAAGTGAAATGACGTGACAAATGAATTAATCATAATCTCAAAATTTCAAATGAATGTCATTATGCACTAGAAGGACTCTTGTCTTCCCGTCTGGTTTCAAGAAATGAGAAGCTAAATACATACAAGACTTTAATCTTGCAGTTACATGGAATCGAAACTTTGTCTCTAACTTTAACAGAGGATAAAGAGTACGGGTATATGAGAATAAATTACCAAAATGTTTAGATTAAAGAGACGAACAGATAGATTAATCGAGAAAAGTACATACTCTTGAGCTGCATTGCTTAATATGAAATCGGACATTATACAGACAGTTAAGTCTCGTAGACTCCGACGGGGAGGACATGCGTCATGAAAGGGGAAATTAATAAAAGGACATGAAGATGAAAGAAGGACATTATGTAGCGAAGCCAGAGGGTAGCGCTAATTTGGAGTTAGGATGACAGTATTGATCGTGATTTGAATGAGGTGAATTATACAGGGAAAACATTAGATCTGAATAGGGATGCACGGAGTGCTTAAGACCTCGCGGTCATGAAATTCAGCGTTATGCATTATAAAGCCAGGAAACCTGTTTACATACAAACATGAATAAATGTTAGATGTGAAAAAGGAACTGGAGCACATGGTATACTGGTGTTCTGTTTTAATTCTGTAAGAGTAAGTAAAGTGATCCCATAACAGGCCTCGGGAGGCCCTTGGGGTAGTAGGAGGTTAAGGCTCCCACTTTTTCTAGACAATCGGCACTTGGTGTCAGCCGGGTTGTCAGCCCTGCGTGACGGCCGCCTTTACCCCAGAACAAGCGTCTGGTACTCATTTCCATTAGAGGCTGAGTCGACCCCAGGGCCATAGTGCCGCCTGAAGGTTTTGGTCAGTTTAAAAATCCTGACCCCACCGGGACTTGAACCCTCGACCTTCCGACTTGTAGCGCAGTGCCTTAACCACTGCGCTACGGTGTGCCCGGAGGTAAAAATACCAGTGGTTTCCACGTAAAGTTTGTGCTATTTAGGGTCAATTTCACCAATAGAGGTAACTGTGTTACGACAGTTTTCCCCGTGTATGAAGCATAGCTTAAACTGCCGTCATACAATTACCTCTGTTGTGAAACTGACCCTTAACGTTTATTTTCTGGCTCAAGAGACGTAATAAAAACGATTTTATTCAATGATCCTAACATATGAAAAACAAAAACCATTCTTCTTCTTCTTCATTAGGCGTAACGGCCTTTAGAATTCGACCTCCTTAATAGTCGATGCCCACACAGCTCTTTCTATAGATATTTGCATCCATGTTTTAATCCAATTTTCTAAAAACAATCCATACCAGGGCTTCCCTCATTTTCTCCTTTATCTGGTTTTATTATAAGATCTTTGTAACTATAATATTAAAATATTCCGGACTATATGGCCGTGGTCTATGTCTGGTGTCTCTTCCAGACGTTTCTTCATTGGCGATGCCCTTCACAGTTGAGGGAGAAACGTCTGGAAGAGACACCAGTTTTAGACCACGGCCACATAGCCCGGAATCTTTCAATATTACCGGTCGTGAAAGTCTGCGTTCCACAATCTTTGTAACTGTTATATTATCTAGCATCCACATAAAATGCATTCATATAAATATAAAATTTCAATAAACATACATTTCAAATCATTGGAAATTCTCACTGGGAAAGTACAACTTACTAATTAAATATCATGCACACCTTCTGTAGCTCTATGTTCCGACACGTTATGATCGATTAAACATACATACAAGTTTCCATAAATATCATGTAGATTTCTCTTAAGTAATTTTCTCCACCAATCTTGTCTCTTCTTCTGTCTTTGGACCAATCATTTTCGAAATTTTTTGTCCCAAATACTCTTAATACGTTCATCTCTGAAAGTAAGAGACTTTTTTTCGCATCCATGTAGTATAACTGAAAGTGTAGCAGTTTTATGTGTTTTAATTTGTTATTTTTTGAGTAGTGTGGATGACAAGGATCCCTGTAATACAAATTGCGTACTTTTTCGGTGTTGTTCTTATGTTTAATTCGTTTCACCACTTCATTCCTTTTTGTAATTATTATTGTTCCTGGTATATGAATTGTGCAAATTCTTCACAGTAAAATTATTTCTCGTAAGTATCATTACCCATTTAACAACATATTTCTGCGTCTGACATTATATTAATGTTTTTTGATATCTACTTCAATAACAACCCATGTCCGGAAATTCATAATTCTGGATCTACTCGCCTTATACAGAATTGAAATCTTATTTAAACCAGTGCTTTTAATACGTTATCAAGAAGTGGAAATGGATATAGCCCATATAATTCATTGAGATACTTAAGCAAAGACAAGACATTGCATCAAAACATTGGACAGCTAGAGAGGAGGTACCAGTAACTCTGTATTAAACGAAGACATATTGATAAATATAAAAAGTCTCTATTTCACGTTTTTATATAAAATATTAAAAAGAGTAGTTCTACAAACTTAAAATGTTTATGACATTGTAATAAATCGAGTTACAAAATTAATGCTTGCCAACTTCACACGTTGTAAATCTGTCGCGAGCACTTACAAATAAAACCCTAAACAAAATAAACTCGTGACATAAATTAGCTGGATTGTTACAATGTTATTATAAATCATAACGCAAACAGGTTCATTTAGCTTCTAATCATAATACATTTATTGCAAACATCGTCAGTGTGTCATTAACCATGTTTTGTCAAAATATACCCATCATGATGACATAATTCATAAGACATTTAATCGACATTATGCTAGTTTATTATAGTTGTAATATAATAGCTACATTAACACTTGTTGACATTAACCCAGTTCATCCGCGCAAGAGTGCTCTAAATATATGCTATCTAGTTAGGGAGTGTGATATTCATGCTCTAATAGTTAAAATAGCAACATAATACATTGTTTATTCAATCAATTGAAAATTACTTGTTTATAATTCAATATAACTCGAAAGAGCAATTTTCCATATTGAAAATTATGTATAAAAGCAGTGTTACACACCGAAGAAACAGAAGTTGCTGAGGAAACAAAAGCTGCTAACGTTTCACTTTAGCGCTTTAATTCGGTTCATATTCCGAATTATTAATATTATTTATGTAGTTAGTGGCGGCTCCATTGCGCAAGCGGTTAGATGCAAGTATTTTATTTCTGGAGTCTCAGATCGAGTCTCGGTCACTCCTTGTGGGTTTCGTAGTAGAGGAAACGGAGATTAGGCAGGTTTTATTGGGATTTTTCCCGTTTCCCCTGACACTAATTTCATTCCACCATTTCTCCATACTCATCCATTTAGTTTTAATTCATTAATCTGCACTTGTAAAGGTGCGTCAGGCATGGTCGACCGGCAGCCGTAGTTAACATATATATGAACATGAGGCTTTATCTCATCTCATTCCTTGACCCTATCCTGAGTTGGACACAATTTGTGGATATTATTTTCTTATTTAAGTAGTTAATAACAAAATATTACATTATCATTATATCTCTCTTTAGTCATAACTCTGCAGTAGACTCACGTTACACGACAGGTAGCAGGCAGCTCTACTATCGCCTGTAACGATATTAAGGTATTTGGGTCAGGGTAAAACATAAGAAAGTTAAAGTAAATTACATTTAATTTATGTAACTTTAAATTAGAAATATCTGATAGCAGAAATCCATGCTTATGTGCTGTATACTGTAGCCTACTAGGCTACTGCTTTCTTGGCAGCTAATTACTTTGTGGCTTTCAAGATGGGTTATAACCCTAGCCATGTAGAGGCAAGATATGTTCTGCCTGACGAGTCGATGGTTGGGTTAAAAGGTGGACGTTATCACACTAGAACGGGGCGTCAAAGACTGCATTGCCGGTGCGCCGGGGGGTCGGTAAGCCGAGCATTGCAGAATGAACATAGCTATTCTAGGCGAGAGAACCTCTCACAATTTAATTGGCAGGCCATGTGGTGACTATGTATATAGCGAAACATAAATTGACGAGCTGATTCATGAACAATAAACGCTTCATGGAGTTTGTAATTCAGCGAACATGGTTTAGATATCTCAGAGCATTGCATGCGCATGATTACTAAGAGTGGTGGATGCCAAGATTTGGTCCTGAGCTTCAATAGTGTTGTTCGCACTAGAAGCACGGTCTTTAACAATTGGGTATAACTGACAGAATGTCAGTGAAGGTAGGAGTTTGAGGTTTAGGTGTAACAAGTATAAGAATATTGGACTCTTTCGCCCGACAATAAGACTCATCAGCTGTTAAAAAAAGCTGGGCAACCATACAGGAAGAAAAGTGACCATTCTCCCAGCGGTTAGCGCAATTAAACACTCTAGGGCTCCTCTGTGCACCGATATTAACCAGACAGTCTTTATGGTTATGTGTTATTATTATTGTTATTATTATTATTATTATTATTATTATTATTATTATTATTAATATTAATATTATTATTGACCAATTCCATATGTAACTGACTGTCATTTACAATACACTTTTGCAGCAAAATGATTGCATAAATATTACAATTGATTAAAATTAGGGATGTTATCTACGTGATATGATAGAGGAAAAATGTGCGATTAAGATTGTACATAAATATACAACTTCTGAAGAAATACTATGCTATTTATTATCAAACAAAGTATTTGTGACTGACTGACGTAAATATCAACCCATCATTCAGCTTAACATGTTCAGCTGCATCATTCTCTGAAGTGTGATTCCTAATCCAATTTTCCAAAATACCGTTTGGAGGACACATTTCAAGTTACATTCTCAATAAAAAACGAAACAAAAATCACATTAACACCGGAGTCATAACCTAATATGTAATGTATGACTGACTGACTATATTCTGTGACTGACTGACTATATTCTGTGACAGACTGACTATATTCTGTGACAGACTGACTATATTCTGTGACAGACTGACTATATTCTGTGACAGACTGACTATATTCTGTGACAGACTGACTATATTCTGTGACAGACTGACTATATTCTGTGACAGACTGACTATATTCTGTGACATACTGACTATATTGTGACAGACTGACTATATTCTGTGACAGACTGACTATATTCTGTGACAGACTGACTATATTCTGTGACAGACTGACTATATTCTGTGACTGACTGACTATATTCTGTGGCTGACTGACTATATTCTGTGACTGACTGACCATATTCTGTGACTGACTGAATATATTCTGTGACTGACTGAATATATTCTGTGACTGACTGAATATATTCTGTGACTGACTGAATATTTTCTGTGACTGACTGAATATTTTCTGTGACTGACTGAATATATTCTGTGACTGACTGAATATATTCTGTGACTGACTGACATTTTCTGTGATTGACTGATTACATTCTGTGACTGACTGACATATCTGAATTTTATTAAGGCTTTAATATTGTGGAGCTGCAAATATTATACAAATATTACAAAATAATATGAAATTATAATAGATAAAAAGCGATAATATGGTGATGAATAAAGAACTACACTCCTTTTATCATGTATAGGAAATGTACAAATTGATATGCTGTAAAAATATTAAATAAACAGTGTAATTTATTTAACTTGATTACCATGTATCATTTTAAATTTCACAAAATAAAGAATATATTAACTTCTTAACAACAAAGGGCCTTCTCTATAGTTAAATATGCCTAATATGCTTATAATTTTATTACATCCATATTAACTGATTACAGTTTACCTGATGCTGCTATTAGATTGAAACAATGAATAAATAAAAATACTGATATGGAATTTGCAGTGTTCGTTGCAGAACACTAAAATTAACTTTCACACATCTCAACTTCAAAGACACAGAAATAACGAAATGTACAGTATATAAATTATTATGTTTTTTATTTAAATGTGGAAATTGCTGTTATAATTCTTTCAAAACAACTGATTACAAATTACATTGCTGACACGAGTTCTATTTTTAAACTAATGAATTGAAACAAATCTCTTATAATGCGCGAAGTCTTACTTTATGACTGACGTGTCTGTCCCCACCTGGCGTACATATTACTACAGCATTGTCATACGCATTTTCACTCTGTCGGTTTCCAATAATGCTTCACCCAATAATGATTTTCCTTTACACTACCGGTTATACTTAATCGCATATACGCTACGCCAATGGTATTTCTTTTATACAAGTAACTTCATATGATTTAAAAACTGTTGTTGAAATCAACATGCAAGAATCTGTTTCACAAAGTGGAATGCAAGGAACTGGTGGCAACACCGAAATAATACGACACACATGGAATGTGAAAGGTCAAACTAGTTCAAGTACACGATCACACACATCAAAATCTAACACGTAGTATCCCGCGCATTTCTTTTCAATTGCAGTCAGCACAATACTCTAGTGACTCACTTAATAACATACATACTGAAGAATCGCATAACGAGGAATTATTTAAATGCCGCTAATAAAATTATAATGTTCTTTCACACACGAAACTTGTGAATGTTTCGCACTGATTGTTCATTTGAAATTTGTGCATATTCTATGACATATGTCTTCAACATTTTCACATGGTGAACTCCATGGGTTGCCGGGATAGCTGCGAGATGTTGAAATCGCTTTTCTAAAAATCTCTTCCCTTCTTCTACCTCATTTTGTGTCACCTCATGAACTATTATTTATTTAGTTTTACTACTATGTGCCATGTGTCACATAACACTAGAACATAGTATTTCTTCTGTACTTCTCTGTCACCTTCCATCTAAACTAGGCAACAGCAGTTAATATTGAGATATGCTTATTGTTCCAATGAACTGTCTGGATATCATTTTGTTTTTTGTAGGTATAAAGGTAAAGGTAGAGTGATCCCACTACAGGCCTCGGGAGGCCCTTGGGGTTGTAGGAGGTTAAGGCTCCCACTTTGTCTGGACAATCGGCACTTGTGTCAGCCGGGTTGTCAGCCCTGCGTGACGGCCGCCTTTACCCCCAGAACAAGCGTATGGTACTCATTTCCGTTAGAGGCTAAGTCGACCCTAGAGCCATAGTGCCGCCAGAGGGCTTGGGTCAGTTTAAAAATCCTGACCCCACCAGGACTCGAACCCTCGACCTTCCGGTTTGTAGCGCAGTGCCTTAACCACTACGCTACGGCGTGCCCCTTTGTAGGTATAATTTTCTGAGAAATCAACAAGTACGGCTGCTTCATTTACTGCAACGTTTACCCGAACATATTTAAATGCTTCCGCTGACTGCCTTTTAGCTCAAATTGACACAGAAGTAGAGCCTGCAATTATTTTATGGAACAGCTGAACCGAACAGTCTACCAGATTTTCTAAACCATGTTTATGTTAATCCTCAGCGGAATGCAGCAAGCAACTTATTGTGCCATGCGTATTAGCAATATAAATGAAAGGACGAAAAGTCAGTCAGTCACGGGACTCTAGCGGGAAAAATAATGACTTTACAAGAAAATATCATCAATACGTTTTTGTTAGTCGTGTACCGATAACGTATAATCCAAGAGGAAATTTTAATCCATCAATTATTATGTTGAGTATAGAAATTTTTATACGTTTTCTATGACTGACAACCACAGCTTACAGTTAACAATTATAGGACACATTTAAGGTTTGTAGAACATTAGAATGCTATTAATATTATTACATTTACGACTAAGGAGGGCCAAAGTATGGTTTAACAAAAACGTTTGTGAAATAAAACGAATTAATACGACCGAATCATTAAAGAAAAAATTGGTAAAATTCTACATATTTTTACAGGTTTGGAATATTACAAGTTTTTCCACTGATATTAGATTAAAATAATACACATTTGATATATTATCTTATAGAATCAGAAAATTTGATCTTTAAAGAAATATATTAAGTCATCAAGATTATTCCTGCGTCAATTTCAAAATGTTCACCTCGGTGTGACATTTTCATGGAATCGCTCTATTGTCATAAAGTATTATTGTTATTATGGTATATAATGTTCTTTGTGCATGTAATTTACATTGCAACATTTAATATATTTGAACTCTTGTGGGTAAGTAAACCACACTACTGCTACCATTTACGACGTTAGAAAAGCAAACCACGCTCAGCGTAACACTTGTCCGGAATCGAGTTTTGTTAATGCTGTATTTATTAATGTGATCGTGATATTCAAAGATGTTATCGGTAAGAAAGCAGCCTGCCTCGGGCCCATGAAAGGCAGCTATTAATTCATCTTTCTTTCCTGATGAACATACATACAAATATAGATTCTGATTACTAAATGCATACAGTGAGTGATTTTGTTACAGCATAGTGAGCAACTACTATACTTGAATAATAACAAAGGGGCGTTGTATAAAAGATAAGCTTTTAATATAAACAAGTTGAATATTAAAATAAATAATAAATTAATAACAAAAATTATTCATGATCAATCAATCAAGCATAGCTTGTAGAAACAACTGAACAAATAACGTACCAGACATAATGCCACACTCACACAGATGTCCAAGCTTTCAGGAATCACTTCTTCCGTACATAGCTGGACTAACTCAAAATCGACCTCTTCTCGGTCTTAATCAACTTGTCTATACATAGACCACCATATTAACTTCCCAACTGCATGGTGAGTTAGAATTGGATTCTACTTTTGAATCCGCTTTTAAGTAACTAACCGCCGCTTGCTAGGCTGATCGAATGATGATGTTCGGTAAGAGTACACTGCATATAAAGGTTCACAAGTAGAGGGGATATGCGCTGTAGAAATGCGCGGCAGAAAGGATGAAAAGGGAAGGGGTAGCCACACGGAAAAGAGGACATTGGCATATTTCATAAATGTTCTGTAGTAGGGAGGAGAGCAAAGATACCATACTGAACCGCAGAAAGGCACTTTCGGTTCACTCTTTATAATTAGTATAGGGTGTATCCATATTTGACTAATATTTATTTGTATTTATGCTGATTGAGTGGTAGAGAAGGCCTTTTGGACTTAACTCTGCCAGAATAAATTAAACTATAATTATTATTAATATTATTATTATTATAATTCCCCATGGGCTAGACCTTGTCGTGGTGGAAGGGCTCAGTACCTAATGACCCAGACGACTAGATAGGGACGTCTGGTTTTTAACTAGGTGGCTATCTGTAAGAGGAGATGGAGAGCGAACTAGTTCCAACGTGGGATACCTCAACGGCTTCAGAAGCGGATGAAGAAAATTGTTCACAACGATAAAGAAGGCGGAAGAAGAAACCTGCAAGCCAAGGGGTAGATGGGATTCCAAAACTTTGGTTAGCAACTCGTCTAGGAGAAGGAAACCCCGAAATAAATCCCCGATCCACTAGGAAGGTGGTTGTGCGTCTGGGCTGGTAACCCGACCATGTAAAAAAATGTCCAAACTCATCTCTCTCACAGTGTTCAGCCAAACAGATTTAATGGACGACGACTTAAGCAGAAAAAAAAAGGATAAACGATTAGAGATTTGCGATAGAATAAATATTTTTACTTGAAACGTTAGAGGTTTAGGAAGTAAAGAAACAGAATTAGAAAGAATACTTTATGAAAAAGATGTTCACATTGCGGTCATAACTGAAACAAAAAAGAAACTTAAAGGGACTAAAGAATTAAATAACTATACAATGATTTACAGTGGTGTACCTGGAAATGTAAGAGCACGAAGCGGAGTTGCAATATTAGTACATAATAAATGGAAATGTAAGATTGAATATTATACATATGTAAATGAAAGAATTGCAACATTAAGGATGAAAATTGATAGAGGACATTTAACAACTGTAGGTGTTAATGACCCAGTTGAGAATAAGAAAGATGAAACTTAACATTTCTATGAAGATCTTCAAGAAACACTTGAAACCATTAATAAAATGATCACTTTGTAATATGCGGAGACTTCAATGCAAGAGTAGGCAATATTCCAATACCAGGAATAGTGGGAAAATTTGGAGAACAACACTTAAATGAAAATGGAGTACAGCTTAGACAATTTGCAAGCAATTACTATCTTAAAAGTACTAACACGTTTTTCAAAAAACGAGATATAAATAAATATACATGGAGCGCAAGAGGACTCAGAACAATAATAGACTATATTCTAATTAATGATAAATTAAGACAACAACTCCAAGATGTACAGGTATGTAGAGGTTGCGATATTGATTCCGACCATTTTTGGTTAAGGGCAAATTTAAATTACGGTCAAGATGGAAAAAAAGTAAAATCAGGAATAAATCAACAAATGAAGAAGTATACAAAGTATACCTTTTGCAAGAGGAAAGCATAAGAAAATTATATCAACAAAGACTACAACAATACCTCGTGCATATACCAACTAGCGATATATTAGATGATGAATGGAATAATATTGAAAAGTGCTTTGAAAAGGCAGCCCAGGAAGCAATAGGGAAAAATAGAAAAATTAGAAGCAGAAAAGGAGTAAGAATTTGGAATAAAGAAATAGAACTGGCAATTCATATAAACAGTGGCTTAAAAAAAACAGAAGAATCGAGACAACAATATGTAGAAAAAAGGAATATAGCAAAACAAATTATTAGGACAGCTCACCAACATTCTTGGAATAATTTTATAAGTGAAATAGAAAATGATATTCATGGCAGAAAAAATTTTGCACACAAAGTTATACAACTTTTAAATAACTCAGAAAAGAATACTGCAATGATAGATGTTATTAACAACGAAAGATGGATAGAACACTATAAAAATGTATGGTGTAAAGAAGAAAAAGAAGAAGACGAAGAAAAACAAGACTCGTATCCAGATAATGAAACAGAAGAAATTCAAACTGATGTGATTAAATTTGATGAACTTCAAGAATCCTTAAAAGAAACCAAAAACAGAAAAGCAGCTGGTCCTGATCAGATAAATATGGAGCTTCTAAAATATGGTGGAACATTTCTACATTGGAGAATATTGCATTTATTTAATGAATATTGGAGAAACTGCAGAATACCAGAAAGTTGGAATATAGCTGAAGTCATGTCGTTATTTAAGAAAGGAGATAGAAGAGAATGTAAGAACTATAGAGGAATTAGCCTACTTAATTCAATTTATAAAATCTATGCAAGGGTTATAAATAAAAGACTTAAAATAATCGCAGAAGCAATACTTGAAGAAAAACAAAATTGCTTTAGAACGGGGCGATCACAACAGATAATTTATTCATATTACAGCAAATATTTGAAAAAAAGAAGAGAACATAACCTACAGACACATGTTGCTTTTATTGATTTTGAGAAGGCACTTGGTCGTGTTGATAGAGATAAGTTATGGAAAATTATTGAAATACATGGCTACCCCGCAAAATTAATTTATGTGATAAAAAGTTTGTATGTAAAGTCTCAAATTATAATAAATATAGGCACATCAAAGACCGAAGCTATTTTAATGAATAGAGATGTAAGACAAGGGTGTAGTTTATCACCTACTCTTTTTAATCTACATATTAATGACATCATCCAAAATTGGAAAAGTATTGTTAATATAGGTATAAGAATGGACCGTTTTAAAATATTAAACGTTTTAATGTATGCTGACGATGTGGTTATTATTCAAGAAAATGAAAATAATTCGCAGTACTCTTTACGTCAATTAAATCAGTTATGCCAAGAATATAATTTTAAAATATCAAAAGAAAAAAACAAAAATAATGGCATTTTGGGAAAACAGACATATTAGATGAAAAATCGTAATAGACAACAAACCTCTGGAACAAGTAACAAATTTGAATTATTTGGGTTGTAATATTACTACAAACATAAAAACTGAAAGAGACATACATATTATGGAACTGTCGAAATTTCAAATGATATGCGGAACTATACATAAAACATTAAAGAATAAAACAAGAAGAGATACTAGATTGAAGTTTTATAAAACATTGGCAGTTCCTGCATTACTTTATGGGAGCGAAACTTGGGTAATGACCAAAACATTGCAAAGTAGAATACAAAGCGCAGAAATGTACTTCCTTAGAAAAACAAAAGGCTGCACAAGTTTGGGTCAGATAAAGAATGAAGATATAAGAACAGAGTTAAAAATATATCCATTGAATGAGAAAATCAGATAATATAGAGAGAAATGGTTTACACATATGGAAAGAATGAATGTAACAAGAATACGAAGAGCAGCATACAGCTACAAACCAAGAGGTTCGAGGAATGTAGGAAGGTCAGTGAAAAGGCAATTTTTGCCTAGCCCGTGAAGTGAAGATTATTATTATTATTATTATTATTATTATTATTACTATTATTATTATTGAATATAAGAGGATTGTCTGATAAGATGATAAATATTTAAAAGCAATTTTGGGCCAGTATGTAAAATTCGCGATCGATGGCGGAAATAAAATCCACCTTTTTATGGTAGATGGGGATTCGTTAGCCGCCGACTCATGAGTCGGTGGGGCCGGATTGTAACTTCCAGATGTGTCTATGAATTATTTTCAGGAAGGATGGACCTCTCAGGTTTTCTATTGGAATGAGGTCGAGATTCGTCTTACAGATTGTTCTTCCCTCTCATATAAAATAGAAAGAATTGGTCTGAGAATTCGGTCAATCGCGAGAGACAGTTGCGTGCTAGAAGACAAACAGTGAAGGTGCTCTGAATAGCGAGATGGTAGAAAGAGCTATGAGTGAAGACGTCTCAGTGTGGGAAAACGTGAATATGAGATAAATTGTGTTTACATAAATCTCAGGGGAGAAAAATCACATGTGTTTGTAAAGTGAAATGCAGTGCATTAAATAAAGAAGATTTTGCACTTTTGTGCAAATTGGTTTGAAATAAATCAATTATTTTCCACCCGTTCCCTTGCCATAGCAACTGTGACGTTATTTTTATTATTTTAACTTAAGAGTTTTTATTGGCACATTATGAATTTGTTTCAGGTATTATATATGACCTCACACAACTTTTAATTTTATTAAAATTCATGTTTTCCTCATCCTATATATTTGATAATATATTTCCATACGTATGATTATCAGTCATATGGCGACATAAAAATTGTTATAACTCCTGCTTAAATAATTATATCCACATGACATTTAGAATGCGGTTTGTTTGCACCCTAACTTAAACTTTATATTTTTCGAAATGTGATATTTATAACTCTTGTGAGCAATTTATACATTTATTAAAAATATTAGAAAACAAACTTTTAAAGTTCAATCTGATTTCTATTATGATTTAGTTATGAAAAATAAATATCATTGTAGACTACCAATTATCAACAACTCTATCAAAGAATTTTGAATTTATGATTAAATCCGACAGGGCTAAAGACATTTCTGCAAAACTCTATTTTTGTTTTTATTTTGGAGCACCAAAAATGTTTTTATTAATTTTCCAACTGTTGATTCTTTGTGCTAGTGTATTCACATGGAGAAGTAAAGTGTTTCACTAAAAAGAAAAAACGAGTTAATTTAATGGTCATTCTTCCCCTTAATACGTTTAATAAAAATGCAGATTCGAACAGTTTTTGTGTTATTATTATTGGACCTCTGATCTTAAGTGCAATAAGCAGTGTAGCAGGGATAATAAATACTTACTACACATACAGGTTAATTGTTCACGGAACTTTATTTCTAAACCTGTAAGTAGCTATAAAGTTCTTCTCTCTGAAGTGGACTGTATATTTAGGAATTACGGTGACACAAAGAATTAAACATATGGAAATAAGACTATATTTAAACTATATAACATATACATTAAGCTCACCACGTGGTCACATCGTGTTCAGTTCTCTCACAACTCACTCACACGCAGAGCGCACACAAGACACGTCTGCTCCTTACGAGCCACACACACACACAACCGCTCTCTAGGAGCTACACACACAGAAGAACGATGTGCTCACCACGCCGTTTAATCCATGAGACGACTCAGGTTAGCCAACACTGACACATCTCGCTAACCACTCAATGGCCGCTAACCTGAGGCGTCAACATACTCCCCCCTTTGAGGGATCTCACGATTTTAACACATCGGTGAATCTCTCAACACAACAGGATAAGGGGACAAGTTTCACAATGGCTCGTCGAAATAATCCAGTTTTAGTCCTAATGGTGACCACTCGTACCACACCGTCGATCCCAGGGTGAAGCTGTTGGATCACACCAGTTTTCCATACCAGAGGTGGTAAGTTGTCGTCCCGAAGGATCACAAGATCACCGACAGCTGGACACCATCTCCCGGCAGACATCCATTTCCTCCTTTGCTGAAGCGACTGCAGGTATTGTCTGGGACCACTGTTGCCAGAAAGACCTGTAAGAGAGCCTGAACTACCTTCCACCTTGTATCGTAGGAAAGGGGACAGTTGGCTATATCAGGAGGAGTAGTACTAGTTAATAGTCTACCTACCAGGAAGTGACTTGGAGTTAGGTACATTTCTTCATGGGATTCACTGGGCGTGCAAAATAGGTCTAGAATTTAGTACAGACTCGATCTGACACAACAAAGTACACAATTCTTCAAAACTAAGAATAGTTTTACCTATAGTCTTTTTCATAAGGGATTTCACCGATTTTATTCCTGCCTCCCAAAGTCCACCAAAAATGGGGACTAGAAGGAGGAATAAAATCTCCATTCAATGTTCATATTTGCTATGTTCTCGGTAAATAGCATTCGCATGTTTCTTTACTAAATTCAATAACTCGTTATTGGCCCCAAGAAAATTTGAACCATTATCACTCAATGTGAGACAAGGGCGTCCTCTTGCGGGCAACAAATCTATAGAGGGCAAGCAATGAAGTCCTTAGTAGTAAGGCTCCTGACAACTTCTAAATGGATAGCCTTAGTTATTAAACATACAAAAAGTGCTATGTAAGCCTTGAATTTCACCTTAGATCTTGGGTTGTCTCCCTTTATTACAATTGGACCTCCGTAGTCCAAACCTACCTTAACAAAGGGAAAAGACTTTGCTCTACTCTATACTCAGGAAGTTGTTCCATCATCTGACTAGTTCGAGGTGGTTTAACTCTGAAGCATTTGTAGCAGGACCTAATTATACCCCACGAATAGTATTTCTACCACGAGGTATCCAATAACGGGTGCGCAGTGAACACAGAACTGCTTGAGCACCGGAGTGAAGTAACATCTCATGTTCATGCTTCACTAACAGTTTAGTCCACAACATTTTTAGCTGGTAATATGATTGGATGCTTCTCATCAAATGTCACACTGAGAAATTCTCAAGACGGCCACCAACTCTGAGAAGTCCATTTTTATCCAGGAATGGGTTAAGTGATCTCAAGTCACTTGAAGAATCTACTTGTTTCTTAGAAGTTAACTCGTGGATTTCCCTCTTGTATTCAATAGCTTGAATGCGATTCACCACCATTAGTTCCGTTTGTTTCAACTCGATTGAAGACAAGGAACCGGAATATAATTTGTCTCTATTACGAGTATTGTGGATGAATCTCAGTACATATCCATATACTCGTTTCAGTTTCAGAAATGAAGAGTACTTCTCAAATTCAGGCACTTGTACATTAGACATCAGTACCCGAATTTGCGTCTTCAATTCTGGGTCCCCTCTAGGTGGCGATTCATTGTTGGTCGTTGTACTAGACTCTTTAATTACGCAATGATGCGGTAAGTAGAAAGTACTCTTGTTTCCTTCTAAGGGTGGTGCAAGCTCCATGTGCCCTAGATCGCAGTACTCTCTCATAAATCCGACATAGTGTTTCTTTTAATTGAGAATGTTTATCAAGCTTACTCTCAATGTGCTTAAAATCTCTTAATAGCAGTATGCTTAGATTCAGCGACCGAAGGAACATTAAGAAGTATAGGTAACTTCACAATAAAACGACCAGATTCATCTCTTTGGACGTTTTCAACGAAATGTTGTTCACACGCTTTTCTCTTCTGGACTAAGAACAGGGTTTTGCAGTTCGTCTAGCTGCCAGAACCTTTCCAGTTTTTTATCCAGAGAATCAAGTTTCACAAAGTTTTGCCGAGCGAGGATCTACTCTTTTCTTAATACAAAGTTCAGGAAAGGCACCTGAAAATATGAAACCAAACTCTGTTTTGATCAACGTGGGGTATCCCTTCCTTCTCAAAGTCTCAGAACAAACAATATCATGGTACAGTGTGTGCGCCGAGAAGAAGTTCAATCGTAGCAGGTTTATTAAAGTTTGGATCACTCAACACAATGTTAGACGGAATATTCCAGTTTGAATGATCAATCTCGGTGGCAGGACATTGAGATGTGATATTATCTACGACAGCACAATTCAAGTTCAACCTATAGTTAGACACTCTGGACAAACATTGTGCACCTTACCAGTAAGACTGACTGGAGAGACATCTGAGTCTCCAATACCTACAATAGGAAGTTTTGCACGATTGGGTTGTCAAGACCTAACTTGCTCAACAGATTTGTAGTCATATAAGATAACTGGCTGGCAGAGTCCAGTAACGCTCTAACCTTAACTAACCGCCCTAATTTATCTTTCACATTAACACAGGCAGTGCTAAGAAGTACGTTTGAGCCTAGCCCGGAGGTTATCTTCATAGCAGTGGGAGACACAATAGCTGGATGCTCAAACATTAGGCCTTTCTTTCAAAATGTATTAGAGTATTGTGTTTGCGTTGACATTTGGAACAAGGTTTCTCCTTACAAAATCTCGCTGTATGCCCTTTTGAAAAGCAATTATAACATAATCTAATCTGACCAACTAAATGTACTCTTTCAATCTAATGTTAATTGGTTGAACTCCTCACAATCTGGTAAATTGTGTTTGTTTGATTTGCAATTATGGCAATATCTTGATTTGTTGTCATTAGCAATATGGAAAGATTTGAACTTTAGGCTTTACATCTGTTTTCTCATTTACTACAATGTTTTTACATTCACTGAGCTCCAAGGTTTGAGCTTTTCTCTCCAAAAATTCCATAAAATCGACTAGACTAGGGATATCCGTAGCACCATGTTTAGCTTCCCACTCTGACCTATGAATACCTTTCATTTTACTCGATATAATTTCCTGCAACATTAGATCTGATAACAGAACATCACTCTGAAGGTTCTCTATGGCATTAATATTGCACTTTACTTGGTTAAGTACTCTTCCTATACTGTCTGCAGCAGTACCTGTACTACAAGAAGGTAAGCTGAGTAAGCACTTAACATGCTGAGACAATATCATGCGTCTGTTGTCGTACCTTTGCTGAATTAACTTACAGGCCGTACCAAAAATTGCCTTCAGTTAATCGCTAAATTACTGAGTAATTGCCTAGGTTCGCCCTTCCAGTGACGATAATAAATAATGAAGCCTTGGAACATTATCTAAGTTAGTATTGTTAAGTACAAGGGACTCAAAAGTATTCTTAAACGAGAGGTATTCACCCAATTCTCCTTGGAAATGGGGAATCTGAATAGCCGGTAACTTAAAACCACAACTCGATCTACTAGATGCACGTGACTCATCAAAACCATGACTATCTGTGGGTTTTTGAAGACTTTCTATTAAATCCTGAACCTTGCCACACAACTCATAATATTCATTTTCAAAATCCTCATGATCCCTTGCATGATCCTGACCTGGCTTTGAATCTACTTCAAGCTCTAAGAAATTCTTAACTGCCTCAAACTGTTTCCCATATATCTCCTAGTTTATTTTGTCTAGCTACTAATGTGTTTAGGGAAATGGTTTCACTATTAATATAATTTTCCAAATTAGTAAGGCTTCTTTTAAGATGGCCTCGCTTTTGGATAGCCTTTGTCTCACTTTCAAATGACATTTTGATAAATAACCAATTACCCGAACAATATAACACAAGCAAATATTTTATAAAATAATTAAAATATATATAAATCACACAAATAATATGGCAATTTGAAATATCATGTCAGCTCGACTCAATACTGAATGAGGTGGGATATCAACTCTAAGATAGGAGATACAAGCATGCAATAGTTACTTAGCTTTCAGGCCTCTACTATGGTTTCCAATCGAGCAGACATCTGTGGTACTCTAGAATGTGCCACCACGCTACTAGAAGGTCACAGCACCGTTGATATCAAAGGATAGCTCACTCTAAGACAATTCACTATCAAAATGATATTTCCTTGCACTGGAACTAGACTTCTCGAAGCTCAAAGTTCTGCAAGGGGGTCGCGGTCCACTAGTTGATCACGGCAACACCCCGTGGTAACGCTTTCCCTGTTCTTTGTTTAATATAGTTTCTTCACGTAAGTAATACTTTTTGTGTCACAATATCACGATTTTTCACAAGGCGACTGTTATATCCGGCCCGGAGGACCAGAAATATGTAGCAGGGATAATATATACTTACTACACATACAGGTTAATTGTTCACGGAACTTTATTTCTAAACCTGTAAGTAGCTATAAAGTTCTTCTCTCTGGAGTGGAATGTATATTTAAGCAATTACTGTGACACAAAGAATTAAACATATGAACATAAGACTATATTAAATAAATAAGTAATAATATACATTAAGGTTACCACGTGCTCACATCGTGTTCAGTTCTCTCACAACTCACTCACACGCAGAGCGCACACAAGACACGTCTGCTCCTTACGAGCCACACACACACACAACCGCTCTCTAGGAGCTACACACACAGAAGAACGATGTGCTCACCACGCCGTTTAATCCATGAGACGACTCAGGTTAGCCAACACCGACACATCCCGCCAACCACTCAAGGCAGCCAACCTGAGGCGTCAACAAGCAGATCCCATTAAATACCCGTAAATCCAATTGCAGATAAAATGGTGGGTACAGGGAAAGAACCATATACGTCAATTTTTGTTGAAATGGAGTTTGAGGTGTCGTTAAATTTTCCACAGAAGGGACTATATTTTAAAAAGTGTGAACAATAAATAAAACAGTTTATTGACGAGTTTGACATTCAGGTAAAGAAATATATATAAGTAAAAAGTACATTTTGAATGTTTCAAGGTATTTCCTGTATCCTTGACACGGGAGATGTTGCGCCATAGCGACATACATACGAATTGGCGCGGGGAATTTTCCAACGCCAAACGAATAAAATAAAAACAGAGTTCACTACAAACTAAATTTGGATTTTATTTTTGTACGTAGAAATTGTTCTTATGTTAATTGAACTAAAATGAAAGTAATGTTAAATGGTATAAAAATAGTAAAAAATAACACAAATGGGAGGCTTGCCAAAATATTTCTGTGATTTAAACAAAATATTTAACAAATTTACGATACTTAATTAATTACTCACTGGCACTATCGAACCCGTAGGTTCATGGCCGCGCGGACATAAGCTCTCCATGCATCCCTATCCTGAGCTAATGCTTTCCAATCATTCCCTGTATGTACGATAAGTAGAATAAAATATGTATGAATGATACTGATTCACAAAGTTTATCAAATTTAATTTTGGGCCTAAATGGATACTATAATTAATTTATTAAATGTTTCGCGATGATAATAAATATTGTTGCTACTTATAATTTAATTTTAAATTGTTTGGTGATCTATTAACAATAATAATAACCATCATCATCATTATCCATGCATGTATTAGGCCGTGTGGCCTGTTACGGTCTCAGAGAGGAATTTTTCAGCCACCGCTTTTTTGGACGTCCCTGCGATCTTTCGCCTTGGGGGCAGTAGCTATTAAGGCTTTTGGAATTCTATTAGATGGCATTCGTTGAAGATGGTCTTTCAGTTGTTCTGGCAGTTTTGTATATGATGAAGAATGGGTTCTACATCCAATTCTTCCATAATTTCCTCATTTCTTTTATGGTCCCACTTTGTGTAGCCTGCTGTACGGAGCATAAATCGCCTCTCATTTGCTGTTATTCTGCATCCAAGGCTTCGTTTGAGACTTGAAAACAAATATAATTTTTTTTTCGCCCAATGAGTTGCTGGCCCAGAGGGGTATTATTGTGGGGTTCCCACTAATGTTGCATTTCCTCGACATTAAGGTTATACCGCCAGTACTCGGTCCTCAGAGCCTCATTTGTAATAGCAGGTTGCACCAAGAGCAGGTTGAGGATGAGATTTGGATAGGAAAGGTGATGAAATGCACGTCACTATCCCTTGCAAGCCAATAATAACAATGATAATTATTAGTATAAGAGTCTTGCATGTTTGAATCTATATCGTCCGTCACGTCACATTATTGTGACGAACACATTTTTAAGCACAACAACTATTTTGTTTATGAACTGATAACTTTACACAAATTATGCCGCACTTATGAAATATATTTTTTTACAACAACGTCACTATAATCTATACAAACAGTAATGGTAGACTTGAGGGAGAATAGGATCCTATCACCGCACCACAGGCTATTTTTACGCCAATCTTTAAAATTTGTACTTCAAGGTTGAGGTTATTGATATCAAACAAAAGGGGAAGAATGCAGTGACAGACATGTGGCCACCGTATGACATATTCCTAGAATTAATACTAATTCTCAGATTTTAAACTAATGTGGGGTCGGAAAATACCCCGCGCCAACACTGCCGTGTTAAAATGTGGAATCTGGAATCATTTATAATTTATATTTGTGAATGGAAAGTAATTAAAAGTAAAGTAAAAATATGTTTCAGTAATTGATGAGATTCACCACCACAGATGAAAGTTATTTCTAACATATTTACGTACTGAACATTGAATCTCATTTTTCTTAATTGTAAGTTAAATTTAATTTTGTAGCTTTTCAAGTTTTATTTTGAATAGTTACTTTTATTTTACTATATGAGCGAGTATACATGACGGTTGGTGGTTATACAAGGCCACCAACTGGGACCTGCGAATAGGAAAACGTCACAGATCAAGTCGAAGATGGGCCGATTTTTATTCTACCCAAACAGCAACTTGTCAACATGCCAAGTAGCACACAAACATGAAAAAGAGTAGGAATCAGGTTTCACATGTGTACGCAATCATATTAGTGAGTAAATAAAGACAGGGACGTCATCAAAGTGCGGCATATTCAGTTATTAATATAAGGCAATATACTAGTGAGGGGAATATTTCAAAATTGAGCTTATATATCGCAAGTACAAAAATTTGAATAATCCTAAGTGTGGAATACTTCCCCACGTTAAGGGAGTAAGAGCTACCTCTTCATGAGCTTGTCTTCAATGCTAACTGATGTTTTTCATGTCTTCATTATAACTAACAAAAACTTCCAAAATAATTAAAAACAACCAGAAATAATATTTAGTCGACCCCATTGTAACACATGTATTTTACGGAAACTGATTTTTATTTTAGTTAATTAAGTTAATTTGTATCTAGTATCTTCTTGAGTTCTATTTTAAAGACTCTTTTTTTTTTCATTCCGCATAATGATTAAAATTGTACATTTTTTAAAAATGTTATCTCTGTTATAACTTGCATTGGGTCCCAGATCTGTACTTAAAAGTCATCAATACCTTCGTTAGAAAATAAAATATTTTACAGAAGGACCAAATCCTTATTTTAACACAGCTCAATGTACTAAGAACAAAAGTGTCACACAGCCGGATGACATGGAGTAAAAAAAACAAAAGACTTCAAGAACAAAGTAATTGGACGCAACATTGAGAAGGAAAGAATTTCATGCTGTACATTACATCATATCAGCTTTGAAGTGAGAGAAAAGAAGAAATCCAGAAAAAAACGGAGAAAAAAGAGACACAATGTGTGTATGTGGCAATCTGACTGGCCTCAGAAAGACAAGAGTTTTTGTGGCATAAATTCTATCATAACGTTCTAAGCTACTGTACACTGTGAATGTTATAATCAAATTCACCAATTTTTTATTCCTTCAAAATCAACAGAATATTTTTACTACACTGTTAACTCAGTTTAAATGGAACTATTTATATGTTTTTAATGTAATAAAGAAAACTAGCAAAAATGAAATGTTTACATGAGACAAATGAGGTAAATTTAGAGCAATTGGTCAGTGTTAGATGGGAAACCACCAAGTTACTAAAGAGTAAAAAGAGGGAATATTTGAGAGAGAAGATTACTCATCTTCAAATAAATACCAAAAATAGGAACATTAAAGAATTATATCAGGGAATTAGGATAGAGAAGGAAGGGTTTCAGGCTAGGACAAACACAGTTCCAAATGAAAATGGGGATATGATTGCAGATTCCAGGAGTATATTAAATATATTGAAAAGTTACTTTAATAAGTTATTAAATGTACATACAGAACAGGATATCGGAGAAGATAATTTACAGGCAGCAGAAAGGTTAGTCACAGACCCGCGTGCGTTAGAGGTTGAAATGGTAATAGAAAAACTGAAAATGTATAAACCATCAAGTTCAGATGAAATCCCAGCAGAACTGATAAAATCAGGGGGAGACAAATTGATGGACAAGATACGCCGGTTGCTTAGTATGATCTGAGAAAAAGAAGCTCTTCCAGATGAATGAAAACAATCGATTATCGTACGAATTTATAAGAAAGGAGATAAAACTGATTGCGCAAACTATAGGGCCATCTCATTACTTCTAACTCCGTACAAAATTCTAACAAGTATATGCTATTAGTAAGCAGACTTATTCCTTGTATTGATGACATTCTAGGATACCATAAAAGTGGTTTTAGAACAAACAGATCTGATACAGATCAGATTTTTAGTGTTAGGCAGATTTTAGAAAATAAATGGAAATGCAATGATACTGTACATAAGCAATATGTAGACTTAAAAAGGCATACGATTCAATTAAGAGGGGGAAGTTATATACTATCCTGCTGAAGTTCGGAATTCCTAAAAAGTTAGTTAAACTTATACGAATGTGTTCAAATGGCAAAAAGAGCAGGGTGCGTGTAGGCAAATAATTTTCAGATACTTTTGAAATCCACAATGGGCTGAAGCAAGAAGATGCACTATCTTCTCTACTATTTAATTTTGTATTAGAAAATGTCATTTAGTCTTTAAAGAATGTACGTCTACAACTCAATGTCGTTAATAAGCTGTTAGTTTATGCTGATGATGTAGTACTATTGGGCTATAGCGAGGAGATACTAAAGGCCAATACGCTCACACTACTGAGTAACACTAAGAAATTGGGACTGGAAGTTAATATCAATAAAACTGAAAATATGGTAACACATAGATATATATTATATACGGAGTAATGGAAATGGACAGCTAATGACAAATGAGAGAAATTTTAAAGAAGTGGCTGAATTCAAATACCTAGGAACAATAACTGCAAATAGGAAAGAGATGCACAAAGAAATTAAACATAGGCTCAATTCTGTAAATTCGTGCTATTATGCATTGCAGAGACTCTTGACTTAGCAACTCATTTCAAAGAACGTAAAAATGAAAATATATATAACCATTATTCTACCAGTTATATTACATGGATGCGAAACATGGACTTTAAGGGAGGAAAGGAGATTACGAGTATTTGAGAATAAAGTTCTTAGAAATCTTTTTGGCCCAAAGAGAGATGAACAGACAGGTGAATGGAGAATACTACATAACAGTGAACCATTTGGTCTTTATAGGAATCCAGATTAATAAGAACAGTTAAGTCTCGTAGATTGCGATTGGCAGGACATGTGGCACGAATGGGGAATGAAAGACTTGCATGGAAAATTCTTGTAGGAAAGCCAGAGAGAAAACTCCCAGTTGGTTGACCAAAAATGAGGTGGGAGAATAATATTAACTATGATTTGAGAGAAGTGGATTATACAGAGGAGATTGGAAGACATTAGCTCAGGACAGAGATGTATGGAGAGATTCCGTCCTCGCGGCCATGAACCTGCGTGTTCGATAGTGCCAGTGAATTAGTTAGTTAGTTAGTTAATAGTTCATATTTAATTATATCTTCCTATTAATTCAATTTTAGTTTGCTACACGTATAAAGTCTAAAGGTATATTTAAATTAAATCCTTGTGTTCCCATATTTTGGATTCGTTGCTGACATTTAGCCTCATTTTAAAATTTATCTCCCAACCGTTAATAATGGTATACTTTTATCTTTCAAAGGTATCAAGTTATGCTCTGTGACAAGTCATTCGCTCAGCCTCTTCTTTCAGAAAAATAAGTACTTTCATCAAAGGTGAATAATTTATGAATCCGTAATTATTATCAGAAGTAGGGCATATTTATATTCAAATGAATTGTAATGAAAATAGGAATTCAATAGTAACAAAATTAAAATGATATAACCTACCACAAAATAATTTAATAAGCAATAAATAAAACAGTAGTACCAAGCAATTAGCGCCAGTCATAGACCTGGACCCTTGCTATTGTAGCAAACGAAATTAGCAAACATCATACAATGGATCCGTAAGTCCTTATACAATGGGGAAAAAGTCTGCAGTTTCCTTTGTTAAGAGGATTTACAAGACTGCACTATTATCATATTGCTATAACAATGCTAAGCCCAAAAACTTCTTACAAAAGGCTGGGAAGTCACAAACAAGCAATTGGATTTCCCTAGGTAACTTGTGGAAAGAGTTATCCCCAAACTAATTTTAACTAGTACATGTAGCTAACAGCGGGTACCTTCTTTGGCGGCGTAAGGTAGATGCCGACAGTAGATAGCCGCGCTCTTAAAGAAAACTCCATTTGGTCAACCCTGGAAATTTTATATTATGAGGCAACTAATTTAAAGGGGGGGACGAGGCCACAAACTTCTAAGTTTAACAACCACGACAACGCCCTTAAGATAAAATTTACCAATCAAAATTAGTGTAATATATAAACTTTGTGAGACGCTAAGACTTTTGGTGGAAGGGACTAATGCCGGCCAACTCAGATTTAATAAATATTTTTATTTAGCGAAAATTAGTGTCAGTTCAGTTCTGTTAGTACAGTTCGTCAGTTGGGTGGTCAGTAGCGACTAGCGAGTGTGCCAGTACAGGGCACATCGCATTATTAGGCAAACATCGCTTTATATAAGTTACATCGCTTTCTATAAGTTACATCGCTTGGTTGAGTGTTATAACCATTATTAGTTCTGACCCACCAACTGCCTTCTCGTCAACTCGTCGTCTAATACGACAAATGTAATTCAAAGCATCAATAAAAGTGGAACGCCAATTTCAAGACTTCACACTGGGCCTACTGTTTTTCCCCAAGTGAGCATCCTTTCCTCACGGATTCCCGAGATTCAAGTCCATTGTTTTACCGAAACCTGAACCCAACTAGTCCGGAGCTCAATTGTCCTTATACCATAATCCTTGGACACGTAATATAAAACCCTACCCCGATTACAATCCCTCTTTAACTCCGGTATCAAATAATCAGTTGCCTCATTATTTTCCTCTTTATTTATATACTTAATCAAACAATGATCAATCTCACAATTTATTCCTGTGTAAGTTTTTATATCACAAATCTCCAAATCGGTATTTCTCCTTACAATGATATAATCAGATACTTATTTCTGCTGAGCGCTTCATATATATCTTATATATTTGTGTATACGTTTGTTTTGAATAAATCCATTTAACATCTTTAAAATAATTTGTTCACATGTCTCAACCAGCCTTTCACCATTATAATTTATAATGTCCTAACCAAATGGACCTATCCTGTTATTTCTAAAGCCTTTCCCCACATTTTCATTCAAGTCAGATGCCAAGTAACTTCTGTTAGGTTTGTTATTAAATATTCATAAATTAACTTATCATAAAACTCAATTTTTTGATGCTACACTTCATCATTGTTTACTCCTTAAACACCTAAAATAGTAATTTTATTTCCATAAAGTTCTAAATTTTCATTTGTCGCCTCCCAATCTGTAATATATCATTTAAATTTCTTCTTTAACAGAAAACCCTCGTTTTGTTTTTTCTCTCCACTATATAAATGTATGTAGTTCCTATGTGTTTCTATACCTTTCCGTCTCTTTGTAGTTTGTGTTAGTACTGAAATATATTGCTTTGCTTTAGTATTCATGCATTTGTTCCCACCATTTTGTTCCGAAACAAAATATTTGCAGAAGAAAAAATAAACAATTGGAATTAAGCATGTAACGAAACACAAACCTAAATTGGATAAAGATGTGATGAAGCATAGAATATATTATAAAATTAAGACGCAAAAAAGGAAAAAACAGATAATCCAATACATTTCATTAAATAAAGAAATGGGAAACACATTTTCAAAATCTTATTATAGAAAATATATGCGATGATGAAGATAATTTAATTGTTGATGAAGATGATTTTTCAGTTGAAGAAAAGTAAAAATGTATATTCATTTAGCAAGACTTAAGATTCGAACTCTGGAAACTAAAACATGTTATCACCCAGGACGAATATCAGCAGAATTATTTCCTTATCATTGAGATAAATTACTTCAGTTGATGAGAGACTTATTTCAAAAATATATTATGGAGAAAACAATCCTGCAGAATGGAAAGTGAACCACATATCAGTAATTCACATAAAAGGTAGAACATACAAATGTATTCTGGTAAATTAATGGAAAAAATGCAAAGTGTTTTTAGTAGAACAATATGAAGGAATGGAAGATGAAGAACAAACGGGATTTATAACTGGTACATAAAACAGATGTTTTAAAAAGACGAGCTTTTGAATTACCCTTACATTTAGCACTTACTTTCATTTATAGAAAGCTCATGATAATATATCATTAAGACAATTATGTCATGTCTTAAAGAAATTTAATATAAATAAAATTATAATAATAAGCATAAAAAATATTTAAAAGATTTCAGTATCTAAGAATAAAATAGGAAATAATTATTGTCAAATTGATTCCACGTAACTAAATGTTTAAAACAAGGATGTTGTCTATCCCCTATATTTTTAAAATGTATACGTTCAACAAGCTTTAAAAATGTGAAAAAATGTATATTTTAATGCGGAAATAATAACGAATGACAACATTATAGAGGCCTACATATTGTAATTTGCTGATTATCAAATTTTAGTGACTCAAATTAATGAAGACATGGAATATATGACAATTAAATTAATATATTAATTTTATTCATACTTTTTACGATTTTCATCCTGAATATTTCCAAAATCACTCCTCGGAGGAAGACGTATTGAATGTTCATTCACTGCCTATCCATCTCTTGGCTGGTCTTCCTCTTGTTCTTCTCCCGTCCATTGGTTTACCTTCTTTAGCTCTTTTTGCAAGACGGGTGTCTTCAATTCTTTCTATATGACCCATCCAATATTTTCGTCTATCTACAATAAATTTGGTTATGTCTTCAATATGACATTTGCACCTAATTTCTGTGCTATGTGCTTATCAAATAATGTTTTCCCCTGCATAGTTCTTAAGATCTTCATTTCACATGCGCTTATTATTTGTTTAATTTTTGTTGTATCAGCCCTAGTTTCTGCCCCATATACTATTACTGGTCGAACTATAATTTTGTATATGCAGGTTTTGCTTTCTATTGACATTTATGTTCATTGCGCCAAATTAAATCTTTCATATATCCTGATATTTGAGCTACTTTATCAGCTTGTTTATTTTTTATTTTATTAACTTTTTAGTGTTTCTTATTAATAAATGTAAATTATTAAATCCTTATACTTGTTCTATAATTTCCGCTTTTAATTAGCATCTTCCGTCGTACCCTGTTTCAAGCCAGGTTGAAAAAGATAAGGGGGAGGAGTAACACCTTTTAAAAAAACCTTGGTTCAGCTTGCTCAGGTGATAGTACCTTGTGAGGACCCCTTGCCAGGGTTACGGTGAAGACCTCAACAGCAGATACAGCGGAGAAGGAGTCCTTCGGTACGTTGTACCTGGCGGAAGAGGCAACTATACATCTATTGCCTAGTAGATTGACGAACGGGCGGATGGGTTCGTTAGTTCTGCAAGATAACCCATCTAGGAGAGAAAATTCGAAAGAAAACGGGGCAGGGTGAGCACTGGAGCTGGGTCATGCAATCGGCCTAGGGAGGATAATAAACCCGCCATGAAATCAGGATATCAACCCACTTCAAGGTGTATATTTATGCATTTCTCGCAGTCGCAATGATCAATCCTGGGATCAAAGATGGAAATGAATATAACAATATAAAAAGAGGGGATTAAATATCAATGTAAATACAACTCAATTTATTGTAACTGGTGATATTTGAGAAAATTTGGCATTGGAAAGTTCCAATGGTACAATTAGCATTTGTAACGTAATTAAATACTTGGGATTTGAAATATATGAAGATGGAAACAATAGTTTGAAATAACTAAAATCATAGTTAAAGGTCGATCTGCAGTAACAATATTGAATGGAATTAGTGGGATAAATATATATTCAAATAACTAAACTCCATATTTATAAATCAGTAGTAAGAAGTTTAATGACCTTTGGAGCAGAAAGATGTACACTCCCCCCCCCAAAAAAATGAATGGGTCGGTGGAATATTTGAAGTGCCAGACTGCGCATGCGCGTACAGCTCGAGTTACGATACACACCCTACCACATCAAGACTTACTTAATTCTGTTCTCATGTGGGTTGATAAGATAACTGGCCCCGAAAGTCACTCAAAACTCA